>CM046439.1:10656836-10982559 GCA_025506505.1 Flaveria sonorensis
TTGAATTCAAGGTGGGTGATAAAGTGATGTTGACGGTTTCACCTTGGAAGGGGATCATTTGGTTCCAAAAGCGGGGTAACTGAGCCCGAGGTATATAGGACCTTTCCGAATCATTGCTCGAGTAGGAGAGTGTGGCCAATAGGTTGGAGCTACCCGATGAGTTAAGTGGAATTCATCCAACATTCCATGTATCTCATCTGAGAAAATGCCTAGCTGATAAAGGTATGGTTGTACCACTGGAGGACATTGAAGTAGATGAATGGCTCAATTATGTAAATCAACCAGGGCAATCATTGACAAAAAGGAGAAGAGATTACGAAACAAAGTGGTTCCATTGGTGTGAGTACAGTGGAGGCATAAGAAGGGATCTGAGTCTACATGGGAGACTGAGGAGGAGATGAGACAACATTACCCTAACTGTTTAAAGAGTGATAGGTTTCGATGATGAAACCTCCATAAGGGGGGTGGATTTGTAACACCCAAAAAATTTATTAGGAAAAGAATAAAGACAAAAAGGAGAAGTTGCATAAATGGAGGGGCTAAAGTGTACAATGGACAAAACATTATTATTTTATGTTTAAAAGAAGCAGGGCAGCCCACTATCACCTTTCTACCCACTCTCTCTCGGCTGCAAAAAAGGGAAAGAAAAAGAGAAGTGTTCGACCAAGAAGAAGAAGAAGACCTGCTTGAAGGTGAGTTTTTCATGTGTTTTTGCTCGGTTTCAGCTGGATTTTCAGCTTCTGGACCGGGTTTTATGTGTTTCTATATGTTTAGGTTTCTTCTTTATTGTGTGTATAGGTGTTTGAACTCCTTGTGCTCTCGAGTTTGGTGAGTATTGCTCGAAGGCTGCATAGGTGAGTTCTAGATCCCTGGTTTTTATGTTTTATACTTGTTTTGGGTTGAAAATGCATGTAACTAACTTCTTATTCTTTTCAGCATGTTTTAACCTATGTTTTATGCCTCTGTTTATACGGGTGAATGTATGTTTTGTGTATGATTTGTTGTGTTTCGTGTTTATATGCCTGTTTTAGGTGTTGGTATATTAGATTCGGGTTAGGAACATGTTAAAACGATGATTGGTCTGAAAATAGTGTAAGTTCGAATTTATAACTTCCCATACGCCTAACATAGTGCCCATGCGCCTGGAAAGTTGTTCATGCGCCTAGAAATTTTGCCCATAAGCCTAAGTGTTGCCCATGACCCAAACAGTACCTCATGCGCCCACTGCTCATACGCCTAACTGCTCATGTGCCTAAGTGAGGTTCATGCGCCCAAGCAGTGCTCATGCGCCCCTGCTGATACCTAAGTGCTCATGTGCCTAAGTGAGGCTCATGCGCCCAAGCATGTTCATGCACCTAAGTTTCCTCATGCGCCTAAGTCTTTCCCATGCGCCCAAGTGCCATGCGCCTGCATAGTACTCATGTGCCTAATGCCTTAGAAAATTTTCTGAAATTTTGGGAAATAGAAATTTTAAGACTAAAGCCCTGGGATTTTTTGGTGGTTATGTTTGTTGGTGTTATGTATGTTTGTCGGTTTTTTTTATGTTTCATATTACGTATTATTATGTGACTTTACGTGGTGTGTTTTTGCTCGTATATGTAAGTATTATCATAAAAGAAGCGAAAGATTAATGATAATGAAAAGTGAAACATAACGAATGAATGAAAGTCTTGCAAGCAAATGAAAGGAGGTTCACAGCCATTGGTTTGTCAGCTCAACTGTGTGCGTTTAGCTAACCCGAAGGATGCACACAGGGTCAAGCCTAAGATTGACGGGACCCTTGTTGCTTGCCCCAGGTACTGGAGTCAGCTTCGTGCACAATGTTCGGGGTCTATTTATAGGCCCTAGGCCTAGTACCAGCTTCATGCATAATGTTCGGGGTATTGCACATTGGTTCGGAAGAAAGTGAAAGATAATGAATGAATGGAAGAATGATGAAAGATAATAATGAATATTATCTTGCTGTATGTATGATGCGTGAACACGTACGGAAGTAATGGATTTTATGAAAAGGAAGTATTTAAGAAAATGATATTTCTATATTAACAATGGACTTTAATTTTAAAACTAGAACTCACTCAGCAACGCTGACTTTTATGCATTTTCAGTTGGCAGGTAATTTGTTGCTGGGGATGGCACGCGCGGGTGAGGCTACTTGGCGGGCAAGACTGGCATCAATTCATGCATGATGATATTGTTGTTTTATAATACAACTGAATGATTCTTTTTGTAACTTTTAAAATACGATGATGTATTATTTAGCAACATCAAATATTAATGCATGAATGGTTTTTGATAACTTAATCCGCTGTGATGTTTTTATGAAAGTATTTATTTTATACGAAAAATGTTGTGATTGTCCAACTGTGAGGTCTCTCCGGAACGGGGTCTTACACACTGGGTAATACCCAATGGCACCGATCAATGCCTACTGGGCGCCAGTCAAATTGTGCATGAGTGAAGTAGGATCCTCTTGGGTCAAGGAATGTCGGTTTTGAGGCTCTTTAAAGGGATAACCCGCTACGTACTAATGGGAACTCAATTTCCAAGATTTGGCTATGGCCTAGGGGAATTATAAATACCCTGAACACCTAGAAACTCCATCCTAATGCCAAATATCATATAGAAACATCAAGATACAATAGAGGACTGTATACGAAGTAATGGGTTAAGATTTGAATGTGTATTATGATAGTTGTTCTCATTCTTATGATTGATTTCTAGAAATGTTGAAGGATCTTTTACCACCATGTTTCCCTCCTATCACCGCCCCATGTCCGGATAACACTTGTGGTCACAACTGGACTATAGTTTTCTTATTAGTTTATTTAACTTTGATTGATGATTATATTCAACACTTGATAGCGCATTCGCTGTTGCTTCACCAAGTAGACCTACTCTGCAAATCCTCAGACAGATGGACCTCGATTTGAACCATCTCAGCTCCAAGCTCCTACTTTTATGATATTAAGTGCACCACTTAGAACAAACTCTTTATTACATATTACAAGAATGTGTGTAACTCTAGAATTTATTAAAAATAACTTCTTACTACTACATGAATTGTTAAGTGAATACATGTATGAGGAGCATGCAAAAGGAGTAAGAATTAGGCTTGTTTGTGATGATGAGTTAGAGGTAACCTTCTTCCTTTTACCTTCTTAATTTCGCACCAACCCTTCTCCAAAAGTAGTAGAAAGTGTTGTGTAACCCAGCTACATTTCGTCGCATTACGACAATAGCTTGAACTAATCCTCTAGAATAAGGCCTAGGTCATGAAGTTCCGCTAAATGTGACCTCTAAAGCTCAAGACTACATCGTCGAGCAGTTACTACCATCCTCCCCACCCATGGTGCCTCATCCTGCTTCTATGACGCTTAATCAAGCCTTAACTTCATTATCTTTACTACAATGCATGTATGTGGACTTCAGTATAATAGGAACAATCCATCTTGTGCTTCCTTCTTTCTCACAATCAAGGGTTGCTCACCAAAATTCATACACCATAATTGGTTGTAAATATGATTTTTCAATATTGTTACTCTTTACAAGGAAGGTATCTATGGATATATTTCACTAGCCAAGCACATATGGTCTCACTAGTCATAACCGCAAAATATGTTCAGCAAAAGAATTTTAGAAGTAACAAACTAATCAGATCCAAATGAGCTACTTTACCATATGAAATCAAGCCAGAAGCTTGATCTAGTCATATTTATAGCGGTGTGGCCATTTAAAATGTAAGGAATGGACATTGTGTGTTCTTTCTCTAAAAACAAAGAAATAGTCATTTGTTTCTAGTTGCAATTGATTACTTTTATGAAGCAGGAGGAATACAGGGAAAAAAATCATCAATTTAGTTTGGGAAAACATTATATACATATTTGACCTCCCAGGGAAAATCATTACAGACAATGGAAATAGTTAGTAAACAAGCCATTTTTGCATATGGTGTTTAGAGCATCACATCAAGCATATATTTAGCTCGATTGCTTATGCACACCAACTATTAAGTCGAAGGCATGAAGCGAAGCATCATATTCAGGATCAAAGCAAGGTTAGGAACATATGGTAAAGATTGGTTGGAAGAATTGCTAAGTGTGTTATGGACTATTCGAACAACATAAGACTAGCCATAATTGCACCTCATACATGTGCATTGATTTTATTTACAGGAAAAGTACTTGTAACTTCATCATTGTTACCTTGGGTTTCTAATTTTCTATGATGGTAAGAACGAATTCTTGTCCATTTAGTTATTTGGTTAATTATATGTTTTCTTTTAGTTTCAGGCAATCGATCTTCGTATAGCCTTCCTCACCACAATTAAGATAATTTTTTCTTCTTACATTCCCAGTTAGAATGACTATTTCTCTTATAGTTGAGTAAATAATAATCGACAAAGTCCATAATGTCTCTTATGGCAAGTATTAAATATAGGGTTTGTGTCTTTGGCCTTTTTGAAATTGTTTCCTGGGTCATTTCCCTTTCTTTCTTCCCATTTCCTTTTTGAATCAATGTTGTTACTTTGTGTAATACCTCTGCCACCATCACTACTTCGGCTCCACAACTTCATAGAATTTTTTTATGGATATAGATTTGATAAATTCATTTATTCTCTGAGGATAGACTCCATATGAATGGCAATATCATGAGCTACTCAACGCTTTCTAGAATTGGAGGTACTTCAGCCATCCTTTTAAATAAAGGAGAAGAGTTGAACATTCTTGATATGATTTCAAGCTAGTAAATCCCATAAGACACATGCCATTTCAGATCCTCTTAAATCAATTCCTCAAGAAGCTTTGTCATAAAATCATGCTAAGAATAGAGGATTTTAACATACTTCATACCCAAACAAGAAGAACAAAAATCCAAACTCTCTTCTAGTTCAACACCTCAGCCATCTCCCTCTTCGGAAGTAGTAGAAACCCAACTAAAGTTTCCTTTAAAGGAACTTGTAAGAATTGTAATCAGTATCAGCTGAGGGGTGCAAAAGGAGACTAAGAAACTGAAGACAATGAATCCCTAATTGAGTCTGCTAAAGTCCTAGAAGCTAAAGTAACAAAAATAATAAATTGGATATTTGAAGACAAGACTAGCTACTTCTTTATGGATAGACTGAATGGTACCAAGACATTAATTCCAAATGAACTGAAGGTCCTTCATCTTAGAACCAGTTATCTTAATGGAATGTTAAAATTAGAAAGATTTTCTAGTGCTACATCAATGAATACATATTTATGGTTACCACCCTTCTAAGGAGCTTAGAGATGAAAAACCAAAAGACACAGGGGAAGCTCTAGACATAGTTCCTAATACGGATCCGTATAAGGAAGAGATCAACTAAATAAAAAAAGAGATAAACTTGAAGAAATGGTTGGATGGGGGGACAAAATCAGCAGCCTCTTTTTTTAATGACGGGTCGACTGGTCGGGCTGTGAAGCAGCACTTCCGGGTGGTTCTTCAAATGATTCTAGATCCTATCATTCTCCCCCTCTAAAAAAGGACTCGTCACGATCATCGTCTTCACGGGTTCATATGGGGACAAGTCGGCAACATTAAAGGTGGCGGAGACCTTGTAATGACCTAGGAGGTCGATCTTGTAGGCATATCATTAATTCGTTTAAGACACGGACAGACCATCGGCCTCGGGGATGCAACTTCCCGAATCGCCCCTGTGGAAACCGATCACGGCGCAAATATTCCACATGATATCACCTTCGTTGAAAATGACCTTTCTGCGATGTTTGTTCACCCGTGTCTGATATTGCAAATTGTGTTTGATGATTTGTTCTCGTACCTGTGTCATGCAAATGTTTATTTGTGTTGCTTGTTCCTCCCCGTCGACGCTAAAATGTTGAATATCTGTAGATGGTGCTAAGTCCAGTGGAGTGAATGGGTTGCGCCCGTATACAACAAAGAAAGGGTTGCGGGCGGTGGAGCTGTGATTAGACCGGTTATCCCCGACCAAGCTTCGGAGTAGGTTGCCCCCAAACTCCGATTTGTAACTTCGTTTTGACCGTCCGTTTGCGGGTGGTGGGAACTATAAATTGGTAACTTCGCGCCCAAACGTTTCCACAATGTACGCCAAAAATGACTAATGAACTTCACGTCACGATCAGACGTGATGGTTTTTGGAACACCATGTAAACGGACAATTTCATCAAAATAAAGACGCGCCACTTGGGATGCATCATACGTCTTGACACAAGGTATAAAATGAGCCATTTTGGAAAATCTGTCAATGACTACCATAATTGAATCTTTCTTGCGCTGGTCAACGGTAATCCCAGTACAAAATCGATACTCACGTCTTCCCACGGGCCTACGGGAGCCGGTAAAGGGGTGTATAGCCCGTGATTCGTATGGTGAGTTTTGGCAACGTGACAAATGCACATCTTTTCAAAATCTTGGGACACGTCTCGATTTAACTTCGGCCAAAAAAATCTGTCTTACACCAAGGCATATGTTTTGTCGTGGCCAAAATGTCTCCTGCTAAAGCTCCTTGGTGACATTCGAGAATAATCGCCTCACGAAATGATGAGAACGGTACACACAAACGACTTCCTTTGTAAAGTAAACCATCTTTTTGAACAAAATCTCTATATGGACTAGTTGTGCTGTTGGTCCACACATCACGAAAATCTGGGTCATCTTGATATAAATTAGAAAAGGATTGAAAACCAACTACCTCAAAAACAACTGATGTCATGAGAGAAGGTCGACGGCTCAAAGCGTCGGCAACTGAGTTGGCGGAACCCGACTTGTGTAAAATGATGAAGGTAAAATCCTGTAGCAGCTCCACCCATTTGGCATGTCGTGTGTTAAGCTTCATTTGGCCCTGAATAAATTTAAGGGCTTGGTGGTCGGAGTATAAAATAAACTCACCGGGTAATAGATAGTGTCGCCAATATTCAAGACTTCGACAATAGCATAAAATTCTTTATCATATGTACTATACCGGCGCCTTGTGTCACTCAACTTTTCACTAAAAAAAGCAATGGGCCGATGTTGTTGACTCAAAACCCCACCAATACCCAATCCCGACGCATCGCATTCGACTTGGAAAACATGTTCAAAGTTGGGAAGGGCTAAAACGGGTGCTTGTGTTACGGAAACCTTGAGTGCTTCAAAAGATTGTTGTGCGGATGAGGACCAAGTAAACTTACTACTTTTTAAGCACTCTGTAATAGGGGCGACGATCGTGCTAAAATTGCGATTAAATCGCTGGTAAACGACGCAAGCCCCTGGAAGCTACGAACATCATGAAGTGACTTAGGCTGTGGCCAAGTTGTAATTGCCGAGATTTTTGATTCATCCATCTGAATGCCCCTTCCCGAAACTAAATACCCCAGGAAGACGACTTCGGATGTTAAGAAATGGCATTTTTTTCCATTGGCATATATTTCTGTGTTGTAGGACAAGAAAATGTCCCCGAAGGTGGAGTAAGTGTTGTGCGAAATCCTTACTAAATACCAAAATGTCGTCAAAGTAAATGACAACACGACAACCAATGAAAGGTTTAAAATATAATTCATTAACCTCATGAAAGTGCTCGGGCATTTGACAACCCGAACGGCATAACCATCCATTCATACAACCCATCGCGTGTTTTAAACGCTGTTTTCCACTCATCACCGGGTCGCATGCGAATCTGGTGGTACCCGCTACGTAAATCAATCTTTGATAAAACAGTTGCTCCATGTAAATGATCAAGCAAATCATCAAACCGCGGGATAGGAAACCGGTATTTGATTGTGATTTTGTTAACTGCTCGGCTATCAATACACATGCGAAATTTACCTCCCGGTATTGGAACCAAGAGAGCCGGTACGGCACATGGGCTCATGCTTTCCCGAATGAGGCCCTTTTCCAAGAGTTCGTTTACTTGACGATGCAACTCTGCAAATTCTTTCGGATTCATCCGATAAGCCGGCTTGTTAGGAATGCTCACCCCGGGAAGAAAGTCAATACAATGTTGTATATTACGGGATAGGAAATCCTTTCATTGGTCGTAGGATCAAGAAAATGTCCAGAAAGTGGAGTAAGTGTTGTGCGAAATCCTTACTAAATACCAAAATGTCGTCAAAGTAAACGACAACACAACGACCAATGAAAGGTTTAAAAATATAATTCATTAACCTCATGAAAGTGCTCGGGGCATTTGACAACCCGAACGGCATAACCATCCATTCATACAACCCATCGCGTGTTTTAAACGCTGTTTTCCACTCATCACCGGGTCGCATGCGAATCTGGTGGTACCCGCTACGTAAATCAATCTTTGAAAAAACAGTTGCTCCATGTAAATGATCAAGCAAATCATCAAACCGCGGGATAGGAAACCGGTATTTGATTGTGATTTTGTTAACTGGTCGGCTATCAATACACATGCGAAATTTACCGCCCGGTTTTGGAACCAAGAGAGTCGGTACGGCACATGGGCTCATGCTTTCCCGAATGAGGCCCTTTTCCAAGAGTTCGTTTACTTGACAATGCAACTCTGCAAATTCTTTCGGATTCATCCGATAAGCCGGCTTGTTAGGAATGCTCGCCCCGGGAAGAAAGTCAATACAATGTGTATATCACGGGATAGGAAATCCTTTCATTGGTCGTAGGATCAAGAAATGTCCAGAAGTGGAGTAAGTGTTGTGCGAAATCCTTACTAAATACCAAAATGTCGTCAAAGTAAACGACAACACAACGACCAATGAAAGGTTTAAAAATATAATTCATTAACCTCATGAAAGTGCTCGGGGCATTTGACAACCCGAACGGCATAACCATCCATTCATACAACCCATCGCGTGTTTTAAACGCTGTTTTCCACTCATCACCGGGTCGCATGCGAATCTGGTGGTACCCGCTACGTAAATCAATCTTTGAAAAACAGTTGCTCCATGTAAATGATCAAGCAAATCATCAACCGCGGGATAGGAAACCGGTATTTGATTGTGATTTTGTTAACTGGTCGGCTATCAATACACATGCGAAATTTACCGCCCGGTTTTGGAACCAAGAGAGCCGGTATGGCACATGGGCTCATGCTTTCCCGAATGAGGCCCTTTTCCAAGAGTTCGTTTACTTGACGATGCAACTCTGCAAATTCATTCGGATTCATCCGATAAGCCGGCTTGTTAGGAATGCTCGCCCCGGGAAGAAAGTCAATACAATGTTGTATATCACGTTCGAGAGGAAGACCAGCGGGAATGTCATCGGGAAAAACATCTCAAAATTCGGATATGAGTGGTTGGACCTCTGGTGGGACATCCTGCATAATTGGGTTCTCCTCCGTAATCAAGAGGCCAAAGATGATATGGCTCGGACTAGTTGGAGCTGTTTTATTAAGGCCGGTGAAAACAGGTCCAGAGACTAACATAGATTCGGGTCCTTCATCTCGTGGATCGAGTGGTGCGAGGGTAATATTAACACCGTCTTTCTTGGATGAATATGTGTTCCGGAACCCGTCATGTTTGGCACGCCTGTCGTATTGCCATGGACGCCCCAACAAGAGGTGACAGGCGTCCATCGGAAGTACTTCACACCATAACTCATCTGCATATTTATTACCAATAGAAAACTGAACCAAACATCGATGCGTAACCTTGATGAGGCTGCCCTTTTTAAGCCATGTAAGTTGGTATGGCTCGGGGTGGGGTTGTAGTGGTAAATTGAGCTTCTCCACCATGGAGGTAGCCACAATATTTTCGCAGCTCCCACCATCAATAACGACGGTACAAACTTTCCCTTTGGAGGTGCACTTGGTACAAAAAATGTTGTTGCGAAGCCACTGTGCGTCATCAGCCATTTTATGGACGGCCGTGTTGAGAATACGTTGGACCACTAGCGACTCACCACGATCGGGGTAAAGAACTTCCGTGGGGTCGGTGTCATGGTCGCCATCAGTGTCATATGTAGGTAACGTGTCATCAACAAAAGCGATAACTTGCTTATTCGGACAATCTCGTTTTAAATGACAGAATCCTTGACACTTGAAACAACGGAGTGCATTAGAACTTGACCCGGATGGAACAACCGGAGTAGCTGGATCGGCTTTGAATGGGCCAGTCCTGGTGGGGGTGGTGGAAATAGCTGGTGAACGGCTAGCGAGACGCGACGGCGCTGGTCGGTGCTTGATCGCCAACTGTTTTTCTACCCGTTGTGCCAACCTGCACACATCAGAAAAGGACCAATATTGTTGCAACATTACGACGTCCGATATTTCCGGCAGCAACGCCCCCAAAAAACGGGCTATAACCTGTTCGTCGTTTTCCTCAACTCCACATCTCATACGTAGCCGTTCAAACTCAACAATGAATTCTTCAACAGAGAGTAAACTTTGTTTAAAATTGTGGTAGTCAATAAAAGACTCTTGTTTATGATTAGTTGGTAGAAATTTGGAAAGCATTAAACGTTTCATCTTGTCCCACGTGTCTACTTTACGTTTACCGTCCTGATAACGTTGTTTTTGCACATGTTCCCACCATAAAGAAGCATATTTTCGTAAACGAATTGCGACAACTTTTACCTTTATGTTTTCCAGAATTTGTTGAAGATCAAAGATGCGCTCCACGGTTTGAAGCCAATCGATGAAATCGTCGGGTTGCAGGCGGCCTTCGAACTCATGGATCTGTGTCCGAATTCCCAATGATCGCAAAGGATCCACCGGGGGTTGCGGTGTTGATGGACGACGATGTGGCCCTCGTGCAAAAACGTTGTAATCGCCATCGTCATCCCAAACAATGGACTCCGTAGCAGAATTGTCTTCTTGCCCAAACTGATTTAGTTCGAGCTCACGAACCCGTTGCTGTAGTCGTTCAATCTCAGCAACAACTCGTGGGTCGCGTTGTTCAAAACCGTTGCCTCGGGCGGCGTATCGACGGTGATAACGACGATCTCCCTCACGTCCGAACATCCTGAGCAACCTGATGCTCTGATACCACTTGATACGGATCCGTATACGAGTGGACGCTAGAAATCCTAGCGTGATAATGCGTCTTCGGCCAACCGAATGACAAAGAAAAAATATTGTTCAAAAGAAAACTTTTCTATTCATAAAAAGATATCATCCAACCTAGAATTACAAATCTTTAAATAAGAAACTATAATAGATAAATATGGAAACGAAATTACGATAAATAAGAAAGAGATCAACTAAATAAAAAAAGAGATAAACTTGAAGAAATGGTTGGATGGGGGGACAAAATCGGCAGCCCCTTTTTTTAATCACGGGTCGGGCTGTGAAGCAACACTTCCGGGTGGTTCTTCAAATGAGTCTAGATCCGTATCAGTTCCTATAAGCTCTCATGATCCAATCATATCATGGAGGTATGATCTGAGTCCCAGAACATACATAATAGCTAGAATTGTTATTGGTCCTAAAACTATGAAAGAACTGAGGCTAGTAGGACTTCTAAAGCTCAATTTACCTGAGCTTGCAAGTCTTCCCATGTACAAACCTTCTAAAGTTGCTCTAACGAAATCAACTATCAATATGATCAAACAAATAGTCAAATATTTCAAATAAATTTTGGTAGCACTAGGCTAGGGAAATGTGTTGAGATATTTAAGGCCGAAACTACTCCAACTTTGGTTATCTCTTGATAAGTTTATCTGCTGAAACATCACTTCTAAAAGAATAATGCTTCCAAATAAAAACAATCCAACGACTATAGGTGTAGATAGTTTTTCTATGGTTTTCCAATATGTTGTCCACGTGTCACGACTGTAGTTCTTGGTATAAAACCTATCAATGTAATAGTTGATAGGTGACGCTTTCCAAACTTAGAATTGCGTTGTAAATTTTAATATTTGAATGAATATACAAAGAACTTGAAGTAGTTTTGTGTTACTATTTTATTGCTCTTATTATATACGCATGATATATGAGTACTGATTTAGAGAGATTTTGCGTCTATTAATTAATAACACTTTCTTAATTCAAACATGATCTAACAAGTGGCAATAGATAATCCTAAAGAAGCTAGTGAAAGCTCAAGCAAAGTCATCACAAATCCACTCTCCCTAACTATTGAAGTGTCATTTGTGTCTTTCTTTGAAAATTATACACAAACTCTGATTGTCTCTACAAAACACATGCTAAATTCGAAAAATGAAGAAAAGTTAGATGCTAAAAGTGAGATTGTAGTAGATCACGGAGTAGAAATGCAATTTGTTAAAAATCCATTTTCTGAGACAACACAAGATATGGTGGTGGAACAGCCGGAAGGTCCGCAGTCTGCTAAAACACTAGTCTTTTGAAGAACCAATATCGAAAGCAATAGAAACCCTTCCTGCTATAGTACTATATATGGGAGGAAGATCTGTACAAGAAGATTTGTTGTTTTATGATGTAACTTTGGAAGCTCAATCAAGCATATACTGTGAAACAAATTTATTAAAGGAAGATTATATAATCATTGCATGGGGATTTATATAAGATATTTAACACTTTTTGGATCGCAAGGTACTTCAGCATCCTTCTAAAATGAAAGAAGAATAGGTGAACACTCTAGATCTGTTGTACATTGCATGTCTAGAGCTAGTAAATCCCACAAGACACATGCCAGCTCAGATCCTTGAAAATCAATACCTCGGGAAGCTTCGTCATAAAATCCTGCTAAGAATAGAAGATTTTAACATAGTTCATACCCGAGAACTACAAGCGATTAGTGAAGGGATTGATTCATTTGTAAACTGTGGTAGTGATCAAGAGATAAATCAAGTGGTATGGTTCTCTACATCAGCACCTCCAAGGATTTCATTTCACATAGCACATGAGAAGGTTAGGTAAGTTAGAAGAAAAAAATCAAGCAACAATATCTAATTCTACTACTCAGCATAACTTCTTAATTAAAAACATGTGTTTGATATATATGTTGGATGTTTGAATTAAACAGGATATTAAAAACTACATCAAAGGCAAACATAAGGGTTCTAATTTGAAATATTTCAGTTTTGTATGATTAAGTGGGTTGGTCTTATCTTTTAAATATAGAAGAAAAAAAATCTTAACCGTTAATCAAAATTAACCGATAACCAAACCAATTTTGACCAAGTTAACCAATAACCGAGATTAATTGAAGGTTGTGGCTAAGCTTCTTTAATTAACCGATAAATCAATTATGGTTAAGGTTATGATTATAGTAACGGGGTGTCCCCTAACCAATTCATAACAAAATGGCCGATTGTGCTTTATGCTCTTCACAATTTCACGTATGGTGTTTCATCTTCTTCACATATGCATTTCAATGGTGTTACATCTTCTTTTAATTACACATATGGTGTTTTACCATGGTTACCATCTTCGGTGGGGTTGGCCGCAGAACTGATGCATGTCTTGACAAAAGAATACAGGAAAGTTTCCCACCCACATTGCTCCTAAAGTAGCATTAAAAGAGAGCCCAGGTTCACTTGTAAGCATGCTTTGGGGAGAAAATGAAATTTGACTGAAATTTACCATAACTGACCAATTGATCGAGTAACCGTATCCAGCCATTGGTTCCGGTTTTGGTGAAGGGATAAAGCCGAACCAAACCGCAATTAGCTGCTCAGGCCTACTTGTAGCGGGTTGAGACTCTTGGAAGGCAAGACAAGTTCTTGGTGGAAGTTGAATGACAACTTGAGTTTAAACTCACAAGCATACATGGTCCAAGATATTTCTTAGTAGAGATTCAGGTATTTTCAAATATCCACATCGTCTCTCTTATTTTAACCCTGGTCATGTCCGAATATTATTCATTGCTTGTGATGTGCGTTCTTATTATCTCTATGATCTCATCGTATTGATTAGGTGAGTTCTTTCGAATCGAATTCAGATTAATCAAGTCCAATACAAATAATGGATACCCCTAGTTAGAGATGCAGAAACCTGTTTTTTTGAAGGAACTAGTTCCAGGTAGGAAACGAAACTAATGGAGACTGGGTTTTAAAGGAATCAAGGTTTGAGAGGAATAAGATAGGAACCAAAACCACAAACATATGTATATACATGCATACATATACATTTAAGGTATGTATATACATCGTTATACATTCACACAAGCAAACATATACAACTACAAACACATAGTTATACACAATACATACATACACATCGTTATACACTCACACAAGCAAATATAGTATCTACACATACATAGTTATACACAATACATGCATACACACGTACATACCTTAAATTAAACCATAATGACCTTGAATTAAACCACACCGACCATGGCAGGTCTTTGAATCAACCAACCAGTTACAAAGCAATTCTATGTTTCTCATTCCTACAAGCTTGAAGAACCAAAACACAGCCCATAAAACAAGGTCCAACTACAATAATATTAAGGCAACATTCATTCCTGCATCTAAAAACTATCCTCAAAAGACGGATCATAATTCTAAACATAAGTTCCCATAAAACCATAGTCTAAAACGTATTACTTGATACGAGTTCACGGAACCTGAAAAACCAATGAGCATCAGATGAGTTCTCATTATCCCGCTGCTGTTGCTGTTGCTGACAATGAAGTGCATCTCCGGTCATGTATTCTGCATATCCCAACTTTTTCTCCCCACCCGAACTAGGCTTTTTAGTAGCACCAGAAGCTGGTAGTAACGACTGCAGAATTTCGGCGACTTCATGCATGGTGGGTCTCTCAGAAGGCTGACGCCTCGTGCATAATAACGCCAGTTGAAATGTCTTTTTAACATGAGATAGATCCATACATGTAACAGAAACTTCAGGATCAACTGCTTCCATTATCGTATTGTCATCCGCCTTTGACAATATCTGAAACAACCTCACAAGTCAAAAAGGCCTGAATTTTTTAAGTTTAAGCAGCAATATTAATGAGAAAAGAATTAGAAGTTAGTTGGTACCAGTTGATGCAAGTTGGACTCGTTATCAACGGCTTTTCTTCCTGTTAAGAGCTCCAACAGAACAATACCAAAACTATAAACATCTGATTTTTCTGTAAGGCGAGAGGTCCTGGCATATTCAGGGTCAATGTAGCCAATGGTCCCAAGAACATAAGTCGATGCATAAGTTTTAGTTGTTGGGAGAGATTTTGCAATGCCAAAATCAGAGAGATGAGCTTCAAAATTCTCATCTAGCAAAATATTCGATGATTTCACATCTCTGTGAATGATTCTTGGGTTGCAATCATGGTGAAGATAAGCTAGTCCTTGTGCAGCTCCCACTGCAATCTTGTGACGAGATTCCCAATCAAGTTTCACCTTCTTTGATGGTCCTGTCAATAAACATGAAATGCATGTACATCAACATAAAAGTATGACCTTAACGCGCGGTTTTGATCCGTTCACAACCCAACATACAATATATCATGATTCACTCACCATGAAGAAGATCCCAGAGAGATCCATTTGGCATGTAGTCATAAAACAGCAGGTTTCCAGTGGGTGAAAGGGAATAACCATGCAAACTCACAAGATTTCTGTGCCTAATGCTGCCAACAGTTTCAAGCTCGGTCTCAAACTCTTGAAAGTTGTGCTGGTATTGGGTGTAAAGACGCTTAATTGCAATAGGTCGGGAATTCTTTAATTCACATTTGTAAACAGTGCTTGAAGATCCGTATCCAATAATGTATTTTTCATTGAAATTCTCTGTGATTCTCAATATATCATCGTAGGTGTGAATCGCCATATCCATGTGAAGAACTACGAGTTTCGGTGGGCCTACATGAAAATTTGTTAGAAATTGTTAAAAGAAATGTTTACAAGTTGATGGGTAAGAGAAAAATGACAAACCTTGCAATCCCTTGCTTGGTTCCTTCATATACTGCCTGGGTTTGCTTGATCTTAAAATTGTAAGTGCAACCATTGCCACAAGGACCACAAAGCCTAATGTCATGCAAACCACCGCTGTTCTTGAAAATATAGCTGCCGCAGAAAAATAATATTAACCCCTAAGAAGTTCATCATTTACAGCTTGAAATCACTTGATGTTAAGAATTATATATGTACCTCTTTGCTTTGGTGAATACGGGTCACATATAGAACCTAACCAGTTCCCACACAGCATTGGATTTCCTAGAAAGCTGAGAGCAGAGCACATAGACAACATATATTATCATGTCAACTGAGTAAAACATCAGATGTAATAACGAGGATGAAAGAACTGTAGAACATTACCTCTCAGGTGGAAACCGAGAGAAGATTTTACTAGGAGGTACAACCCCAGAAAAGTTGTTGTAAGAAACATTTCTGATGAACATGAGATCATCATTGATTAACCCCAGGATATAATAACCAAAAATTATGAATGGAACATGGTAGAAGCTTACAGGTTAACTAGACTGAAACAGTTGGACAGTTGGTTGGGTACCTCTCCCTTCAGATTGTTGTTGTTCAAGATTCTGCAAATAATATTTATTATAAAAACCAATTGAAGGAAGGTCATTTCTACACCATAAATTACTTCACACACCATAGGCCCTTATGAGATTATATCTTGTGTAAAGTAATTTTAGTGGTGAACAAGTCACATGCTAGTTAAAATGAAATAAACTATATGAAGGAAATGGGCTTACAGAGAGATAATGTTTTGCAGTTGACCCATTTCTATTGGTATGGCCCCATGAAGTTCGTTAAATGACATATCACTACAGAAAAAATGATACTACTAAGAATATGTTTTTCGGTAAAAGGAATCCCCAAGGTGGATTAAACAAACTTACATAATTTGAACACTTCTGAGATTCCCAAATTCTTGAGGTATAGGACCCTCAAGGTGATTATGGCTCAAATTCCTATAAACATAAATAAGAAGTATTGAGTTAATAAGAAGTATTAAGTTGTGCACAATAGAGCATTTTTGGAACATGTATGGCTTACAGCGTCAAAAGATGCTCCAAATCACCGATAGACGCAGGAATGGATCCCGAGAAATGATTGCTTGAAAGATCCCTTCAAAATGTAAGAATTTCTTTCATAAAACTACGCTAACCAAAAGAGCAACACAACACGATATAAACATGAACTTACAGTGTATCCAGATTGATTATTCTCCCAAGCTGAAATGGTATACTTCCCTTAAATTTATTTGATGAAAGATTCCTGTAGTAACATGTCAAATATAGTATCATATTTTAATAATAATAATAATAACAAAATCCAGATGTAGGCTACTATAACTCTAATCTTTAATAAATAGGACATACAAATAAGTTAAGCTCTCTAGATTGCGAAAGCCTGAAGGTATAGAACCATTGAGGAAGTTTCCATGCACATTGCTGTAAAGAATGTGACCAAACGAGTATCAATATAAAATATTTGAATACTAAAATAAATCCTAGTCAACATTAACAGAGAAATCAGACTCACAGTTGATTTAAAGCAGTGCAAGAACTAATACGTTCAGGAATGGGCCCTTCTAGATAGTTGAGTGCAAGATTTCTAGGAAACCATTATTAGCCACTTTTTATTTGCAGATTCAAAAACATTAAATATGGAAAATTTCTTGATTTAGAACTCACAATTCAAAAAGCTGATCCAGATTCCCTAATTCAGCAGGAATTCCACCGGTCAGTTGATTATTGTTCAACTGCCTGAAAAGATAACAAATATCCAGTTTTATTCATATAAGGCCTTCAAATTTAAAGTATCAAGGCAGAGGATTTGTATTTACAGATAACTAAGCTTTGTCATGTTCCCAAGCTCTGGTGGAATTGGTCCTGTGAGTCGATTCCCATGGAGATACCTGTGAAAATACACGAACGTGTAAACAGAAAGAAGAAAAAGAAAAGATATCCTCGTCTCATCACACGTCGTACAGCAGAATACAAGTTGCCAAAGATTGGCGGAATTGGCCCGACTAATTCATTCTCACTTAGATCCCTAAAAAAGTAGGTAAATTCATTGTCAAAGAATTGAAGCATGTGTCATAGAATAAAGACAAGATAAGTTGCTCTTATAAGTTATAAAGATGGAAATCCTTACAAAACAGCCAGAGCCTGCATAAGACCAATGACCTCTGGAATTTTTCCTGTTAGCTTGTTACCTTGAAGGGACCTAAAATACAATAAAGTAAATCAGACACGCGACAAATATGTACACCAGCTTCAGCTTAAAAATAATCAGACAAGGCAGAGATTTACAAGGTAGCTACTTGAAGAAACCCGATATTGTATGGGATTTCACCGGTTATCTGATTGTACGATATGTCTCTGCAGATGAAACAAATTTAGTTCAAGTGAAAAGACAACAGAATTTATATTAACACAAACACAGATATTCATTCATGACCAACAAATCAGCAAAAACTGGGACTTACAATATCTCAAAACTAGTGCAGTTACCAATGCTATCTGGGATAGTGCCGGTCAAGTTATTTCCCCGAACGTCGCTAAATAATATTATAAATCATAAGTTTTAGAAGACTAAGATAAGAACCTGAAGGAGATTATCAAGATAGAAATACATACAAATACCAAAGGCCAGTTAACTGGCACATATCAGGAGACAGAGTCCCAGTTAAAGAATTGCCTCGCAAACCGCTGTTAAAACAATTCGCATAACACTGGGATTAAACAGCAACAAAAGGAAAACAATTCAAGCCGAAAAGAACTGATTTCAATGTTGTTGAAGTACTACTCACAGATACTGCAATACTTCATTCCAGTATATTAATCTCGGTATCTCGCCAGTCAGCTGATTTTGCGCCAAATCACTAACCAAACAAAATTAAAAACAAAACAAAAATTGCTTGTTTCAATTGTAATAATCAGATTACTGGTACAAAACAAAACCATTTTGGGGTATATAAATTGGCCTAATACAACTTACATTGTCTTAAGGTTGGGAATTTGAGTGAGTGTTGAGGGGATGGGGCCTGTTATCTGGTTGTTCTTCAGATTCCTGTTTTCATGAAGATTATCATACTGTTAATCTAACAATGATGTTCATGTTCATCTATCTATTTAACCGTGATTATGCAGGATACACTCACAATAGTTCAAGCCGCTTGAGCTTAGAGATGGAAAAGGGTATGTCACCATACAACATATTGTCCGATAAGTCGCTACATCAGCAAAACAAAACGATTACACGTTAACCCATGTTTAGTTTATGTTCTTAAACATGAAAGGAAGAACTTTTGGGAGCTTACAGAAGCACAAGATTTACACAGCTGCCGATTTCATCAGGGATTTGACCAGTGAGCTTGTTCCCCTGCAAATCTCTGTTCATCATTCAAACTCAAACCATGAGAATTGTTTCACATTTGTGTCACATTAAAACGAAAAAGAAATGATTTTAGAAGATGGGTATTACGTACACTGACAGAAGATTCCTCAAGTCACCAATCGCCGGTGAAATTTCGCCTCCGAGGTTCAAATTTGACAGATTTCTGAAATCATGAAATCACACGAAGAATTGTGAAAAGATAATCATGGGTATGTAATTAGTGGAAAGATAATCATGATTAAGAGATGAAACATACAGAGCAACAACAGTTGTGCTGATGTTATTACACATAACCCCTCTCCAAGAACAGAGATCATCGTTCTGATCTTCGTCCCAATCAAGTAGCACATTCACCACATTGCTAAACGACGCCTTAATCGACATTAACGCTCTTCCTGCACAAATAACTACAAAATTTTAAAAACCAACATCACAAAAGAGCAAAAAAAACAGAGCAAATCGGACAAAAAGAGAAAAAGATTTGAAAATGTCAAAAAAATGGCTAAAAGACGATTGCTATCATCTCTTCACGTTCCGTCGTTTTCATTTCGTTTTTACTTCAAAACTCTCTCTATAGTGAAACATTTCATCCATTTGTTATCTCAACATCTCACCACCAACCTTGTTGAAGATGCTAACAGCACAAAAACCCAAGTCACAAAAGCACGATTTTAACTCGTGAATGTCGGAAATCAACATTTTAACTCATCAAAACCCGTATGTCAACAACAAAAACAAGATGAAAGAAATTGCCTTCGTCAGCGAGAGACTCTGTGTACGGAACCAGAAGAAGCAAAACCACCATTACAGTAGAAAACGCAAGCTCCTTCTTCGTAAAAGACACTGCAATCATCCCCATTGTTGAGGAAAACAAACAGAGCTTCTTCCTTAGAGAACAAGAACAAAAATACAAACGAAATGAGATGAAATCCAGTAGTAATAGCTAATGGGCAGCCATAACACTCATACACCGCGTGTGTATGTGCATATGTGTGATTAAAGATTGAAGACTGAAGAGAGAGATGAAGAGGGATATTTAGAGAGAACAGGCGTTTGGCGTGAAGGAGCAGAGGGGGGATAACTCCTATTATTATTATTGTTATAGTTATTATTGTTATTGTTATGTATGAATGTATGTATGTATGTATGGTGTGTTGTGTTAATGGTGGCATTGTTATGAGGAGAGAGAGGGTAAACGGCGGTGAATGGACGTTAGTAAATAAGGTGTTGGGGAAAGGGAGAAATGAAAAGTGGCAGCGGCCGTCACTGCCGTTTCTCTAAGACTAACTGCTGCAGCGCTTGTCTTTTCCTACGCGTTTCTTAACACGCGCTATCTATTTTGGTTCTCTCAAATGCTTGTTATTTTATTGTTATTATTTAATGAGTTGTGTATTGATAGTCAAAGTTTATTATTTGTTTAATATCATGTCATTGTTTAGTCTCATCTAACCGTGGCAAAAACGGAACAATGAAAAAAACCCTGATGTATAAGCATGTATCGCACCAACGTATATGGCTATATGTTGTGGGGGGTTTTATCAAAGTCTTTATTCAAGTGTGTTATGGGATTATCCTGTAATATTCTAGCATGTGACGCGGACTGAATGCTAATTGGGCACTGGATAGAAACCCTGATCAAGTAGTTTGACCCTTATGTATAAGCATGTATCGCACCAACCGTAATGCCCCTCAACCACCCCCCCCCCCCCCCGAAAATAGCATCCCAGTTCGCGCCACCCTGTTACGGTGTTCGTGACCAGGGTGGGCAATCACGTGCGTGCCCCTCAACATCTGGCCTAACTATGTAATAGATCAAGTTATCACTAGGTTTGATGTGTGTGTGTGTGTGTGTTCTTTTATAGTGTGATAACAAGGAAAAAGGGAGAGAGGGAGAGAGAGAGATGGAACTGTGACATTGAGCAAGAGAGAGATGGGGAAAACGGATGGTTCATCGATGGCGACAATGGCTAGAGATCGTCTATTGTTCCTGGTGCTCTCCTGATGGTTGTTTTGTAATGCCTTGTTTTCAAGCAACCTCACACTTATGTTTGGATATTAGAATCATAAGTTCTTAAACAAAATATTCATCAATGTACAAGTAGCGGAATTAAAACATTGTCAACCATTACATCTATTACATCGAATTGGACGTCTTTAACATTTTAACTCATTATAAGAAACAATGCCAGGATGTCAGTTTTTATCATGATACTAGGTAGCTCTGGAATTCATGTCAAGCTCACATCTTTATTCAATACGCATACCTATCAAACTAATATGTAAACGAAAGTAAGTTATGTTGAGTGAGATTTAGTTTTACTTTTAACAAAATACTTTATCAAATCCTTATTTATAACAGTTTTTCTTTATCATGCTTAGCTATGATTTAACTTTAGCGTTATCTTCATATTTTATCTAGTTTCCATACTTTATTTTTTGCCAAGTCAGTCTCTTTAACTTTTACTACATTCTTTTTTTTAATAAATCCTATCCATTCATTATTTTTAATTTTAACTTTTACTTTATCATGAGTCTCTACTTTGTACAAGATTCTTAGCCATTGCTTGTATGTTACACAAGACTGTATTGTCGTTTGCTATTATGCAAAACATCGTTACATTGATGAAAACATATAAAATATAAACTTTATCATTATAAACTATGTATACTATCATAAATTAATAGTGATATGTATACTAGAATTGAAACAAGGTAAAACATGTAAAAATGGTGATCTAAAACTCACATTTGAGTAGAAATTGCAAGAAGTCCAAGTCGAGAATAGAAAATGTCGAGATCTACACTTAAACCACTAAAAATGGCAACTTTATCAATGTTATCGATGCCCCATTGGACCATAGATCTAGCTAACAATGAATGAAATCATGTACGTTGATCGATACCTTCAACTTCTCTCTCTACTGCTGATTCTCTCTCTAGATATCCCCTTTTGGCGAACTTTGTATGCAAGGAAGAGAGGGGGAGATGACTCATATATTTAAATAGGGAGAACTTAAGGTTTTCTTTTTCCCACTTGACAACTTTAGTCCCTGACAATACAACTGATTTCTCCTTAAATTTCAGGGTGATACAAGTCTATTCCCCTTATATAGGTTTCGTCCTCGAAACCTGCTATGTGTCGGATAGAATTGTCTCATTTCGGCCTCGGACTCCAGCATGGACTATGTGCCTTTTCTATGTTTCCGTTGTAACTTGACAAGTAGAACTATTTTATTCCTCAGCCTTTTTTCTTTCTTGTCTATAACAGCCACTAACTACTCCATGTAATTCAATTTGTCATCTATTTCCACATCCTCGTGCAGAATATAAGCATCCTCGTCCGCTAAGCATTTACATAGATATGATACATCAAAAGTGGAGTGGATAACACTTAATTCATCTGCTAATTCTAATCTGTATGCCACTTCACCTACATAGGCTACTATTCTGAATGGCCTAATAAACTTGGGACTTAGTTTTCCATTTTTGCTGAATTGAATGTTTCATCTCCAAGGCAAAACCTTTAGCATCACTTTGTCACCAACATTAAACTCTATCAGTCGTTGTAGTTTGTTTGCATATGACTTCTATATATCTTTGGCAGCTTTCATATAAGATATGATTCTTTCTAGCTTATCATTCGTAGCCTCGATGACTTCTAAGCTCCCCATCATTTTTGTCCAATCTCACTCCTAACATACGAGGATTCTACATCTCTTACCGTATAGTATTTCATTCGAAAGCATACCGATACTAGCATTTGTAGCTATTATTGTACGATAAATATACTAATAGTAGATGACTTTTTAATTTTCACCGAGGTCAATAATGCATGCCCATAGCATATCTTCTAAAGACTATATAGTTCTTTTTGATTGACCATCCATTTAAGGGTGGTATGATGTGCTTATATACAATCTCGTCCCTAGAGCATTATTTAACTTCTTTCAAAACTTGGATGTAAACCGTGTGTCTCTATCAGAGACAATCGATACCTTCATATAATGATGAGCCAAAAAGCACACGGAGGCCAAATTAACAAATCCTGTCTTAAAGGGAAGGTACTGGTCACAAAGAAAACTCAATGCGTATTACCTTTAAGAAAAAAGTACATGCATGGAGTAGCCATGCATTAATGAGCATAGTTGCAACGTCTCTTTGCATTAATGAGACTACGACCACAATCTTACCCCATGAGTCGAATGAAATGTCATATGATACTTGCCGGATAGTGGAAGCATAATTTTGTAAATGAGTAAAACATCTTCTACCTCTAGCATCTGATGCTAATCTGAAATATGAAACACCTCTTTCAAATCATTGGCTTGTTGGGATAGTTTGGATACTTATTCAGGTTTGTCATGGGTAGGTTGTAAATGAGCCAAGTCGAGCCAGGGTGAACTTGGTTTGTTTACAACCTAGCCGGGCTTGGCTCTTTTATTGGCAAGCCGATTTCGAACAAGCTTTTTTCGAGCTATCTTCGAGCAAGTCACAAGTCACAAGTGGAACATTTTGTTAGCGTATATAGGGTCATAACCATCCTCCACAAAGTAGTAAACAATCAGAAGATCATGTGCACTCTCAAGATCCTCTGTTTATACGAACTCTTCTTGTTCATAGACCTAAACTTTAGGGGCATCTAAGACTGTTTTGATGAAAATGTTAATGGCCTCGCTTGATGATAATGATGATGATGAAACCATCTTCATATTTTTAAAATAAAAAATAAGATAGATATGAAGATTGTAGTTTGAAAATTTTAATAGTTAAAAGTGGTTTTTATACAGGGAGATTTTTCAAATTTTATTTTTTTATAAAAATTCGACCGATACATGCCTAATGTCTAAATTGTATTTAGTCATCATGAGTAAGTTAATTTGAGCAAACTAATGTTTGCGAAGGACTTTTTATATGAACTCTATTTACCAAAAAGGTAATGTAACTCTAGTTTATGTGGAAAAATAATAAATCAAATAGAAAAATATGGTATAAAAATATTTTCAGTGAGTTGAACGAGGTAAAAAATCACTTCAAATTGTTAAAACTTACTCAATTAAGTTATTATATAATATCTTTAATCTAAAAATGACTTTTACAACTCATAATCCGGCTCAAATGACTTCAGTTGTATCCATTTATAGCGGCATTGGAATCGGCTCATCAAACTCTACAATTTTAGCTTTTAGGTCCTAATTTTTAGAATTTATTATTTAGGGTTTACGATTTAGATTTAGGGTTTTAGATTTTAAATTTTAGGGTTAATCTTTTAAGGTTTAACTTTTAGGTTCTAAATTCTAAAAATTAGGTAGTGTAAAGGTTCGGTGTTTAGGATCTAGCTTTTGATGATCCGGTTCTAACATCGCCGCTATAAATTCAATCGTTTGAGTCGATTTAAGAATGTATACAAATCATTTTAGATTTTCTAAATTAATGAGCTTTTTAAAAAACCTATACATTTTTTAACCAATATATGTACGACCATGCTTCGAATGACAGATGTTATCTTAATCCCATCCAACTATCCATTCTCCAGATAGAACCGCACCCGTACCCCTTAATGAGAAAATCCACAACTAAAAAAACCTTCTTGCCCAACTCTAAACTTTTTATTTAAAGCAAGACCTGAACCAAAAAACTATTTATATTTATATGTCTCGGGTACTTATACTTTATACATACATAAATTTTTCATTTGTAAAAATAAGTACCATGATTAAAAAAAAAAAAAATTTTAAAACCATTATATTATATTTTTAGTTTCATAGTTTGAGGTTGGCACTCTGTTTACATTATACTATTTAGGGGTGGGTTAATTTTTGCTTTTTCACTTTTCTAAACGATTTTCTTTTGTCCCAATCTCACTTTTATCATTTCACAAATCAACCACCTATCTTTCTACATTGTTTTATTAAATTTTAAAATTAATTTTGATTTTGATCTCTAAAATTTGATAAACATAATCAGTATTATTTAAGTTTAAAAATATCAGTTTCAATTCAAAAATCCAATTACTTGTTTCAATTTTAGTTCTAAATTTCATATTTGCAGGTAAATTGGATTAAAAACAATACGACTGATTTAATTTTTGGACTAAAACTATGACAACTAATAAAATTTTTGAAGGTACATTAATGAATTTTAATTTTTTTAAGAAAAATAGTTATTTTTCTCAAATTAGGGCTGACAATTTTTGTCACGTACCTGTTAACACGACACAACACGACATGAAATTAACAGGTTTCATGTTTGAGCTTAACATGTTTCGTGTCATTAACAGGTCGACATGTTTAAGACACGATAAAAATCGTGTCTTAACAGGTTAAACGCTTGTTAACCTATTAGCGCACTTATTTAAACCTGTTTATATTTTGAACTTATTTAAAATAATTAAATATATATTTTTGATATAGTCATTGTTGTTCATGTTCACTTTTTAAATCTTATCTTTATCCAACCGTTTCAATTTAACACGACTAGCTACCATTATACCATTGATCGAGTCTCAGGCCTCCGCTACGGCCTCTCTGGACTCCGCTTGTCACCTCTATAAACTATGTTATCCGTTAAAATAGATTTTTTATATACTTTTGTTTTGAATATGTCAAGGATTATCATGTTAAAAATTATATACTATTCAATACTTTGATGGACTTTTGTTTCATTAAACGTGTGATTTTTACCGTGTTTATTAACAGATCTTATCGTGTAATCTGTTTCTAAACAGGTTTGTGTTCGTGTCCGGAAAAAATGACACAATTAGTTATCGTGTCGTGTTCGTGTCAACATTTATCGTGTTCGTGTCTTATCGTGTCGTGTCTTATCGTGTCGTGTCGGTCCTGTTATGCTAGCCCTATGTCAAATCTCTTAAAGTAAACTGAATTCAACTCTAAATTTTGTTTTGAGAAAATTGCATAAATGGTCGTCGTGGTTTGGCCAAATGGCATGCTTGGTCCCAATACTTTGAAAATTGTAAATTTAGTCCAAACTTTTATTTAGTCATTACAAGTTTAGTTCTAAAAAAAACCGCAGAGTTAGTCAAACTTTTATATAATTATTACACTTTTGGTCCCTAAAGTTAAATTTAAAAGTTAGTTCAAACTTTATGAAATGCATAAAAATTAAATGAATTTAATGTCAGGGCCAAAAGTGCAATGAGTATAGATTTTTTAAAGTTTAGTGACCAAACATGCAATCTGGTTAAACCACAGGGACCATTTATGCAATTTCTCTTTTGTTTCTATTAAAACATTCTTCACAATAAATTATGTTATACTCTCCTGTAGGTCTGTTTACGAGCCGAGCAGATGCAAGTAGACCTTTGCTCGTACCTGGCTCGTTTCTAAACCGAACTGAGTTGATTGACTTGTTTACAACCAAGCAGAAATCAAACGAGCGACAAATAATTTGTACAACTCAACTATCTAGCCTGACATCTGATTAATGTCCTAATAAGAGACAGTGAAAATGTTAGGTCTTAGGTTTTAATAACTAAAAAATCAATTACGTTTCATAATATAATATTTTTATGAATGACAATCCGTTGTGCCTGGCGATAAGTCTAAGGGCCTAAGGTTGTAGCCGATATGAAAGTGAGCATATTGCAGAGAACGATACGTGAGAGCAAGAGATGATCAACTAGTGTGATTAAATTTTTTTTATAACAATTTAGGATTTTATTTTAATGCTTAGTGTTAATATCTTTTATTAGGTAGATTGATCTTATATGTATAAATATAATTATATATAGTACACCAGATCTACTAAAGTGTTATGTATAAACTATATATATAAAAAAATAAAAAACAATTCGATCCGAACCGAACCGAGCGGACCTTTGCTTGTGCTTGGCTCGTTTACAAACCGATCCGAGCCGATTGGCTTGTTTACAACCAAGCAGAAGTTCGAACGAACATTTTTCGAGCAAATTCCGAACGAGAATCGAACGAATGGCAAGTAGGAAGCGCTTTGAACAACCCTACTCTCCTGGCATCACGGCGTCCTAGCTCCTAACGATTAGGCCACGTCAGGATTGCTTTGTAAGGCATGTCCTCTTGCAGGGTGAATGCTCCACGCTAAACAACCCCCTCTCTGTTCGATTTTCTTTTTTCTTTGATTTTTTCAGAGTTATGATAGTTTTTTTTAAATGAGATTTTACACTACTTTTAAACTATACTTTTTTCCTTGAGATTTTTTCTTTTTTCCTTGATAGTTTTTTTTAAATGAGATTTTCCTTGATTTTACTTTCTACCATATTTAAACCTGTTATTAATCTAAAAAGACTTTGCTTTTTACCACTATGGTAACAAATAGCTGAATAGATTTCTTCTGCTCCATTAATGGAAGATGAAAGTTGAAGGAGAAAAGTGATAGGGTACTTCCGCGAAATTACAATTTTTAAACAAACTAGTGGGTTACGACCATCCGTTGCTGTTGATTAATTTGGAATAAAATTTATTGGTAAAAATAAGTATGTAGTAATGGTGTATTCGAATTAAAAAAATGCTACTTTTTGTGAAAATTAACGTCAAGAAAAAAGACGAAAAACTTTAAAAAATTAAAAAGTGAAAATATCTTATATTTGACTCTACTTGTTTTGAATAAATTTTACTTTGATAAAATTAAACACTTCTCAACATTATATGCAGAACACTAAAAAAATTATACTTTAAAAGTTATAAAAGAAAAAAAATTATGTATACAATTATTAACAATAAAATAATACAAAAGCTTAAATATTACTTCTTGTAGGCATTGCAAGTTTGGAAAACGTGTTATTTAGTTTTGTTTTAGTTTGTAGAGAGAGAAAAAGATGTGTGAGATTGAGATGAGGAATCATAAGAAAATTAAAAGCTTATGTGAAAACTAATAATAGCTTATCATAATTTTTTAATATTGTTCTATATTTATCTTTTTCTTTTTAGGGCTTCCCTTTAGTTTAAACTTCTAATTTTGGTACTTTCCTACAATTCAATTTCTTCTTTTCAATCATGACAAATATTTAATTTTGAAATAGAAATTTATTTGAACAAAAATTTTTCAACTCCTCTTCTCCATCATCACTATTTCAAATATCTTGCATATTCACTTTTGATTTCTTCCGGTTCTTATTTCATTAATTATTCAAATGGTATTTTGATTTTCTTCATTTATAACTTTCAATTCAATTTAAAATCTACAAGTAACCTAATTCCTTAGTTTATATATGGTGTCTTCAAGCAATGGATCAGGAGCACTCATCCTTGATGATGTTTGCTAATGCTTTTGACACATAGCATGTTGATCAATCTAGTAACGTGATCGATTACGATTGTATTGACTTTTAGGATGGCGTTGAACTATTTTGACTTGGTAATCCATCCATGTATATTGTGTCAAGTCACAATCATGGTAAAAGTCGTATACCATACCTGACTACTGTAGCACAACGAGCTTTCAGTTAGTAATCTATCCTTGTTTGGGTGTCTTCATATATGAAAATATCTAGTTTTTGTTACTATACTTTAATGATGAGGCATTTACATATATTTAATTAATTTGTATGTAATTGAGCATTCTTATATGTAAGAAACAAGGCCCGTACATATATGTAATAATCTGGGTTTTTTTGTAGTTGTACCATAGTTTAAACATATTTGTTTTAGATATATGTGATTCCTCTACATATATGTAATCTATTGATTGTTCTAGATGAACTTACTTTTTTTTATAAAAAGGCATATTACATATATGTAACACGTACTAGTTAGATACATTCATCTTTACATTTTTTGTTTGTGACTGTTACATATATATAAACAAAAATTGTTTATTATGTCTAAAAGCTATGTACAAAGATTTTGTGCATATGTTACTTTTTCACGTTCACTTTTTATTTGACTTTATGTTTACATATATATAACATATGCATTAACTAGTTATGCCAATCAAGTTTTAGTTCTGTTGTTTATTTTGGGATTGACACATGTATGTAAAAAAATAACTATAATATATATATATATATATATATATATATATATATATATATATATATATATATATATATATATATATATATAACAAGAACTGTTCACATACATGTAACACTATTTTTTTAACTAGTTTCTAATCCTTTTTTTATCTTCCTCTTTATTACGTTCTCTGATCACCTTCAAGAATCACAAAAAAATGTATTTTTTTATTTATTGTTCTTTACCAAATATTAGTAGAGATGAAAGAGGATGAGTGATTTTAGAGATTTGTTAATTAAAAGTGATGGTTGCCAAAAAAAATTTATGTTTTGCGTGATATGGGATTACGAAGGCTTAAATTGATGATCATAAAACCCTGAATTTTGATAATGTTAAAAATAAGTAATATGTGGTATGAATTGCTTACAAGAATATAATAATTTGCCACATATGAGTCACTACACTCTCAAATCATTAAGTATACTTGTTTTTCTAAGATCAAGTCACTAAATATATACATACCACAAGAATATATCATCATGTTATCAATTATATCAAGAAATTAGGATGTGTTGAGGAATTTAATAGGGAAATTGATACATGCCATAATTGTTCATCAAAGATCACGATCTATTAAGACAACAAACCACAAAAGTAATATGATATGAGAATGAGAATTTTGTAAAATGTTTTCTAAATTAATTGCAAGAATTATATAAGTATATTTTGTATAAAACAAGGTTATTTCCTAAAAACATATTATAAAGTTCGCTAAACGTGTATAAAATTCAAATCCTTATAGAATATTGTCAAGAATCAAATTAGATTTCAAATTTAAACTTGAATTTTACAAGTAAGTGAAATTCTTGTTTGTTAAAGATCTCAACATCATCCTAATGGAAAACATAAACCAACTTGACATGGATTAAGGCCAAAATCACATCTTTCATGCATTGCAAAATATAAAAGTTAAACTTACCATTTTGATATCAAAGAAGTATTAGGTCAAAAATAAAAGTTTTTATAAGTTAATATGTTTTATAAAGGAAAATGCCTTTAGCTAGAGTGTGAATTAGACAACCTACAATGTTAACAAACTTTTCTCAAAAAGCTAAAAACCATGGACTTTGTAGAGACCGCGCTACATCATCCGTTAAATGGTCAAACAATTGTTTTTTGCTTTTTTGTGTTGTATCTATAAAAAAAAGTCTTTCCCAACCATTTTCACCACCCATTTTGCTCTGAACACTTTCAAATACTAATCAAATAGATCATTCCTTCATTCTTTTTATGTTATTATATCATTTGAGAGATCAAAGATCTAAGATAAAAAAGAGCAAGAAAAGGAAGAAGAGTGTGTGTGCTACATATATTTGTCACTTCTGTATTTATCATTACAACTATTTAAGTGAAAGTTGTAACATGTGATCCCTTCCTTGCGAATTATTAAGATATTTGTAAAGATGATAACTTTCTTGTTAGAGTGACACGTAAGGGTGTTCAAAAATATCCAAATCCGAAACCGTATCCGAAATATCCAAAAATCCGAAATTCGGATATCCGGGATATCCGAATTTCGGATATCGGAAATTCGGATATCCGAAATTTCGGATATCCGAAAATTCCGAAATTTCGGATATCCGAAAATTCCGAAATTTCGGATTCGGATTTGGATAGTGATTTTTGAGAATTTTCAGATATTTCGGATATCCGAAATATCCAAAATACTTTTATAAAATTTTAAAAATATTAAATATTAATTAAATATTTCGGATGTTTTTAGATATTTAGGATATTTTAATAAAAAACTTCGAAAATCCGAAAAAAATTTCAATAAAAACTATTATATTTTTATAAAATTTATTAAATAATATAATTTTTTTTTCAATTCGGATATCCGAACGGATATCCGAATCCGAATCCGAAATTTCGGATATCCGAAGTTTCGGATTCGGATTCGGATAGTGAAATTCACTATTCTAAATTTCGGATATCCGAAATTCGGATATCCGAAATTGAACACCTCTAGTGACACGAGTGCATGTTGTAGAAGTGATCACTACCTTGCCTAGTAAGACTCACTACCTTGGATTAGTGAGACAAAAAGGCAATCACCACCTTAAGTTAGCGAGACGAAGAAGGTGAACACTTCCTTCAAAGATTAAGATGTTTGTATAAGGTGATCATTATTTTTATTTAGTAAGATCTTCATGCACCGGTGATCCTTACCATTTAAGAGAAATGATTAATAGAGCAAACTCTCGAACGAAGGTTAGGAAGATGACGTAAAGTGAATTTATTAACATCAATTTGAATATTTATAAATAAGTTGTGTATCTTCTCCGTTAAACCGCTTACATGCTTGTTTAATTGTTATTAGCATACAACAACAAAGTTATATTTCATACATAATTTTTTAAACAACAATCTAATAATTTAAAAGAATAAACTTTATAATAGAAAACTATTTACCCATTCTAGCTTTCTACAATGCCCTTATGCATTAAAATCTTTTAAATTATCTACCTGTAATTACAATATGTCATTCTTCTATTTTAACCACTAGTCAATGATTTAAAGTGATTTTTATAGTTTTCTCGTAAGTTGTAGTTTTCTCATAAATCTCTACTTCTCTGGGCACACATGTATGTGTCCATACATATATATACATATATATATATATATATATATATATATATATATATATATATATATATATATATATATATATATAATAACTATACTTATTTTTGTTTGTTTTTTCTTAAAAACTCGATAAAATATACTTTTTTGTGAAATTACAATATTCCAAACCAAATCTATTTTAATAAATCAAAATAATTACTAGTCACATGACTATTTTCTAGCATGTCCACGTCATCATCACCTAGGATTGTCCATGTGTCACCATCACATTAAATTACAAATTTGATAAAAATCTTGAATTCAAAAAAGCTTTCTTAGTAACTCTTATTTACTATCATATTAATCAAGATATATTTTTTTTTAAATAAATAACATTTTATTAAATATAATTTAATAAAACTTAATTTTGTTAAAATAGTTTAATTTGTAGCTAATCATTGTTAAAACTAATTTTTAAAAAAAATATATATAAAGAGGTTTATGGATATTTATAAATAATAAGTTATCTTCTTTTTATATTATTGTATATAACTTAAATATGTTTGTTATATATAATAATTTCATTGATATGTTATCTATAAACTATATTAGATTATACATATATATAATCTATTATATAACTATTTATTTCAGTTCGTGTAACACACGGGTATCTTACCTAGTTATGAATATATTCGAGAAATAACAATATAACTTTTATTTGTAAACTTTATCATGTAATAATTTACAATTAATAAATATTATTTGTGTTAAAAGTTAATAAAATAAATGAAAGATGAAAGATAGATATAAAGTATGTTTAAAGATGAAGGAGATTGTGGTATTGAGGTGCCATTGAATGATGAAGATGAAAAACGTTTTATAGATTAGATTACCGTATGCTAACTTATTATAATACTATGTCGAAAGTCTGATTTGCTTTTGTGATTTCTTTTATATAGGTGTATGTAAACAATATTTAATTCAATATATTGTTACATTCGGTTTTATAGATTTTTTTCACTATTACAATCGATATAGGTCGATTTTAGTCTTAAGGGTATGGTTATACCAAAAGAGGGATTTAATCTAAAAAATCTAAGAATGATTATGTGCTTGTCACGTGTCTATTTATTGTTTTAAATAAAAGAGTATTTTGGTTATTGTGTTAAATACGTCAGCTAATTGTGTTATATATATTCTTTGTATCATATCTTTTTACATCATTTGTTATATGTATTAATCATATGTTTTACGTTTTAGATTATTTTGTGTTAATTATATCATTGATTCTGTAGATTATATAAACTTGTTATCTATCATTGTTTTTATAATTAAAAATACATAATAATATACTTTTACCAATATATTTTTCAGAACACATAGTGTTGTGTTGAAGATAACACAATATATTATTTTTGGCATTGTTTTTATAGTTTATATAAATTTGTTGTTGTTTATCATTGTATTTTACAATCAAAAGTATACAATGATATTATTTCATCAATATATTTTTCAAAACTTATAGTGTTTAAGATAACATAATGATGATTAAAAGACACAATGAGACATTGTGTTATTTTGTTATTGTTTTTAATCTACTAGATTAATTAGTTGTTAATTTATTATTGTGTTATACATATTAAAGATACGCGACAATATTATTCTATCATTATATTTTTCTTAAATTCATTATTTTAGAATAACACAATAGTATTCAAAAAATATAATAACTAACAAAAAGACATGATAAATTGCATAAAAGAAACAATGACGACATATGAGTTTACACATTTAAAAAAAATTATTATCTTTTTATATAACAATACTGTACTCGTTTTAAAAAGAAAAAAAACTCGTTTTTATGGTGTAAGAAGTCAACAAAAGTGGTTATTTCTAAAATACTTTTCTAACAAACTTTTTATTACAATTTGATTTTAACTAGTGATTAAAGAGATTGATGATTGAGATTATTTTTTATAGCTTTTAGTTTTAGAGAACTTTTTATTTGAAGTTTTCTCTAGTCTTAAAACCTGGAAAATAAAAGGGTGATATAATCAATTAATAATATTTTTTATATTTGTTTATCTTAATTTGTTAAAATAATTAAACAATATATATATATATATATATATATATATATATATATATATATATATATATATATATATATATATATATATATATATATTGTTATTTTAAGGACTATAATTACGTTGTTATACTTTTACTATGTCGAAAGTTTGATTTGCTTTTGTGATATCTTTTATACACGTGTATGTAAACAATATTTAATTTAATATATTGTTGCATTTGGTTTTTATAGATTTTATTCACTATTACAATCGATATAGGTCGATAATGGAACTTCTAAACACACCATTTGTATCCATAATGGAACTTCAACCTTCACTACTTGGTAGGAACACCACCCGTTCAATGTCTTGATATCCTCGAGCTACAATACGCTTATAAACGCTTCACTAAATCATTGCTTCACTAAATCATTACCTCGTCGGTCCATTAATATCGCAGGCATAAGACCCCCCAAATTGTTAACAAAAGTCGAGAGAACTGTTTTATGCATTAAAATTGAAAGTTGCATCAACACGATGTCAACTAAATTCATCAAACCAACATTTATTGTTACTTATTACACATCAAATATACATAAAAGTAGCTATAAATAGGATAATAATTGGATTGAAGAAGCATAAAAGCCAATAAATTCGTGGTAGATAGTAAAGTATTGCATTATTATAACATTATAACTTCAATTGTATGTACGGAACATGTGTGTGTGTATATATATATATATATATATATGGGAGGGTTCCAATGAAAACCATATTATAATTGAAAACCAAAAAATCATTTATTCACCATTGATCTTTTTGATCTATTGTTGAAATTTATTAGTGGCTGTAAGGTTATACTTGAAAGGCTGATGCAACAAAAAAAATCAAAGTAACCAAGGAGCTTCCAGCTTGCATGCACATTATGTAGAGTAGAAGTCACTTCGGAAGTTTTACACTTCTCACAACAAATTATTCTAAGTGTAAAGTCTTTCGAAGCCAAAGACCAAATCTTCCGAAGCCAAAGATGAAGTCTTCCGAAGCTTTAAAGACAAAGTCTTCCGAAGCCAATGAAGTGAAGACTGATTTCTTCTGAAGATAGAGAGGACATGCTTTCTCTAATCTACTTTTGTATAAAGCTGACCAACTTTCGCTGCAACTCTGAAGACTCACCAACTTGCATGAGTTGGTGAAAAGGTCCATGTTTTTGCAACTGTAGATTATGGTTTAGAGTCTGTAACTTTCTACTTTGTATCTTTTATCCTTTTTGTAATATATTATGATGTGAGCTATGTCATGTCATAGTCACTAGTCAAAAGGCAATCTACCTTTTGACTTTACATTGATCTTGTTGTCTAGATTAGTGTTTCCAGCTGGCCTTCAAAGTATGGCCGGCTGTAGGATGTAGTATAGAGTATCTCAGGTTCTTGTATTTCTTTTTATGCTTTGTAACACTTGAAAAAGAACTTGAGAGCAATATACAGCATTCTTGAAAACCATACTCATCCTGTTCTTGTTCTTAGTTCTGTCTCATATCTGTTAAGTGTTCTAACACTCTTCTTATTGTGAGACTGATTGTATTGACTATCCCTTTAACCGGTCCTGCAATTCGTATCAGAGCTTCTTTTAGGCTCTTGATTGCAAGATCTCACCATCTTAAATCCCTTCAGTTTCACAAAACACTTAACAACTCAAATGGAAGCTATCATAAAGGCTGATATGGAAACCGATACCATGACAAAGTCTCCACTGATCACTCCTGATGATTTTGATACTTAGTGCCAAAGAATGGAAGGCTTCATCAAGTCTCAAGACTCTAGGATATGGGTATCTGTTGTCTCTGGACCTAATATACCATCCACCTCTTCAGCTGGTGGTGGTGGTGGTATGATACCAAAGGAAGTGGCTGACTATTCTGAAGAAGACTGGAAAAAGATAGATATACATTAGAAAGCCATGATCATTCTCCAAACTGCTCTGCCAAACTCCATCTATAAAGGCTTCAAGAAGTGCAAGACAGCTAAGCAACTATAGGATGCACTAAAGCTTATGTATCAGGGGTCTACTGAAGCAAAAGAGAACAAGAAAGACCTCTTAAAGCAGTAGTTTGAGAACTTCACCTTCAAAACAGGTGAAACCATGACTCAACAATACTTCAGGTATGTTAAGATTGTGGACACTCTAATGGATGTTGGAGTAACTCTTGAGAACATGGACATTGTGAGGAAGTTCATGTCCTCTCTTCCTAGACAATGGACACACTATTGTGTGGTCATCAAGAGGACTGAGAACCTCAAGACCCTTACTATCACTGAGTTATATGGTATCCTCAGTGGCTACCAAATGGAGATGAACATGCAAAATCCATCTGGTAACTCCAACAATCAGTAGAGTTCAGCCCTGCATGTGGTTGAAAGGGATTGCAGAGAACCACAACATCATCTCATCTGCTACCCTGACAACTCACAAAAGGGTCCTTTCATCACCTTCACAGAGACACCAAGAGAGAGCTATATCCAAGGAAGCCTATTCCAAGAGACAAGCTCTTCACAAGCCTTTGTGTCTACTGATGAAAGCACAGTTAACCTTCTCTTTACTCTTGAAGACCTGGACTGTATCCATACAGATAATCTGGAGTACATGGAAATAGTCCAGCAGATGGCTCTTCTCACTTACAGAGCCAAGAAGTTTTACAAGAGGATAGAGAGAAAGTTTCCTAGCAATGTAGCCAATGGAAAGTTTGGGCTGGACAAAAGCAAGTAAAGTGTTACAACTGTAACCAAATGGGACACTTTGCTAGAGAGTGTAAGGCACCAAAGACAAATGGTGGCCAAGCACAAACCAGACCAAACTACACTATTGGAGCTCCCCAGAATGAGAAGCCCAAGCAGCAAGCTGCAGTTGCTGTTGAAGAAGGAGGCTTTGACTGGAGCTTTCAGGTTGAGGATGCATCTCCAAACCAAGCACTGATGGTAGATCATGGAGAAGCCAAGGTATTGGAACATCTTTGTACACCTGAATGTATTGCTAAAGTTAACAGATATAGGTCCTATAACTTAGAGATGAGGTCTGATCTTGAGTCCTTAAAAATTTGAAAAGATGATTTCAAAAGAGCTGAAAATGATTACAAACTTAAAATAGAAGATCTAAAGAAAACCATTTCAACTCTTAAGCATGAACATACCAACTACAGGACTCAGATAAAAGATCTCATCACTAAGTTAACTAAATGCCAGGCTGAGCTTGTGATTAGCAAAGTAAGGACAGAAAAATGTGTTCTTGAAGAAGAGCTCTTCAAGAACATAATATCCTCATCTTTGCATGTAAAAGTTTGTTATCAGAATAAGCAGGGACTGGGATCTACTGAGATAGGTCCTCCACACACTCTATTATCCGTAAGATCTCTAAGGTATGGAACTTGTGAAGATGAGCTTCCCCTCATAGACCCCATTGATGAAAAGGATGAAGAGGAGATAGTAAAGGATGATTCTGAGAAGAGTGAAAAAGATCATCCTAAGAAGGGACACTATTCTCCTAAGAAAAGAAAAGAATCTGGGATGACCAAGTCTAAGAGGAAGAACTTGATCAGAAAAGCCAAGAGGAAATCAAAGAAGGCTCAAGAGATTAAGGTCACTTTCGACTCTAAGCAGAAACAAGTGTTTATCTCTGCCGGATTTGAAGTGGTGAAGGCTGAAGACTCAACTATGAACTTTCATACCAGAAGTTCTAGTTTATATCCAACTCATTCCAGCAAAGAGAAGAAGGCTGATCAGCTGTGTACCATGCCTCACCCTAAGAAGCTTGCTGCATCATCTGTGAAGATGAAGATGGAAGTGGAAAGTGATCAAGTTTAATCTTTCTCTCAAAAGAAGGCTCTTAGAAGGAAGAAAATGGATTGCATCATGTGTGGTAGTACTTCTCATCTTGCTAAGGATTGCATCCACAATCCTAAAGCACTGTCCACATGATCAAAAAGAAAACTTCTGAGAAGAAGAAAGAAAAACTAGCTTCGGAAGGAAAATCTTTTCCTTTCGGAAGCTTCAAAGTGAAGAAGAAGACAAGTGAAAACTTTCCTTAGGAAGAAAAGTTAGTCTCGAAAGAAAGGATTGCTTCCTAAGTACTGAAGCCTGCTGCAGTGAAAGCAAGATCTTCTGAAGGTCCAGTCTCCAAAACTTCCGAAGTTGTCAAACCTTTCGAAGTGTTGAAGGTCAAGTCTAATCTTCCAAAGATGGTATGGAAGATGAAGGAAGACCAAGTGACTGAAAGTTCTTCATAACAACAGCTGATGATCCTCAAAACTTGAACATAGGATCAATTACTATTACATTGTTTTCAAATCACTTTGATAAGCCAAGACCAATGAGGCTTGGGTTTCCAAATGTAACTAAACATTTCTTTTACAGGAGCAGCTAAAGACTAAGAGGAATGTATAGATCATTGATAGTGGCTATTCCAGGCACATGACAGGCAATGGTTCTCTACATCAAAGTTTTGAGAAAATTGATGGAGGGCTAGTTGCTTTGGAGGAGATGCTGGAGGTTACATTACTAGAAGGGGTAGGGTCACAAATGGTAAGCTCAACATTGAAAAGGTAAACTTTGTCAAAGAGCTTGGGTATAATCTACTAAGTGAATCCTAGTTTTGTGATCAGAGACACAACATGCTCTTCACTGAGCATGAGTGCATTGTTCTCAAGCCCGGGTGGGTCATTCCTCAAGAGCATATCCTGCTCAGATCCCCAGAAAAGGGAACATGTACAAGATGGACCTGCAGGAAACATCTCCACCAGGAGAAGTTTCTTGCTTTCTATCTAAAGCAAATAGTGACAAGTCTTTTCTCTGGCATAAAAGAATGTGCCATGTAAACTTTAAGAACATGAATAACTTAATTAAGAATGACTTGGTGACTAGAATACCGAAGAAAGAGTTTACAAGTGATGATCACTATGTAGCATGCCTGAAAAGGAAGCAACACAAAGTGTCTCACAAGCCAAAGGAAAGAAACTCTATCACTACTCCCCTACATTTATTACATATGGATCTCTTTGGCCCCACCAATGTAATGAGTCCAGGAAGGTCCTTATATTTTTTGGTGATCACAGATGACTTCACAAGATTCACTTGGGTTTTTTTTCCTTAGTATTAAGGATTAGACTCCTGAGATCTTGAAGAACTTCATTTTGAAAATTGAGAATCAATGTGATCACAAGTTCAAAACCATAAGATGTGATCAAGGATAGAATTTAAGAACCAAATCCTTAACATATTTTGTGATGAAAAAGGTATTACAAGATAATATAGTGCTCCCAGGACTCCTCAGCAAAATAGTGTTGCTAAGAGGAGAAACAAGACACTTATTGAGGCTGCAAGAACCATGTTGTCTGACTCTAAACTGTCCATCACCTTCTGGGCAGAGGCAGTGAACACAACCTGCTATGTGCAGAACATAGTTTTAATGGTTAAGACTCATGGTAAGACTCCTTATGAGCTGTGGCACAAAAGGAGACCGTTTATTGGTTTCCTCAGGTCATTTGGATATCCTTGCACCATCTTGAATACCAAAGATCAAATAGCCAAATTTGCTGAGAAATCAGATGATGGACACTTTATTGGATACTCTTTCCAAGCTAAGGCTTATAGAGTATACAATCTCAGAACTAGAGTAGTTGAGGAGTCAGCCAATGTGACCTTTAATGAGCACACTCCTAGTGTGAAAGGTTTTGGTCCTGATTGGTTGTTTGATCTTGATTTAGTTACAAACTATTTTAACAAATCTTATGAGAATGTTTCAGGATCTACAGGTGAATTATCAATAGGAGATCCTGATCCAAGATTTGAGCTGAGAAGACCAAGCAAGCATACTACTTTAGCTTCAGTGGTAACTGACCCTGCAAGTGAAGATCCTATCAGCACAAACATGACAAATTTAGCTGATACATCTGAGATGCCTACTAATTCCAGCTCAGAGGCTTAAAACTCAGATGAAGGAACTTCAAATGTAAGAGGAAATAAAGGTGGTGAAAGTGATCAAGAATATCTTGATGCTGATAACCACTCCATAGAAGACAACATAAATGATGTCACACACTCATTGGATCAAGCCTTTCTTGATAAGTGTGCTGATATGGTGTGGTGATACTCCATTGCCAGATCTAAATTTCTCAAACTTAGATCTTTCCAATCAACTTGCTGTGATCCCTCAACTAAGGATCCATAAGTCACACCCCACCACAAACATCATTAGAAATGTTGATACAAGGGTGAGAACAAGAGGACAAACCCATGACAAAAATGTTTGTCTATACTCTTATTTCTTGTCCTAGATAGAGCCAAAGAAACTTGATGAGGCTTTGAAGGATGGAAGTTGGGTTGAAGCAATGTAAGAGGAGCTGCTTCAATTCAAAAGACAAAAGGTTTGGAACCTAGGTCCTCTTCCTCAAGGGAAGACTACCATAGGAACCAAGTGGGGTTTTAGAAACAAGAAGGATGATAAAGGACTTGTCATCAAGAACAAGGCTAGACTAGTTGCTCAAGGATACACACAAGAAGAGGAAATTGACTACATAGATGTTTTTGCTCCTGTAGCAAGACTTGAAGCTGTTAGAATATTCCTGGCTTTTACTGCATCCAAGGATTTCAAGGTCTACTAACTTGATGTCAAGTGTGCTTTCTTATATGGGTTGATTTATGAAGAGGTGTATGTCAAACAACCACCTGGCTTTGTAGACCCAGATCATCCTGATTATTTCTACAAGCTTTATAAAGCTCTTTATGGGCTGCATCAAGCTCCAAGAAAATAGCATGAGACACTATCTCAGTATCTTTGTTAATATGGTTACAAGAGAGGTACTATAGATGGAACTCTCTTCATCAAAGGAATAGAGAATGACTTAATGCTAGTTCAAGTATATGTGGATACATTAACTTCGGGTCAACTAACCCAAAGCTCTGTAAAGACTTTGAGAGGCTGATGAAGAATAGATTTGAAATGAGTGCTATGGGGGAACTCAATTTCTTTCTAGGAATTCAAGTGAAGCAATTTAAAAATGGCATCTTCATAAGTCCGTCAAAGTATGTACAAGATATCCTTACAAGATTCAACATGACTAATTGCAAGGTTGCAAAGACTCCCATAGCTAGATGTCACTCCCTTGGACCTGATTTTGAGGGGGAGTGTGTGGATGAACATCTCTACAGGGCCATGATTGGGTCTCTTATGTACCTCACAGCTAGCAGGTCTGATATCATGTTTGCCACATGCATCTGTGTAAGATATGAAGCCAACCCCAAGATGTCACACCTGGTTGCTGTCAAGAGGATTCTTAGATATCTCAAAGGTGCTCCTAAGCTTGGGCTTTGGTATCTAATAAATTCTGACTTCAATCTGTATACCTATACATATAGTGACTATGGTGGCTGTAACATGACTGCAAAGTCTACAACTAGGGGATGTTAATTCCTTGGTGGAAGGATAGTCTCATAGAAATTCAAGAAACAATCCTGTGTATCTACATCAACTCCTAAAGCTGAATACATTGTTGTTGCAAGCTGTTGCGCTCAAGTGCTTTGGATTCAGAATCAGATGCTGGACTATGGATTCAACTTCAAAGAGACTCCTATCCATATAAACAACAACAGTGATATCTCTATTAAAGAGAATCCTGTGTAGCACTCAAGGACAAAACACATCAACATCAGGTATCATTTGATTAGAGATAATTTTGAAAAGGATTAATTAAACTAGTCAAAGTTAACACAAAAAACAATATGCTGATCTGTTCACTAAAGCTTTTGATAAACAAAGATTCAAATATTTTGTATCAGCTATTGGGATGATTTACTTTGAGTAGATTTTTTCTTAAACTTATATCAATTCTATTTCTAAAACCTGTGTGTCCTAATTTGTCTATTTTATCATCTCCATAAGCCTAGTTTCCTTTGGAAGAAAAATTTTCAAATGATATTCCTAAGATTTTTGAAAATTTTTAAACATATTTTCTTTCGGAAGACATCAAGTTGTCTTCAGAAGAAGTTTATGTCTTTAAATCAAATAACTACTTATAAGACATTTACCTTCGGAAGAAACTCTGATATATCTTCCAAAGCCTAAATATGCTTCTAAGTACTTACATGTTTTTGAAGTACAATTTTCTTCCGAAAACAATTAAGTCTCGAAAGATTTACTCTCTTTAGAATAAAATTTCAAGTCCTGATCTCTTCTGAAACCAAACATGTCTTAGAAGTGAAAAAAAAATTCTCTAAGTATTTTCCTTCCGAAGCAATTTTTTCACAAACCTTATGAATATCTTCCGTAGCCAAATTGGCTTCGGAAGCTTTTCTTAAAATTTCAGAAGACAAAAATACCTTCAGAAGATTTTCGACTTTCAAGAAAACTACCTTTTTGGGCACTTTTTAAAGGTGGGACCGACATTCGGATTTCAAAGTTTATCTTTTTGCATTAACTTTGTCTCAAATCCATTTCATATATATTATCTCAACGGTTCCCCTTCTGTCACTATCTTCTTCATTTGAAAATCTTCTAACCTAAACTCACCCACAAACCGCCCTTGTTCTTATCTTCCTTCACAACAAAGCTGTAGGAACCTCTGAAGTTATGAGGCTGATGCAACCAAAAGATACCAAAACAACCAAGTCTTCCAACATGCACTAAGGAACAAAGAAGAACTAGCTTCGGAAGTTTTACACACTCAAGTAAAATGCTAAGTGTAAAATCTTCCGATGCCAATGTTCAGAAGAAACTACTAAGGAAACTTTACACTAAGTGTCAAGTCTTCCGAAGCCAAAGACTCAACTCTTCCGAAGGTTAAAGATGAAGTGTTCTGAAGCTCTTAAGACAAAGTCTTCCGAAGCTGAATAAAGATAAGACTGATTACTTTAGAAGAGAGAGAAAAGACACTTTTTCTGTCAACTTTATCATAAAGCAACCTTCTGTCCGCTGCATGCTCTGGTGGTTCACCAACTATCATAAGTTGGTGAAACTTCCATGCTTTATGATAAAGTAGATAAGGTCTTTGTCTGCAAGTTTCTGTATTTGTTTCTTTTTTGGCTTTTTGTAATAGGAAAGTCAGTGAGCTATGGCCTGTCATAGTCACTAGTCAAAAGGCAATCTGCCTTTTGACTTTAGGCTAATCTTGTTGTCTAGATTAGTCACATCCAACTGTCTTTTTGCATATTGACGGTTGTAGGTTTACTATAAAGAGTCAAAGGTTCTTGTATTTCATATATCAGTGCAAACACTTGTAATAGAACCTAAAAAGCAATATATTACTTCCTTGAAAATTATTTCTTGTGTTCTTGCTCTTACTTTACTTGTGTTGTGCATTGTATCATCTGTTTAAAGTTCTAAGTTCCCAATTTGAATTGTTAAGTGATCCTAAAGATCCTCCTAAGTGTGTTAACTAAGTGCAAAGTCCCTTTTTAATGGTCTTGCATTTGGTATTAGAGCATTCCAGGCTCTTGTTTACAAGATCTCACCATCTTCAAAACCTCTTAGTAACACACATCACTTAACTCTTTAAATGGCAGCTATCTCCAAAGCTGATATGGAAACTGGAATAATGACAAAGTCCCCACTGATCACTCCTGAGGATTTTGACACTTGGTGTCAAAGAATGGAAGGCTTTATCAAGTCTCAAGATTCCAGGATGTGGGAGTCTGTTGTCCATGGACCTCATGTACCATGCACCACTTCAGCAGCTGCTGGTGGTGGCATGATACCAAAGGAGAAGGCTGACTTTTCTGTCGAAGATTGGAAAAGAATTGATATTGATCAGAAAGCCATGACAGCTCTCCAAACTGCTCTTCCAAACTCCATCTACAGAGGTTTCAAGAAGTGCAAGACCGCCAAATAGCTATGGGATGCACTGAAGCTTATGTATGAGGGTTCAAATGAAGCCAAGGAGAACAAGAAAGATCTCCTGAAGCAGCAGTTTGAAAAATTCACCTTCAAAATAGGTGAAACCATGACTCAATAATACTTCAGGGATGTTGAGATTATGGATACTCTGGCTGATATTGGGGTGACCATTGAGAACAGGGATATTGTAAGGAAGTTCATGTCCTTTCTTCCAAGACAATGGACACACTATTGTGTGGTCATTAAGAGGACTGAAAACCTCAAGACCCTCACTCTCACTGAGCTGTATGGGATACTCAGTGGATACCAGATGGAGATGAACATGCAAAATTCATCTGGTAACTCCAACACTCACCATAGTTCAGCCCTTCATGTGGTTGTAAGGGATAGCAGATAACCACAACATCATCTCATCTGCTACCCTGAGACTTCACAAAAGGGTCCCTTTCATCACCTTCCTGGAGACACCAAGAGAGAGCCACATCCAAGGAAGTCCCTTCCAAGAGACAAAAGCTACCTCAAAATGGCCAACCTTAATCGCAGAAACCAACCCAATTTCTCCATACAACTTCACAGGCAACATAATCAAGTTGCTCTATTGAACTCTGAGAAAGATCCTGGTTTCTCAGAGGTTTGTCGCTTTCTCACTCTATCAAACTACTTCACCTCCCTCACCATCGATCCTCCACTCTATGAGGATCAGCTGTTGAAATTTTGGAGGACCTTTCAAGAGGTCACCATGGATGGGGAGAAGGCATTGTCTGCCACAGTGCAGAGGAGGACAATCTTCATCACTCCAACATCCGTAAACTCACATCTAAGGCTGGATGATGTAGAAGGTGATTTGTCCTTCCCCAAGTCTGCTGTTAATCGTTCCTTTGGTCAGATGGGCAATATAGGGGATTTTTCTGTCAAGATCTTCAGGAAAGGAAAGGTTTTCTCTCAATGGAAATACCTCCTCCATGTTGTTATCCACAGTGTATCTAACAAGCATGGAGGATAGGACCAAGTTCCAGAGGACCTTTCCTACATAGTCTATGGGATGGTTCAAGGCATCAAGTTCAGGTATTCACAATTTGGGTATATTAATTTACTTGTAAACTTGGACTCCTTAGAATATTACATGTTCCCTAGATATGTCCAGCACATTCAAGGGGAATAGGTAATGTTCTAAAACTAGGACAGATGAAGCCCGACATCTTCAAGACTATGAGAAAACCAACTATTGGCTTCTCAGGGGTAGAAACAACCCTTGTCCCAAAAATGTTAGAGCTCATTGTTCAAGGTGACAACCTAGTAGCATCAGCTAGTGTTGAACCCATACTTTCTACTTTCCAACCACCTATACAGCCACAAATAACCATCAGCTACCAAAAAAAATCTAAACGAACCCCTGCACATGCTAATCACCACCCACATAGGAGGAAGTGGACATTGGAGCTTCCACTTCTCCCGAGGAGCAAACCACTCCCATCTTACAAATGATCAGTGTTGAGGTTCCTCATGCTCAGCCTGATGAGCTCATAACCCCCCAAGCCTTAAGCCTTCACTCTGAGTCTTAACACTCAAGTGAACAACCTTCCGGGGACAGTTACCATCCCCAACCTCTTGATCTAAACCAAACCATTCCAAACCTAGAATTATACGATGATTAAGACAAGGGATTTAGTGTATCATGAGTCTCTCTTCTCCTCCCCTGCTCAAGGAGAGATAAGTACCCCTTTTCTCCCATGTCTAGCCCATATCATCCACCCTCTACTGAGAAGGATCTCCCTAAACCTGTTCAGGAGGTCCATATGGAAGAGGCTCTCACTTCAGCAAGTTACTACATCATTAAGACCTCAACCATGGAAACCCAACCCATTAACACTTCACTTGAAGCTGTCATGGTACAAGGGAAATCCAACGGCCAAGAACAAAGTGCTGGTGATGAGGAAGAAGACTTAGGTCCTATTCTCTCATCCCCTCGTGATTCTTCTGATGAAGATGAGAGGAATATGAGACTAAAGGTGCAAAACTTGACTCAAACCTGCACCTATTTAGTCTCCAAGGTTAGTCACTTGGAATCTCAGGTGACTACCTTGCTAAAAAAGGTTAATGATCAGCAACTTGAGATTTTTGATCTCAAGGAACAACTAGCTGGAAGACCTTTCAGGAGGGCCCAACCAGGAACACAAAAACCTGTGGAGGTGACAGACCTAACCCTTTGGTCACCTATGTAAGAGGGTGATGCTACCAAAAAGGGGGAGAAAGTCCAAGCAATCACAGAACCTGGGAGTTCTTCATAGCGTTTGGAAATTAAGGATTCACCAACCTCACTTTCAACTGTCCATACTTAGCAACCTCCTCAAGTCCATATTGATGTGGACTCACTGATTCAAAGTCTGTTTAAGGGGGGTATTTCAAGAGCTATGTCTACCCCACCCCATGATGCTAAGAATGAAATACTTGGGTGAAGGTATGATGCTGACAGGAGAGCTCTGATTTTGCATAGACTTCAGGGGCAGCAAGAGGTTTTTAATTTTCAGACCCTGAAGTTCTATGATAGTCTTCCTCTAGTCCATATGCCACTTGTTAATCCTAGTCAAAGCAGGCAAGCTGGCAGACTGGCTGAGAGGATTCAAGACAGGATTGTTGAAGAGTTCAGGCAAAGAAGAAGACAAAGGCTAACAGGCAATCTCATTGGTCAACTAGATATTGAGGTGGAACTTAAGATTAGTTTCGAAGGGGAAACCTTGACCGAAGGCGCAGTGATAGACCCTCTGAACCTTGTTACAAGAACTGCTTCAACATTATCAACCCTCAGTGAGGCACCAGCAGGTAAAGGTGCTTCACAACCTCTTTCTGGCCAGAGCTTGACTGCTGAACCAAGCAATGAAGGCCAAATCTCTCTCCACCCTAAGTCACCAAGGCCTGTGCATGACAAAGTGAAGAGGACGATGACCTCTGAGGAGATTGAGGAGGAGGAGAGAGAGAGAGATGAAGAGGAAGCTAAGGGGAGAGAGTTCAAGAGGGTCTCCAGGTTTCATGGAAGCTGCTATCAGGGCTGCCCCTAGGCCAAATACTCAGGATGATGAGTTGATGGCAGTCAGATTAAACTATCTGGGGACCAAGAACTACAATATAGATGAACTCATCTCTCTTCCCTTAGAGGAACTCAACGAACTGGCAGGCACAGAGCTGTTAAAGAGAGGAAGGAGGCAGAGGATGCAGAATTTCTCCTAAAAATCAAGGAAGAAAGGAGACAGAAAAGGCACTATAAGCATGCTCCTATCCTCTCCCTAGTTCAGGAAAGCCCTAAGAAAGAGGTTGTGGTAACTGAATAACCTCAGGTAGACAAGGAAGCTGATAGACAAAACATGATTAGCTACCTGAGTGCCATAAGTCTCTATCAGGCATCTGTACTTCTTCCCTTATCTTATGAATATGTTGAATTCAAGTATCTTAAGCAGCTGGAGCAACAAGTTATCAAAGAACGAAAGGCTGCTAAGAGAAAAATGAGGGAAGAAGCTGCAAAGTCAAGAGCCGTCATCCAAAAGAGTCAAAAGAAGTCTGCTGATAGGCAGAGGATGATGAGCTTTTTGAAGCTGTACGAATTATCCTGAAGGAGGCTTGGTCCAATGTCTCTATCCACTATGGATGAGACATTAGAGTGATCAATTAGAAGATTAAAAAGGGAGAGCTTGTTGACTTGCATTCTCCACCAAGTCAAGCTCAACCTGAAGTTGTGGTAAAGGTTGAACCCACTGAGATAACACAACCTGAACCTAGAGCTGCATCTCAGCCAACTTCATCTTTTAATCCACAGCAGGGTCCAAATCTCTTTTCTTATGAACTTATGAGGGAAGAGAACCCAACTGAGAAAGACACAACAAGTCAACCTGGTGCTAAAGGCCAGTCTTCTCAGTTAAAGACTTCAAAGAGGAGGAAAAGGATGGCCAGGAAGAGTGGTTCTAAGAAGAAGTCCAAGGCATCCACCTCTACACCTCAGGATGAGTCAGAGCATCCTGAGGTAGTGCGAGAAGAGGCTGCTCAACCAACTCCAAGTCTAGTAGAGCCTCTTGCAACTAGAAGACCCATCCTGTCATTAACCTTTGCTATCAATCCAGACAGGTGATATGTAGTCAGAGATCAAGGAGGTCAAGATGTTTCATTCTGGCAAGATATGCTTGATCTTCCTCTGCATGATCTCCATGACATGAGAAAGTATTATAAGACTCTAAGGGATCCTGATCAGTTGATGAAGAAAGGAATGGTCTTGATCCTGATGAGGACTGTCAATATCTAAGTATACTTCTCTGTTTTGGTAGCATCAGCCTAGAGGGAGTTTGTATGGTTATACTTAAAAGGCTGATGCAACCAAGGAAACCAAAGCAACCAAGGAGCTTCCAGCTTGCAAACACATTGTGCAGAGTAGAAGTCACTTCGGAAGTTTTACACTTCTCACAGCAAATTATTCTAAGTATAAAATCTTCCGAAGCTAAAGACCAAATCTTTCGAAGCCAAATATGAAGTCTTCCAAAGCTTCAAAGACAAAGTCATAGTCACTAGTCAAAAGGCAATCTGCTTTGTACCTTTTATCCTTTTTGTAGATTATGGTTTAGAGTCTGTAACTTTCTACTTTGTACCTTTTATCCTTTTTGTAATATATTAGGATGTGAGCTATGGCATGTCATAGTCACTAGTTAAAAGGCAATCTGCCTTTTGACTTTACATTGATCTTGTTATCTAGATTAGTGTTTCCAACTGGCCTTCAAAGTATGATCGGATGTAGGATGTAGTATAAAGTATCTCAGGTTCTTGTATTTCTTTTTATACTTTGTAATACTTGTAAAAGGACTTAAGAGCAATATACAACATTCTTGAAAACCATACTCATCTTGTTCTTGTTCTTAGTTCTGTCTCATTGTTTACTTGTGTTCTCAGTATCATCCATAAAACTCGGTTCCCTATTTGATATGTTAAATGTTCTAACACTCTTCTCATTGTGAGACTGATTGTATTGACCATCCCTTTAACCAGTCTTGCAGTGGTATTTTAGTAAATAAATAAAAGATTATTAGTCATTAAATAGGCATTAAGGGTAAAATAGGAAGAACAAAAAATAATTAACTTGGTAACTACCACATTAATTACAAAATTCCTAAAATTACTCACATCTTCCCTTTTTCTCTCACCTCTCATATTTCTCTCACCTCTCATATTTCTCTTATATTTAATAGATATTTAAATAATCAAATTTATTATTTTTATAATTTGGATTGAAATATTAGATAATCATGATTCTTCTAAAATAAAGACAACTAAAGTAAAGGAAACAGCTAGTTATGCATGCGTAACACCGTGTTACGTATGTGTAACATTGTGTGTTACGTACATGTAACACTATCATACATATGTGTATCATTTTTAATGAATCCATATGAAAATCCAGAATGAGTTACATATATATTAAACCAAAATTGTTTCAATGCTAAAAGCGATTTTGTAGAGTACATATATGTAACAATGGAGTTACATATATGTACCAACACTTATACATGTAACAAATATAGTAACAACCAAAACCATTGAAAAACCAGAATATAGGTATATATTTGAAAGTATACCCAAGTTACGTATACGTAACAAATAGAAGTACATATATATACGTAACAAATAGAAGTACATATATATAAAAACCAAACTTACACATGTATATAGTAAAGTTACATAATCATTAGAATAATAGAGTTACGTATACGTAACAACACAATGATACATATATGTAAGAGCAGACTTACGTATATGTAGAAACAATATTACATATATGTGATTATGATAGAACTACAAATCTTCATTTTCTTCGTATTCATCTTGTTCATCGCGTTTAAGTTTTTGTTTTGTTCGTCTTGCTTACATATAAGCATCCCATATGCTTTCATACAAGTAAATTCTTTTAATTAACCATTGTCTTCCTCAATTCATATTCTTTTTACCTGCATACTTCTTTCTCATCTAATTCATTGGTATCTTCATCTTTCAAACATATATGTAAATTAGTTTATTTTTATCATCGCATCTTGACATTACGAGAAAATTTTAACTTCTATCTAATAGATTTATACACCTTAAATATTTAATCAGGTCGATTGCGTAAGATTTGTGTGGTTTTGTTGTTGTTCTTGACAGGTTATTAACCAAAGGAGGGGTGGCGATGGTGGTGATGGTGGTTAGGACTGCAATAAAAGGCAGAAAAGGTGCTGGTATATGTAACTCATCAAATAATTGAATTAAACATCAGGGGCATAATCCTTTTAAAAATTGACTATGATTAGCTTCAATAGGGATTTATTGCTTACATTCATCCTTAATTAGCTTTAGTCTTGTTTAAAATTGTGTATTCTTCCTCTTGTTATGTTACGTATAAGTAAATATGAGTTACATATCTTATGTCTGGTTTATTTCAAAACCAAGAACCCAAATCAACCGTTTTATTTAGGATGGAAAAGAAGAAACGATTAAGCTGAGTAACAACAAGGATTACGTACGTATACGTAACACATCTAATAACCAAATTAAACATTAGGAGTATATATCGTCTTTAAAAATTAGACCTCAATCACCTTTAATAGGGACTTGCTACTTAGTGTCATCCTCAATTAGCTTCATCCTTGCTCAAAATTATGTATTCTTCCTCCTGTTAGGTTGGCTATATTGACAATCGACTTAAGCCCTTAATCATAATTGGGTTGCTGCGTTGTCAACATCGAAGACGCCTCGATCAAGACAAGACGATCTCTAATTCGTTGAAGCACTTACATATAGTAGTCACATTCATCTTCTTCTCTTGAACCACCTAACCAAGAAATGAGATGATGATTTGAATAGACTAAGAATGTCTAAGATGATGATTTGATAAGAGATTGGTCAAAAGTAAAACAAGGAATTGAAATAAAAAAATACTGTTACCTAAAATAATGGAATGAAACTTTAATTAAATACCCTTTTCAATGAAAAAATAATAAAATTGTTAGAAATTATGTGATTGGATGAAATTGGTTTTCTTGGTTTTCTACTAAAAAGTGGTTTTTATTTGATCTTTCCCATATATATATATATATATATATATATATATATATATATATATATATATATATATATATATATATATATCCCATTGTGTTTTAGAATTAGAAGTATACAATAATATTATTTCATCAATGTTTTTTTTTAAAAACTCATAGTGTTTAAAATAGCATAATGACGTTCAAAAACACAATGAATATCATTTTGTGTTAATTCATCATTATATTTAATGCATTAGATTAAATGATTGTTAATTTATTATTGTATTTTGCATACTAAACAACAGTATTATTTCACCATTATATTTTTTTAAAATTCATCATTATAGAAAAACACAATAGTATTCAGAAAAACACAATAGTATTTAGAAAAGACACAATAATTAACAAAGATACACAATGAGCTACACTAAATACACAATGACGAGAAAAAATCATATGAGCTTTGAAACGTAAAAAATTATTATCATTTTTATATAACGATATTGTATTCGTTTTAAAGATAAAAACATTTTTTTTATGGTGAAAATCATATAAACACTATTGTCATATATAAAAGTTATGATTATGGTGATAAAAAAATAATATCATATATAAAAGTTATGAATGTTAAAAAAAAATAAAGGAACTTTAAAAAAGTCAATAAAAATAGCTACGCCTAAAATATTTATTTAATAAACTTCTTCCCCACAATTTGATTTCAACCGATTTAGATTATATTATATATTTTTTAAATTTAAATTACGTTTTTATTTGAACCCTTCCTAACCAGATGCATATTTTCTAAGTATAAAACCAACATCAAGATCAACAAACAATCTTTGTCAAGCATTATAAAAAAAAAAAAAAAAAAAAAAAAATATATATATATATATATATATATATATATACACACACACACACACCAATATGAATATGGCAAGATGATTAGCGACACAAAATAATCTTTTAAGGACTCCCTGTATGTGCGCGCGGATACACACTCGGTCATAATCTAAATTCAAATCTTCATCCTCAAAATTTAAAAATTATTTTGGAATTGAACAACAAACAATCTTTGTCAAGCATTATCAAATATATATATATACACCAATATGATCTGTAAAGTGGAATCGAAGATAATGCTTGGGGGATAGGCCTAAAATTAAGAACCATACATGAATAAAACTGGAAATATGGAATAGGACTTAAATTTGAACTTAATCTCGAACGTAATTTAAAATCAAGGATCAAGAGTAGAACATGGGTGATTACGAGAAAGAAAAAGAGTTGTGGCAGCATGTCTAGGTAAAAATCATGAACAACATGTCTGGACTGAAACAACTAGAATATGATTGATGACGTGGCTAGGTTTTGCATAATGATTTAGGGATAGATTCTAGAACAACAACTAGTGACTCCGAATAAACATTGACGTGATGTTTCTTAGTAGAAAAAAGAGTGACGATGATCTATAGGACATCATGAATAGTAAAATTCAAAAAAAAGCAAGAACGAAAAAACTCAAATATGAAAGTCTCGACCAAGGTTGCGACATGAAAATCTAGAGAATGGATGACTAGGGTTTGTAGTGTGATTGTGTGAATGATAGTTCCGATATAAATTTTATTCTAAATACAATATCAATGCTCACAGGGTTATTAGATTCCGGCTACAATGCACGAGAAAATTCTACTATGATTCTCTAAGTATAATTTGATGAAAATATGTTATATTTGGAATTGAATATATTAAATTAGTTTTTTATAAAGTTAATATTCAAAAATACATTAATGTTGGCGCGCTTATTTCAATTGAATTAATAAAAATCTTCCAATTGTGTAATTTAAAAAAAAAAAGAGATTATATTTATCATATATATGCATTATCTTAATTATGATGTAATCAAAATATAACGAGACTAATGAGAATCTCTTAAAAATATGATCAATTCATGGCCTAATTGATTGTAATAACATTAAAATGGTTTTTAGTTTTCGTCGTAACGGCATTTGAAAGTTGAAACTAACATTAATAGAGTTTACTTGAGACGAGATATTAACAATACTAATTTTAATGCTTCAGTCCTCACACACGAAGAAACATAATCAAAGAAGAAACCTATCACAATAAAAAAACCTTTTAAGTGAGATACCATTAAAATGTTGTTAATAAGTTAGTTTTTATTATATAAATTCACTCCTTGAAAAAATAAAAGATGTTATCGAGTTATAGAAGTAATTTTATGAAATTTTTTTTATCACTGACAAATTAAAGGATCTAAAAACTAATCGTACATATGAAAAATGATGACTTTTTACGTAATCAGATAAACATAATTTGAATTATTTATTTGTCGTAACATATAAAGGTGGACAATTATATTAATAATTACTACTGATTTACAGTGATAGCAATAAGTGGTATGGGCGTAATTAAATGTGTTATAAAAACTGTTGTGGTCTGGTCCCCATAGTTTACTTTTGGTAGGATGCATGGGTAAGTATTAAGAAAGTTCAGGGGTACATTTGTACTTCTTTCAAACTACAGGTACTGAACAGTCCTTTCTTCTTCTGGATTCAAAAATGGACAATAACCGTTGGTCCTAGGAGTCACGTTATTTCAGTTCCAACCTAACGATATCTCACTATTCACATGTTTAGTACGTTTCAAAATTAAACAAACAATATTAACGCCAATGGAATATGAAATAAAAAGGTTGGGTTAATTGAAGACGTCTTCCTTGAATTTTATTTGTTATATTTCTTTTATAGTTTGTTATAAGAGTTGGATTTTTTTCACACAAAAAACACAAAGGAGCAGGGGCGGCTACTCTTCGAGGAACGGGATCAAGTGACCTCATTGAATTTGAGACTAGTATAATATTGAAATTATTACTAAACATATAGTTTTTTAGGAAGTTAACCATAATTACTAGTAAGTTTACTTTGTATCATAAAATATTGCCTTGGCTCACTGGTTAGCTCCGTCCGCGTGCGTCCTCATCCATAAATAGGTCAAGGGTTCGATTCTTGGGATTCTTTTTAAAAACTCCTTTTGAATATGTATTTACCATTACACCCATTGTTTTCGAGACCGGATCGGACCGGCCGATCCAACCGGTCCGACCGGGAATCGGAGGGTTGGCCGAACCGGTTTGCATCAACTCGTTTAGAGGAGTTCGACCGGCCGGTTCGTCCTGAATCGGTGGTCAGACTAGGAATCGGACCGGGGGTCAAACCGGATTTTGTGTGTTTTTTTTAATGGGTAAAACGGGGTGTTGAACAATAAATTAGTGTGTTGTACATAAGATTATTGTTAAACTTTATATATAACTATAAAATACATACATAAATTACTTACAAAATCACACGGGTTTAATAAATAAAATAAAATTAATTAATTAAAAGTTTATATTTTAAGATAAGATATGATTGAAATCTTTTTTTTTTTCATAAACGTTTTTAAATTTTTTTTTCTAAACTTTCTTATTAGAACTCCCAATTTTAATTATTTTTTGTTAATAAAAATTTTACTTTTTTTAAAAACACTAATTTTAAAATATTTTGTATTTTTAAAAAATTTTGATGTTTGTGAAAAATTTCTTTTTATAAAATTTTGTTTCTTTAGAAATAACATTGATGAAAAAACTATTTCTTAATTTAATAATAAATTATTTTAATCTAAAATGAATTAAATGATATTATTATAATTAATGTGATTTTTTAATGGGAGAGAGAGGAGGAAAAATTGATGAGAATGAATATGATGGTGCCACATGTCACTTTTTGTTACCCTTTTATTATAGTAGAAAAATATGTATAACTATATATTTAATACTAGGTTATAAACCCGTGTTGTACACGGGAATGAGTCAAACAAATTTTGAAATTAACAAACGTTTATAATAAACAAATACATATTATATTTTACAATGTTTCATTTACAACTACATATTAATATTACATTTACACTTTATAGCTAAAAATGTAAATTACAAATCTCTAAAAACTTCTTTATATACAACATTTACTGTCTTATTACTAAGAATACCATCTTTGTCAACAATTATGATTTTGAGTCCATCTCTACTTTTAACACTGGACAAAACGACATGTAGCTGACTATGTGAAAAGACTGGTTGTCTCATATACAAACCAATTTGTAACACCCTAGAAAAGTCAAAGCAAACCATTTGATAATAATGGGCTATGTGTTAGATGGGTGTAAGCGGTCGTAATCACTCCTTTAAATAGCTCATACCAGCCAATCCTCATTTGCAACTCAAACAACCCACTTTCTAGAGAGAGAAAGTAGAGAGAGAAAGTGAAGATTTGAGGCTTTATTAATCAAAGGATTGAAGATCTACGTTTTTGGGCATCAAACAACATGAAAAGAGCAAGAATCCAGGTAAGAATCATCATCCAAACATCTCCTTAGATCATACCCAGATTCTAGGGTTTTGGGGTTTTGAAAAGTGGCAAAATTCATACAAAAGTCATGTTTTTATGGATGAAATCATGAAAAAAAGCTTAGATATAAGTTCCTGGATGAAAAACAAAGGATTTTTATATGTCTAACGAAACTATCAGTTCTTCATACGAAACTGTGGATTCATCATGCGAAACTAAGGCAATCTCCTTCCTACGAAAGTATAGTTTCACAGGTAGTTTCGCAAGTGCATGGGTAGACCAGTGGGTTTAGCGAACCCAGGAAATTCCAACGAAAGTTGGGCGAAACTGCATGCGAAATTGCATGTGAAACTGCGTGCGAAATTGCGTGCGAAATTGCATGCGAAACTGCATGAGAAACTGTGTAGAAAATGACCTGTTTACATGTCAACTTATATGCAACTGTGTATCATGAGCCTAGTTTAGGTGAAGTTATTTACGGAGACCAGGTGAGCTCTAGCCCCTCTTTTACAAGTTTTTAATGGTTTTTGGGGTTGTTATGCATACCTTTGTGGTGTTAAATGCTTAACTATATGATTTTTAGGGTGCTAGCCATAAGATGTATGATTACTGTACGAGAAGTAGGATGAATACTTAAGCTAGTGCTCGATAGGCTAAGTGATACGAATATGCCTACTTATGATGCTTTATGAGGTTTAGGATGTATTATGATGCCTTAAACTATTTTCTCTTACGATGAAAAAGATTTTATGAAAGCTTTACTTGAATGCTATGTGTGTAATAAGTAACGTATTATGTAAAGAAAAGGGAAAGATAATGTTAACGAAAGTGAAACCTAATGAATGAATAAAAGTCTTGCAAGCAAATGAATGGAGGTTCATAGCTATTGGGTTGTTAGCTCAACTGTGTGCGGTTTAGCTAACCCATGAGGATGCACACAGGGGGGTCAATCTTTGTGATTGATCAAGACGTACGAAAACGGGATCCTTGTCGCTTGACCCTAAGACGGTAGTTGCTTCGTGCACAATGATGGGGCATAGCATATGGCAGGATCTAGATGAAAGTGAAAGATGTTAATGAATGAATGTACGAAAACAAACGATTATGAATGATGATGAAAGATAATAATGATATTATCTAGATGTATGTATGATGTATGATCACGTACGAAAGTAAAGGAAATGTTTTAAACGAAAGTAAAGTATTTTATTATTTAAAATAAAACTCACTCAGCGTCGCTGACTTTTTGTATGCATAATAGTTGGCAGGTAAATGATGCAGCTAAGGAGTGCAGGCATGGATGAGATAGCTACTGCGATCCGAGTCTGGCATTCTAGATTTTGAGACAATGCTTGTTAATGTCAAGTTGTTGTGATACAACTATAAGAACAATGTTTTGTCATGTATTTACAATTTATGTATGAAAAGTTTAAATTCTGCTTCAAATGTCATGTTTTTAAATATTTTACGCTATGAATGACCAACTGTGAGTGTTCTCGGGATCGAAGCCTTACATGGTATCAGAGCTAAAGTTTAAGAGAATTGGATAAAATTATTTTCAAAACCATGACTTAAACTGAAAATGGGACAAGAAAGAAAAAGGGATGCCAGTCTGAGTAGCTATGTGCCTGCAGGTAAATGTTTTATGTAAATTAATGGAAAAAGGAATTACGTGCGTGTGCTATGTGAATTATGTGCTCTTAGTAGATTTGGATACTGATGTAGTCAGGATAGAAAATGCTTGGGGAATGAAGAGTAAAGTAACTGGTTAATCACAACTGGTCACTGTAATTAGGGACTTTTTATACTTGACATAATCTGAGCTATTACCTTGAATGATCGTGTTGGTGTTTGAATCTTATAGTGTTTATAGATGGCTGGTGGTAGATCTTCAAAGGCTTCTCGAGGTGGAGGTCGTGGTGGACGTGGTGTTGGGCCGCGTGTCACGAGGAACAGGGCTAGGACGGCCGAAACGACTCCTGAAGAGCCCGAGCTTCGTCACCAAGAAGGTGGGGATGAGAGTGCTAACCTGAGGGCCTCAGTGAAGGAGGCAGTAGTTGAGGAAGTTCATCAAGTCATTCAGAGGATTCTACCGCCTGTGGTAACTGAGGTTATTAGGGCGGTAAGGGAAGACGAGAAGAAGGAGAAGGAAGAAAAGAAGAATGTTGCTAGGTGGGGAGTGAAGAAGGAGGTTCAAGGGAAAGGGAGAAACCGGAGACGAAGATGGTCGTTTCCAGTGAAGATGAGGAAGAGGAAGCTGTGCAGGAAACTACGGATGCAAGCCCCCGACGTTTGAGGGGAATAGAAATGCTGTTGCTGCTCACCAATGGGTGAGAGAGATGGAGGTTGTGTTAGATATCAGTGAGTGCAGAGAGGGCCAGAAGATGAAGTTTGCTACCCACTCATTTGTGGATTGGGCCTTATGCTAGTGGGATAACATTGTCCAGGCCGAGGGTAACAGGGCGATTGGGAGAATGAGGTGGAGTGAACTTAAGAAGCTGGTGATCGAGAAGTTTTGTCCTCACAGGGAACTCGACAAGATCGAGAGAGAGTTCCTGCAGTTGGAGGCGGGGACCATGACACACCAACAGTACACAAAAAAGTTCAACGAGATGGCAAGGCTGGTGCCGGATCAGGTGACGCCTGTGTCACGAAAGATCAAGAGGTACATTCAAGGCCTACTGGCGGATATCCGCAGACACATGATCGTCACTCGGCTAAGTACGTTTAGGTCGGAGGTCGATCTGGCAGGGAGACTGTACGATGAGAGGGAGGAGGTGACTGTGGTGGAGGTGAACAGGAAGGGAAGTGGAGAGAGGAACTGGAGTGGGAAGCGTTTTGGCAGTAGTGTTTTCACCCCCAAAGGAAAAAAGATGAAGGTAGAGGGTCGTAAGGCGGCTGCAACTGAGGTAGTGGTAAAGTTGTGTGGTAAGTGTGCGAGAGACCATATAGGAGACTGTAACTGGGGATCAAACATCTGCTTCAAGTGTGGGAGGCCTGGTCATATGGCGAGAGATTACGGGGTTATAAGGTGTTATATCTGCGGTGAAGAGGGCCATCTGAGCAGGGACTGCAAGAAGCCGAGGGCTGAGAGCTCGGGAGCAGGAAAAGAGGCTGAGAAAGGGAAGGAAGTGGATAAGGCCAGGGCGAGGGCCTTTACCATGACCCGAGAGGAAGCCAGAGTGGACCCCGATGTTGTATCAGGTACATTTCTGTTTAATGATGTTGGTGCATTTGTATTGTTTGATTCTGGTGCTAGTAGAAGCTTTACCTCTTCTTCATTTTGTGATAAGTTGCCTGCTAGGAGTAGAAAGATTGATGAGCCCTTCGAAGTAGAAACTGCTATTGGTAAGTCCACTAGGATATCTGATGCCTTAGAGGATTATGTGATAGAATTGGAAGGTCATAGGTTTCCTGCTAGACTGTTTGTGATAACCTTAGGCGGATTTGATGTTGTCCTTGGGATGGATTGGCTAGCAGCCTATGAGGCAAACATCGTGTGTCGCAAGAAGATGATTCGATTGACCGCACCCGATGGGAGTTCGGTGACGATCTATGGCAATAGAGTTAGTACGATCCCGAAAGTAATTTCGATGGTTGTGGCAGAGAAGTGTATGAGGCGTGGATGTGGTGCCTATCTAGCCTACGTGAAGGATGTGGATGCGTCAGTACCACGATTGACGGAAATACCGGTCGTGTGTGACTTCCTAGACATGTTCCCGGATGTCACACCCCAACCTTGACGACGAAAATGTTGAGATGTGAGGGTTAAGATTGTTCAAGCCACACAACGCTACTTCAAAGTGTAAATATCATTAAATATAAGGTTCAAATTGTAACGTTACGTTCATGAGTCTCAAACAAACAACCATAACATAAACTAATTTAAAACGTCCAGATTAAAAGTGAATCCTTTATTATTTCTAGGTCCAGTCCTATATGATTTCAAATCTTCAAGATCAACATTTAAGCTTGTGCATTCCTTGAAACATGTTAGAAAATACGGTTAACATATGATGTTGGTGAGTTCCCATAGGTTTGTACATACATATATAAAACGTTTTAAGAGGCAATTCAAGTCATAAATAATGCAAGAACATATAGATAGCATGATGATACAATCAAACCTTGACAAAATATAGCCACAACGAAATATACGATTAGCTAAGTGTACTTGGTTCCCTTGATTAACAAGAATATGTCATCAGGAGCCGGCAATAACCTCGACTTTAGCGCCAAATAGGCTTGTCAAGCCCATAGATCTATGATGTTGCTAGGCTAGCAATATTTAATGATTGTTTGTACAAGATGACTATTATATAATGTTCACCAACATCTCAAATAACCATGACAAATTAATAAGATGAATTGCACGTGCTTTACAAGTATTTAAAGAGTTTATAAGTGTACATTTGTACGGTTAACATGCTTCACCCTAAAAAGTGTGGAATAAAGTAAAAACGGGGTATGGAAACTCAAATGATATAAGATGTCTTAAAATAAGAATATGGGAATAGGCATCAACGGTTTTCCTCACGGTTAACCTAAAAGTGGTAACCTAAATTAGAACAAATAAGGTCTAAAGAATATGAATACAATACGGTTCCATTTAGGAGTTTAAATTTAATATAAAGAAATTGATTTATAGATTGGTAAAGATTGATTTTGAACATGTTAGCTAATAAAAATGTATTATTGTACAAATATTAAGTTTTTAAGATTGATTAAATAAGGTTAATTTGAAATGATGAAAATAATTAAGTAGAGTGTAAATACAAAGTGTGAAAAAGAAGTAAATACTTTACTAATGAAATCAATTGGTGAAAAAAAATGATTAATTATTTAAATGGTTTATGAAATACTAGTTTAAAATACCTTGAAATAATTCCTATTTGATTTGCAATAATTTTTATACTATCTAAAACTTGTAAATATATTTTATAATAATTTTATAACTTTTGAAATCTAAAAAAAAAAAAGAATTTATCATATTATAATTGCTGAAATATTTTAGAAATTACTAGATAAGTTTTGATTTAGTATCAATTATTAAAATGGTTTTTATATCAATTTAATAACATTTTAAAGTTTTTCTGGAATTAAAAATAATTGAAAAAAAAACTTTAAAAAGATTTGCTAATGGCCGGGTTCGAACCCGAGACCTCCTGGGTATGGTGAGGTGGTTTTACCAATAGGCTAGGTAGCCTAGGCCTGTCATAATCCCGTTTTAAATTTAAAACTATACGCAATAAAACCCCTAATTTCACCATGATCCCTAGAATCAAAATCGATCCAATTGATCACCCAATCACTGATGTTACTGGAATTAACCATAGGGCTTTGCTTCCCTTTGATTAATCGAGTGTATAGCCCTTTTGAATTACCTAATTCGATGTAGGATCGACTGGTAGAGGTTAGAACAAAGTCGCGACTATGTCTTGATCCAATGCAATGCGCGTGTGTGTTTTGGCGAAATTAAAAGTGCAGAGAGTGTAAGAAAGTCGAAGGGAACCTTTCCCCTCTGTTAAATCACTTCAAGTTGATCGGTTTCAAGCCAAACGACTTCGAGCTTGAATGCGGGTTTCACGAGTTGAATTTGATGTGCAAATTGCCGTTTCAAATGAAATTAATCATACCATTGATTTCGAAATGATTAGATGAACGTTTTCAAGCTTTTAATTTAATCGATTGGTTTGACTATTATGGAGAAAACGGATCAACTTTGAATGGGGTGTTCGGTTTCGAGATGAATGAGTTAATTCAACTTGATGATTCGATTTGAAAGGGTTAAGGGTTCGAAACCGCTCAGAGCGTGACAAGAGAGGGTTTAAAGCGGTTGATTTTGATTGATTTTTGGATTCGGGTGGCCGCCGGAGCATGGCCGGAGGTGTGGCCGGAGCAGGGCCGACGGGTGGGGGTTTGGGTTTTTTTTTTATAAAAATTACACTCTGGTCCCTGGTGTTTTATAATTTATTATTTTATGCCCAAAACCTTTTAATCAAGTTTCACAATTAACATTTTAAATCCGTACTTTATGAAAATAGTTTATAAATTTTGTAATAAACCTTTTATTTTCATTAAAACTCATACTTAATACTTAAACTTTACAATAATTATTTAATAACTAATCAAGTTATAAAATTTTAAATAAATATAATTAAGATTACAAATTAATAGGACCATTGGGATTATTAGAATTGCCAAATGAACTCCCATAGTTACATTTTTGACATAAATGTCACCTACAAGAGATAACGGAACTAACAATTAATTAACAAATATAAGGAAGGTCACAGTCTCCCAACTTTAAAGAATTTCGTCCCGAAATTAAGGATGAGACTAGGCAAACAGATGAGGATGTTTCTTCTTCATATAATCGTCACGTTCCCAGGTAAACTCGGGTCCGCGTTTATTTTCCCAACGAACCTTGACGATTGGGGTGGTAGTAGTCCTGGTCTTCTTCATTGTTCGATCCATGATCTCAATGGGCTTCTCAACAAAATGCAAGGAATCGTCTATCTGAATATCATCCAAAGGAACATGCAGACTTTCGTCGATTATGCACTTTCATCGGCTAAGTTCAGAGGGTAGTTCCAGTTTATAGGCCACTTTCCTGACTTTTCTCAGAATCTTGAAAGGTCCTACAAATCATGGAGCTAACTTACCCTTCTTCCCAAAGCGAACAACTCCCTTCCATGGTAAGACTTTAAGAAGAACCATATCACCGACCTGGAATTGTAACGGCTAGAGTCTTTTATCCGCGTAGTTCTTTTGTCAACTCCTAGCCACCTCAAGGTTACTACGGATTTTAGAAACTTTATCGGTCATTTCTTGAATAAGTTCAGGACCGGTAATGAAATTTTCGCCGATGTTCGTCCAACAAATCGGGGAACGACATTTACGACCGTAAAGAGCTTCAAAGGGTGCCATTTTGATGCTTGAGTGATAACTGTTATTATAAGAAAATTCTGCTAACGGTAAATGCGTATCTCAGTCACCACCAAAGTTAAGAACACAAGGACGTAGCAAATCCTCAAGAGTCTAAATGGTTCGCTCAGTTTGACCGTCCGTTTGGGGATAATAAGCTGTGCTTAAATCCAGCTGAGTACCCAAAAGTTCTTGCATTGACGACCAAAAGTGCGAAATGAAGTGAGCATCTCGATCAGTTATGATGTGCAAGGGCACACTGTGACGGCTCACAATCTCATCGATGTAAATGCGAGCCAACTTTGAAGTTTTGTAAGTGTCACGTATGGGTATGAAATGCGCTGTTTTGGTCAGGCAGTCGACGATCACCCATATACTATCATGACCACTAGGTCGTTGGTGCTCTGCCTTGACCTTTGCACATGTAAGACATTTGGCTACGTATGAAGCGATGTCCTTCTTCATCCCTGGCCACCAGTATTGCCCACGTAGGTCCATATACATCTTATCGGACCCAGGGTGAATGGAATATCAAGTTTGATGAGCTTCGTTCATGATAAAAGTACGAAGATTATCACGATTTGGAATCCAGAGTCGATTTAAGAAATAGAACATACCATTTGGTTTTGTTTCGAACTGTGACCGAACACTATACGCCAACTCTTCATCCATTTTTCCTTCAGCTAGAGAAGCTTGCTGAGCTTCACAGATACAATACTCGAGGTCGCTATCAATCCTTATATTCTGAAGCATAACGGTAGTCTTGTTGACATCTACGTGAATCTCCGTGTCAAATTCTCCTAGTGTGTCAAACTATTGCCGTCGATCTCGAATTTCCTGGAATGTGACGGTCTTGTATGGATCTTGCGACTGAATGCATCGGCTACAACATTCTCTTTTCCTGGATGATAACGGATGTCGCAGTCGTAGTCACTAATCAAATCGACCCAATGATGTTGTCTCATATTCAGATCCTTTTGATTGAAGACGTGTTGAAGGCTTTTTTGATCGGTGTAGACTATACATTACGTCCCATAAAGGTAGTGCCTCCAGATTTTTAAGGCAAAAACCACAGCCCCAAATTCAAGATCATGGTTGTGTAATTCACCTCATGAACCTTCAATTGCCTTGATGCATAAGCTATAACATTTCCTCGCTGCATGAGAACACAACCAAGGCCTTGTCTAGATGCATCAAAATATACGGTGAAATCATCATTCCCGTCAGGAAGGGTTAAGATAGGAGCATTACACAACTTGTGTTTTAGAGTCTCAAAGGCATCCTCTTTATCGGGTCCCCACTCGAAGAGTTTATTCTTTTGAGTTAGAGCTGTAAGTGGTTTTGCGATCTTCAAGAAGTTGGCAATAAATCGCCGATAGCAACCCGCTAGTCCAATAAAAGAACGAACTTCGGTTGGAGTTTTAGGAACACTCCAGTTTTTCACGGCTTTGATTTTGGCAGGATCCACATGAATTCCTTGGCTATTCACCACATGCCCTAGGAATTGGACCTCCTCAAGCCAAAAATCGCACTTAGAAAACTTTGCGTACAACCGTTCCATCCTCAGCAGTTCCAAAACTTGTCGCAAGTAAAGCTCGTGATCTGTTTTAATCTTTGAGTAGATGAGGATATCGTCTATGAACACAATCACTGACTTGTCAAGAGAGGGTTTACATACCCGGTTCATGAGATCCATAAAGACGACAGGAGCATTAGTCAAACCAAAAGGCATAACCATGAACTCATAGTGCCCGTAATGAGTGCAGAATGCGGTTTTTGAGATATTATTATCATGAACCCGTAGTTGGTGATAGCCAGAACGCAAATCGATTTTTGAGAATTGCGTGACTCCTTGAAGTTGGTTGAAAAGATCATCAATCCGAGGAAGAGGGTATCGATTCTTGATGGTGAGTTTGTTAAGCTCCTAATAGTCGATGCACATATGAAACGAACCATCTTTCTTCTTTACAAATAACACAGGTGCACCCCAAGGCGAAAAGCTAGGACGGATAAAACCCTTATCAGACAGTTCTTGAAGTTGACTGGCTAATTCCTGCATCTCCAATGGTGTAAGGCGATAAGGTGACTTAGCCACAGGGTTTGCACCAGGAATCAAGTCAATCTTAAACTCAACCTCACGAATGGGAGGTAGTCAAAAAGGCTATGTAATTCTTACTTAGGGTGCTAGCCATAAGATGTATGATTACTGTACGAGAAGTAGGATGAATAGTTAAGCTAGTGCTCGATAGGCTAAGTGATACGAATATGCCTACTTATGATGCTTTATGAGGTTTAGGATGTATTATGATGCCTTAAACTATTTTCTCTTACGACGAAAAAGATTTTATGAAAGCTTTACTTGAATGCTATGTGTGTAATAAGTAACGTATTATGTAAAGAAAAGGAAAAGATAATGTTAACGAAAGTGAAACTTAATGAATGAATGAAAGTCTTGCAAGCAAATGAATGGAGGTTCATAGCCATTGGGTTGTTAGCTCAACTGTGTGCGGTTTAGCTAACCCATGGGGATGCCTAAGGGGGGTCAATCTTTGTGATTTATCAAGACGTACAAAAACGGGATCCTTGTTGCTTGACCCCAAGACGGTAGTTACTTCGTGCATAAGGATGGGGCATAGCATATGGCAGGATCTAGATGAAAGTGAAAGATGTTAATGAATGAATGTACGAAAACGAACAATTATGAATGATGATGAAAGATAATAATGATATTGTTTAGATGTATGTATGATGTATGACCACATACAAAAGTAAAGGAAATGTTTTAAACGAAAGTAACGTATTTTATTATTTAAACTAGAACTCACTCAGCTTCCCTGACTTTTTGTATGCATAATAGTTGGCAGGTAAATGATGCAGCTGAGGAGTGCAGGCATGGATGAGATAGCTTGGGACGATCCGAGTCTGGCTTTCTAGATTTTGAGACAATGCTTGTAAATGTCAAGTTTTTGTGATACAACTATAAGAACAATGTTTTGTCATGTATTTACAATTTATGTATGAAAAGTTTAAATTCCGCTGCAAATGTCATGTTTTTAAATGTTTTACACTATAAATGACCAACTGTGAGTGTTTCCGGGATCGCGACCTTACAAGTTGAATTTCCCATGTTGCAAAACTAAAACAGCAGTAACAACTTCAGGTTTTTTGGACATGAACCTGTCCATCTTCTCAGCATAGGATTCCCATAGAGTAACAAAAAGACTACGAGACCTAGAAGATAAATAATAAACAAACAGTGTAATAATTTTAGTTACAAATAAAATAAAAAACTTTAAATATGTAAAAGTTAATATGGATGAAAATATCTTACTCTAGATCACGAAGTTGAAGGTTTATTTTCTTCTTAGTTTGACCTTTCTTAGTCTTGTGATCATACATATCAAAATAGGTATACACATACCCTATTATGTCTACAAAACAAGCAAATAAATTTTGTTAGCTGAAAAGAGTAAGTTAAAAGTATTTATTAGACATATAAATTATTAATCATAATATAACCATTTTTTAAAAAGAATGAAACGATATAAGTTGTTACTTGTACTTACCAACGACGTAATCAGCTGGTAGAGCATTGTCTTGAAGGAAATCGAATTCAGTAAATGACAGTCCAAGAGGAGATCCAACAGCGGCATTACATTTCATGACAATGGTATCAAAGCTGAAAAAGAGTTTATGGGCATGATTTGTTAAACGGTTAGTTGACAAATTGTCACCTACATCGAATTTTTGAATGAAAAAGCATTCTTTTTCCACAAATAATTTTCCAAGCTTGACTAGACAGGTATTCATAATAGTTACTTGAATCTTTGTACCCTAAAAAAAGATAATAATTGTATCAAATAATAATGAAAAATAAGAATACTACAATATAAAAGATTATTAAGACAAAGTATAAAGTACCTCTTCATCCATAAGAATTAACTCCATTGAATATATAGCATTTTTTATCTTAAAAGAAGGTAGCTTCCAAAGCTTGATTATACGAACCTTAATTGTTGCTTTAACCTTTGAAGCATCCAGTTGGTTGAGGGAAATGATTTCAGCATTGTCAATATACCAAGAGTTCACATTAGTTGCTATAGATTTTTGAGAAACACCTTTGTTTATGAATCAATGAGGAAGAATTTCAAGATTTAGTATTGTGTTTTTGAAAAACATGAATGATTCATATATATAGTGGTTTGACAGTAAATATGGAATCCCTAAAAATAAGAAATTTAAGTTTCGAATTTATTTTAGTTAGGTAGAGTGGTTAAGGTAAAAGATTTTTTAAAACATCAAAAAATAAGTAAAGTACTAAAAAAACCTTTCTTATTTTTAGAAAATTATCAAAATTTTTTTAGAAATATCTTATTGAAAACTGAAATCCCTAAAATCAGGGATTTAATATTAAAAATATATTCATAAACATTGTATTTTTGGAAAAGTAGTAATTATATCATGCAATTTTAATAAACTAAAATCATGGGGTTTTAAAATTTGAAAACATCTAAATAATAATAAAGTTTATATATAAGTTATAAAATAAAAAATTATGAATAATGATCGTGAGTTTATATCTGATATAACGACCTAATAAAATTGAATCATCTATATCAGTGTGATAGAAAAACTGGAATCCCTGGATTTAGTTTTCAAAATATATGATTCAATCATTGTATTTTTGGAAAATCATAAATAAAATCCTGCATTTGTGGTAAAATAAACCAACACTTTTATGTTAATTTAATAAACTAAAATCATGGGTTTAAAATTTTAAAAACATCTAAGTAGTAGAAATTTATTTTGTAAATTGGGCAGCAAATAAAATTGTTTATTAAAATTTATTTAAATCAGAAGAGTACCATGTAAGCATTATTATCATTCTTGAGCTTCTTGAGTTTAAACGAACTATGGTGTCGGTCCGATTGAGTTTGGATTATGAACATCCTCCCAATAACCTAACAAAATCCACAATCGTGAATGCCTGTTCCATACAAAAACCGTAACCAAAACCATGAATTCACAAATCAAATAACTTAACTCACGTTTGATACTCATAAACCCCAAAGTACACAAAACGAACACCTTAACAACAATTATATCAATGACAGACATTATAATATGAAGATCAAAAAACAATCAAGTAGTAAGACTCAAAGAATAACAGGAACATCAAGCGACTAAACAAATTAGGCATGAAAGATTGTATATTTATGGGTAAAATTGAAAAGCAAAATTGAAAAAAAAAGAAAAGAGGATGAATAAGATTATTCAGTTGTTCCTTGAGAATGATGAGCAGATTCACACACTTGTGTATCTTCCTTGAGTTTAATCGAACTATGGTGTCGGTCCGATTGAGTTTGGGTTATGAACATCCTCCCAATCTCCCAACAAAATCCACAATCGTGAAAGCCTATTCAATTCAAAAACCGTATCCAAAACCATAAACTCATAAATCAAATTACTAAACTCATGTTTCCAGTTGATTGGTTCACAACCAACTGCAGTTAACCAGCGTTAACATTTGGATCTTCAAGGAGGAAGTTTGTTGGAGTGAAATCGCGTCGATGATGATGAGGAACTATGGTGTCGGTCCGATTGAGTTTGGGTTATGAACATCCTTCCAATAACCTAACAAAATCCACAATCGTGAAAGCATATTCCATTCAAAAACCATATCCAAAACCATAAATTCACAAATCAAATAACTTAACTCACGTTTTCAGATGATTCGTACACCACTGACGGTAGTTCACCAGCGTTAACATTTGGAACTTCAAGGAGAAAGGTTGCTAGAGTGAAATCGCGTCGATGATGACGTACAGATGATTGTAGTAGCCGTCAATTGAAAAAGTGTGAGAAGATGATTTAGGGTTTCATGAGTTTTTGTTGAACACGTATTGTGAATACCCGAATAGGAAATCGGGTCATTATAGGTCCGCGTTTTTTTTTCTTTCTAAAACGTACCTAGCAATGGACACGTGGAATGGAGGCGTTGAAAAGAAGCCATGTGAATCAAATATGAAGTGGAGTAACGACACTTGTAAAAATTATGAGAATGGCTTATGTATAGATAACACATAAGCAAAAATAACTTTGTTTTATTATAGAAGATAGATAATATATATATATATATATATATATTATATATATATATATATATATATATAATTACGACGTCATCCGTTTTTTAAATCCGGTCCGACCATCAAACTAGTAAGGTGTCCGGTTCGACGTCCGATCCAGTTCTGAAAACAATGATTACATCCTTAATAGATTTTTATCCCAAAACCCTCCTCCATCGCCCCTTCACTGTTCCAGCCGCTTCTTCTCCTTCTACACTGATTTCGTAATCAGATCTTAACACCCCAATCAATTGGTGGTAATTCGTTACTTTCAGTTTCTATCTTCTTTAACATATTATGATACTTTCAACAATGTTTGTAATTACTAAATTACTCTAGTAACTGCTGTCATAGATGTTAACTATTGCTTGATTGGTGTCTAAAAAATTTGTTTGATTAGCATCAAGTGAGCGCTGAAACTCCAGTGATTGTTTCTAATTTAATTTTAATGTTGATCGGATCTTCATGTTATTTTTTGTGGTTGAGTCTCTTCATCTTTTTATCCACAAAGCTCGTATCTTTTTGATTTTTGGATATTGGGTTTATCATTTCATTTTTTTAGGGATTTAAGTTTCTTGGATTTCCTTTTTAAAGAAATCTGATTTCTTGAATCTTATATTGAATTTTGATGTTTCTTTAAGTGAAATCAATGATCATTTGATGCATTTAAAGATTTCTACCAGTTGAATTTTGTTTATAGGGGGTAAATTGCTCAAATTCTATTGTAGACCTTAGTTCTGCTAATTATTTGCTTGTTTCACTTTAATTTTGTAGGTTTGATTAATGTTGTAATCATCCAAATCACACACATTTGAGTGTAATTATTGGTTGTTGATTCAATTATTATTATTTGTGTTAAAATCATGGAGTTGTGTAATTGTATGAGTGATGAATGAACAACTCTTGTATTTATTACTTTAAAGAGAAGCTTTTTGCAAAGTTGTCGATTAAATATGTAATGGAACGGTCTCGAAAGACGACAACGCGTAGGAACAACTATAAAATGTAAGTTTTCTTTGATTTTTGCTTTTATATTTTATTTTTGTTAACATTTCAATGCAACATAAGTATGTCTATTATGACCCAACCCGACCCAAAGCGACCCGACTCAATCGATCGGTCGACAAAAAAAATTTTAATGTTGTTATTTACAAATCTGATCACCAAAAAACAGTGAGCAAATAAAAAAAAATTACCGGTTCCGTCACTGCAAAAGAGTATCACTTGATATGATGTTTTCAAGGAGTAAATAAAAATTCAAGAAGAGCAAGATGCATTAAACCTTTAAAATTAACAACATACGACAATATATAATTTAAAGCTAGTTTCCAAAACTAATTTTAATCTTAGAATAATTTTATACTTGCAATCATGACTTAAATGGCAATACAGCACATATTTTTAAAACCGTACATCGAATCAATCATCTTAGATTCACTGTAGAATCGGTTGGACTGAATTTAGAATTCGGATGACGTCCTATATAGAAAAATATTAATAGGATGTTCATGGTTTGGTTAAACCTTGAAATAGTCCAAACCGATCATCGATTTGGTTTCATGGTTGGTTTTTTCTTTTTCTTGTAGTCAGTGTTTTAAGTTTAACGTAGTAAATGGTTTGGTTATGGTTTTACCAAAAACCAGTGTATAAAACCAGACTGAACCGTAAGATTATATATATATGATATATATATATATATATATATACATATTCATATTTATCTTATATTATAACATATATATACATATATAATATATACCATATTAGAATATAACATATATACACATATATACATATATACACATATATACATATATAATATATACATATTACATATATACACATATACATATAACATATATATACATATATACCATTATACATCTATATACATATATACATATATACATATATATAATATATATATATATACACATATATATACATATATAGACATATATCTCATATACAGACATATACATCGATATACATATAATACTATATAATATACAATATACATATATATACATATATATACATTATACATATACACATATATATACATATATATACTATATATATATATACACTATATATACAATATATGTACATATAGACATAGACATATATATATGTATCTATTATATTATATATATGTATATATATATTATTATATTATTATATATATAATATAATATATTATATATATATATATATTATATAATATCTATATATAAATTATTATGGGAGGGATAAACGAGAACTCATATTTGGTGATAATCTAAAACAATGTAAGCCACACATTTTCAAGGGCAAAATGGTAAATAATGATAAAATAATAAAAAAAATTATAAACAAAAAATAACATAAAAAATAAAAAATAAAATATTGAAAATGTTTTCCTTGTGTTTCTTTCATAGAAAAATAAAAAAAATTATAAAAAATAAAAAACTTATTTTATTGGAACTTCATTTTACAATATGTAATACATGTAAATACACATGTGTAAAACATGATTACACATGTGTAATGACTAATTTTTATATATGTAAATAACGAGTGAACATTTTACACGTGGAAAGATAAAAAATACTAGAATTAATGGTGAAAATTTTTAAAAAAATAATATCATGAAAAAAGTTATGAAAATTTTAAAAAAAGATGGAAATAGCAGTGATTTAAATGTGACTTAATGTGCGGTTATATAAAAGTTTAACAAATAATGAATTTAAAAATTTTACTAAAATTTAAAGATAAAAACTTTGAACTCATATAATTAGGTATGATTAATAAATTATTAAAAGAAAAATATTTATATTTTAGATGTTAATAGTTAGTACTTACTTATTTAAAATAATTATCATTTAACAGAGAAAGACAAAAAACCACAAACACACACACACACACACACACCCACACACACCACACAATATATATATATATATATATATATATATATATATTATATATATATGTTTGTGTTTACATATTTTAGTAAAAGAAAAGTCAAATTGATTGTTTTACAATTTTCATATTTATTATGAGAGAGATGCGGGAAAATAATTTTCTTGATATGCTAAATCATTACACTTGTCTTGATATACTAGAATGGTGATACATGTATAAAAAACCTTCTTTGTTATAATATATATATTATATAATATATATATATATATATATATATATATAATTATATATTTCATGTTAGGTTAAATTAAAAACAAGCAATTCACCGCGCGAAGCTGTGGCTACCGAATATCGATAACCACCTTTTTATTATATTATTATTATTATTATTATTATATATTATATTATTATTATTATTGTTTTTGGTCTTATTTTCGTCACACCAAATGTGGGGAAGGCACACACGCGAGGAAGGCACACACGTGAGGAAGGGAAGCAAAGTAAATTATTGTAGCTTAATTAGAGTAAATAGCCAAAATCATCGCTGCGGTTGGGTATTTGCTAGGTCCATCCAAACGTTTTTTCCCAACTAGACCACCGAGGTTTTAAATTCGTTACCATTTCCATCCAATACACTAATTTCATCTATTTTAATGTTAAGTAAGGTAGTTTCAACTTTTACTGTTTACTTTATTGTTTTGTCATATCCTCACCACCATTAACAATCATAACTACCACCACCATCAACGTTGACCACCACAACCACCACCGTTGACCACCTCAGCCACCTTTACCGACCAACATAACACCGCCTTCAACCTTCAGCACCACCCGATAGCTACCAACCATCGCCGACCACCGGTTTCATTTTCACCATCGCAATTCGTCGCAACCCACACTATCCCAACCTATACTCAATCTGTGATAGATTCACTTGGCCCTCCATCTTAACCAACCGGACGACCACCATCCAAGCGCTATAACCTAACCCCCCGCTCTAGATACCTACAACCTGATTCCTCCAATGCCATCTTGAAGATGACGATGGTGATAGTGGTTAAGGTTTCTATGGTGGTTAAGATGGTGATTTGGAGTTTTCAAAAGAGGGTTTGTTTCTAGTAATTTCGACGTTCATTCTTGGTTTGCAAGCAACAGGTGTGATTGTGGTGGCTGGTTGTTGTGATAAGTGGTGATCGATTTGGTTCTCAGGTAAAGGATGGCGCGATGGCTGTTTGTCCATAATGTGGTGGTTGTTTGTGATGGTGGGGAATTGATTGAAGATGTGGTGGTGATGCAAGTCTAGTGATGGACCTGGTGGTTAAGGAGAGCATTGAAGGTGATGATGAAGATGATGATGGTATCTAGATATCCACGCGCACTCTATATCTTAACATAGAAAAAAAAAAGAAAAACAAAACAAATGTAAATTACCAAAATACCCTCAGTTAATGTTAATTCTTAACTTGATTAGTTAAATGGACGGAAATTACAACAAATTTGAAACCTCAGTGATTTAGTTAAGAAAAAGAAACTTTTTGGGTAGATCTGACAAAATTACCCAAAACTCATGGATGATTTTGGCTATTTACTCCTTATATTATTATTTTAGTATTTTTTAATTGTCATTATAGTATATACGACATGTGATATGTCACGTCATGAGCAACGTCATCTGTCATATTATAAAAAACTAAAGTAGTTAACGAATACATAGACTAGTATTGATATTGGTAACAAAATCAAAAGTTAGAATTAATAATGGTCAGATTGTTAGTTGAGATTAATATTAATCAATAGTTGTTAATATAAATTATTAAAATCTAATTTTTCTTTACAATAAAAATAAAAGTTCTCTTATTAGATATGTATATACTATATAGTTGTACTTTTTCAGAATTGTGTAAGTTATATGTAAAAATAACTTTTAAGTGTAAATATGATAAAGTAAAAGTTATTTTTAAACGTAATTACCGTCTCTCCTATTGAAGCTTATTCTAACTTATAAGTTCTTTAAATTTCAGTTTAGAGTCCATCCCCGTGGATGCACTACAAATTAAATTAATATAAGAGTTAATTACGCAGTTAGTCCTTGTGATTTTGAAAATAACACGCTGGGTGCTAATGTATTTTTGTAACATATTGGGGGTATGAGGTTTATTTCTATAAGGCACCAAGGTACTAACACAAACGTCCGTTTAAAATTAATGGGATACCTCATCACGTACATAAAATGTGAGGACAAATCAATCTTTTACCATTTACACCCTGAATATATATTAACCCCTCTTTTCTTCTTCAAACTTGGATAGTACCATCCCTCCATTAAACGATCAGGCTTCCAACTTTGTTTCAAAATCGATTAGTGTTAGGGTTCTAAAAGTGATGATCAAAATATGGGTTCTAAGAGGCGAAAAGGATGTAGACATTGAATTACTATACGTGTAAAGATTGGTGTTAGGGTTCTAAACGTAATCATACTTATAAAAATGTTCAGGACCATTTTTCAATCAAAATTTTGGTTCCGCCCTGATTATGATTGTTCTTTTTCGTTTCCAGGTAAAGATCATTATCCGGACCATTTTTCGATCAAGATTCACCATGAAGGAGCTTTTATAATCAAATATAACTAGAGGGTTCCAAATAGGTTCAAGGCAAATTATGTGGATTTACTGCACATTGGAAAATTTTAGTATTTTAGTTTTACACGACATTGTTACATAATTAGGTTACACGAACACTTTAAATGTGTTTTACTATCATCAAATTCTTGGAAGGTATATATGATTTGGATTGTGGATGACTGGGTAATAATCAATAGAATCAAATATATTGAATGATTAATTGTAGCGGAATTACAATAATCAATTATCAAAAGCAATAGAAATACTCATAAGATGCTTGTAGAATGATGATTTAATTCAATATTATTATTAGGGTTTTATGTTGTTTACAAAAAGTTTGAAAAGTTTATCTATTTGTAGGTTTTACACAATGACCTGTTCATTTACTTAACTACCCTGACATACAATCTAGGATTGGCTAATTACAAAGTACAAAATAACTGTATAAGCATTTGTTTATCTTCTACTGCATTTTTTCTTACTATATTCGTATTTGTCAATGCAGATTTGTAATACTTGGCCGTAGTTCTTCTTTTCTGACATAAGTATTTGTTTTTGTTTTACCGCATTAGTCATATGCGGGGAGACAAATGCACATCCGCATTTGTCTAAATCCCCCTATAAGACTAATACGGCTAACCAAACACTTAGTCTTTTTGTGCATCCGCATATATTTTCCTCAACCACATTTCACTTAATACTTAGAATATTTCCATTCTAAACAACATCCAATCACCACTTGAATTGGCATGCATGATCCTTTCAGGATCCAACAATACCCCTCCTAAGGATTATGTAGCCTAAGTACTTCAAAGGTTTATAGGTGATGAAAGTTGTGAAGATTCTGGTGGATCTTTAGTAGCAGCTTGTGGTTGTTGAGAAGATGGGTTGCTGAGAAGATGATTCTTGGACTGTTGTGAAGGTTGATGCATATGCTATTGCTGTTGTTGTTGGTGGTGCTGATATTGTTGTTGTTGCTAGTAGTGTTGTTGTTGTTGTTGTTGGGAGGGCTACTACTTTTGTTGATGTTCTTTAGGGTAATATTGGTACTTGGGATTAGTGGGATCCAAATTTTAGTTAATCATGGTTTGAAAATGTCTGGCCTCTTTCATCCTGCTTCTGGCAAGTACATGTATATTCAATTCTCTCATCCTTAGAATATCATCAATTAGGATCTGTTTCAATGACTGAGTATCATACATAGCTATAGTAGATAAATGATCTCTATGAATCACCAAATTTTTTACAGCATTGATATCCAACTTTACTATATTTGTAAAGTTTAGAGGCATCCTCTTTTTTTTGCCTTTTCTTTTGTTATTTCTATCATAAGTAATATTAAAATCTTATGCACTTCAGAAAGAACAATAGATTATCTTCACCCAACTTGTTGGTTGGATTATCAAAATGACTAGTAAGCATATAATGAATGTATGATTCATCTATCAGCCGCACTTCATAAGAACCAAATAGTCTTATGTCTGTACCAACCTTACCTTCTCATTCTCTTTCAATTACCAACTCATATGTAGTTTCATCATACTTTACATTTGAATTTAGCATTGATTGGTGTGTTTCAGCAACTCTTTTTCTTTTCAACTCCTTAGTTGGCTTTACATTCCCTTTAGGGATTACTAACTCCTCTATTGTGTTCGTCTTCTTCCTTTGGTCAAAGGGGTTACTGAATGATCTATCTTTTCTAATGATCATTTCCTTCAGGCATTTAAAGTTAATTGTTAGTTCTTTTAAACATCTTCAAAATGTCTTCAAATTGATAACCCCTTGACATTGCAAAGTGATTGATCAAATCCAAGTCCATAAGTTCTTTTAGGTCAAAATCTTAGAGTATTGAACAGGTTAGTGCATTCTGTGAATAACTAAACTAAACCTAAGATTCTCTTGACCATAAACATGTTCTAGTCTGAATCATACTTCCAAGCAATAATCTTCATATTAGTTTTACCTTTTGGATTAGAAACACCCATCTAAGATGTGGTCAGGCCTTCTTTTAATTGCAACTAAGAAGGTTATTTGAACCAATATGAGTGTTTACTCAACAGAGGTGCGAGAGTATCATGATTAACTCTTGTGACTTGAACTTGTTGTGCTGACCTTTTTTGACTTGGTTGTCTTTGAATCATATCATCTTCTACACTTTTCATCTTTTCTTTTAAATCATGAATGGTTTTGAGCATTTTCATGGGACCCAAATTCCTCTTAGTGTACCCATTCCTTGCTAAAAATTCCTTCATTTTCCTATAATCATTTTGTACGGATCAAGAAATGGATACTCGACTGTGGTTGACTGGAAGAAGGTTGAACAATAGCAGAGGAAGAAACAACTTTACCTTTTTTTGACTCTTCAGTCTTCTTCAACTCATACTCCGTGTCTATGGATGGATCCAACAATCTTTCCACATTTTCTACCTCTTTAGTCATGGCCTTTTAAGTCATACTTAACACATGATCAACATCATATCCCTTATCTAGAACATGGCTTTCACCATCAGATCATTAGTTTGGGCTTTTCCCACCATTTCTTCCACAGTAGTTTCTTTCCTTAGAGGACTTTCTTTAAATTTAGGATCATCATAAATACTTTCCTCAAGTATGTATCCTCCTTCAATCTCACCTTCTTCAAGATCTATTATTTATTACTGAATGGCCAACTGCTCAGTGGCTTAAAGATGTTCTTCCATGAACTGAGCAACTCCAGCCCTAGTGAACTTTTCTTCTCTTTTTAGCTTCTTAGTCTATAGTGTATCTTCTTCCATAATAGGTCGCTTTCCTTTAGCCTTTTCAGCCAAATACCTTCTTCTTCTTGAATAGGTCTAGAGTTCAAAGGAACCAGACACTGTGGCCTCAACTTTTTAGTAGTCTCAGTAACTATTGATTCTTTTTATTTTCTCTCTTGTGCTTTAACTTCCTTAGATAACTTCATGTGGTGATATTGCTTCTTAACCTTCTATAATAACCTCTTCTTCAACATCAGGTAGATCAACCTCATGTTGAATTTCTACTTCAGATTTTTCTTGTAATGCTCCTTGAGCTAGAACAACTTCTTCAGCCTGTTTTACTTTAGGTTTTTCAACATTGCCTTGACCAAGTTGTTCTAATATACAAGGTAATAGAGGGAAGAATGCACCACTATAATAACTTCTAGGATCCTTCTTCTTGATATAGTTGCAAGACTTGGCATTGTAGTGTGATAGATTCATCACAGGTCCTACACTAACTATGTCATGGAACTCTTGGTTGATTAAACACTGGATAAATCTTGGGTACATCAAGAACATCTATCTTCTACCTTCACCAACACTGGATAACATACCGGTTAGTGCATAAGGCACATATAGCAGAGGAAGTGGTGAGGGGATATCATTCCATCCTGTTTTTCTCTTTGATAACCAATACTAATAGAAGTGGACTAAAAATATCCATTGCCAATTCATTTGTCCTTCAACTATCTGTTTTCCCTCAAATCCTCCTCCTAAACCAATGTTAACATAGAATTTCAGCAACTCATCTTCATCAATTCACTTGGTTGACCCCATTATCACCAAACTATAATCATGTCTCACAGTTTGTTTAGTGATTATAAGAACATGCTAATCATTAATCCTTCTATTAGTCTTGAGATATCATCAACCATAGTGACTTCAACATCATCAACCATAGTGACTTCAACTATTCTCTAAATTTGTTGGATCAGGTTATGGATTAAAAAGACTTTTCTATTTGATTAGTAGTTAACAAATGCGTAATCTAAGTTAACTACTTACTAACAAACACAAATAATTTGAGTAAAGATAAGTGCACACGTTGTTCTTTCAAAGTATTCAATTGATTAATCAAAACTGAGTACAAAGAGTTACAACCAGTAGATACACAAGTGGCTTAACAAGCTTACCTCTACTATAAAAGTATGAGGGTTTTATACTATGAAATCTAAACATAAGAATAACTATTCTATGTTTAGAATGTATAGCAAGATAGACAATCGACATATTAGAGTTAGGCAGTTTCAGTACTATGTTGTCTCCAAAAGGTAGAACACATCAGTCGTCGGTACAAACAGTCTTGTCTTATGTAACATTTGATTAGTAGCTCATGTAGTTCAGTGGTGACTAGCAATATTCAATCAGTAGCACATCAAGCTAGTGCTGATCGACAGTGGTTCAGCATATGCTTATCGTCAGTCACGCGACATATGCTCATCGGTAGTTGATTCAGCACTTGGCAGAATTCGGAAGTTGACAGCCAGTGCTGAATTCTTTATTTTTTGGTAGCTTCATCCTCTCTATGGATCAATAAACCCCCTAGGATGATGCTACCAAAACTATAACTCATCTTCCAAATATCCTTTTCAGCAGTAGTTTATACATGTATCCTCTACTATCTGTTATGGGGTTTTCAAGAGATATATTTACCAAATCTTTCATGTTATTTCTAGAAAGTCTAACCAATTCATATGGTTGTACTTCAATCTTTCCAGCACAAGAATACGTTAGACAGAAGGTATCAGTGTCACACCCCGATCAACGACGGTTTATACGTTGGGGCGCGACGATTGTCCATAACACATGACACTGTTAATGTTTGAATATAATTATACAACCAAATTAAATTGTTTTACAAAGAATCAAATAGAACTGATACAACATATATACGTCAAATAACATCTTGTTTGATTAACTAAGTCCAAGCATCCTAAGTGTGACATCTCTTGTAAGTAGTCTTAACATGTACATGTATGAAAATAAAAGGTTAACTACAATTAGTTGGTCGGTAAACACAAGGTTGAAATAGTATAATAATATGAATATTGCGATTCAAATGTCAACTGTGGAACTTCAACACATATGAATAAACCGAAAATGAATAGCGTCCTTAACTCGTAAGTCAAGTCGTGAAATAACACCCAAAGGCCTTAAACAAGGTCAAAATGATAGGCAGTGCATTGACCAAACCTCAATGTCTAGTGTCCACAACTCGAAAGTCATGTCATGAATTGATCAGTTTCAATACCCAAATGCTGTATAAACAGTCAAAAGATGGGCGGTTGTTAGTCTAATAGATCTATTATCGTTACCTTAGGCTTAGTTCATTAATCTAGCTCCCTTGGGTGGAACAAGAATACGTCAACCCCGAGAAGTTGAATAAGAATACACCAACATGAGCACTAGATGAAAAACTTAAGTTAATGATCAAACTCTTGAATGATTGCATACATTGAATAAGAATAATCAACAAGTTTAACACATTGCATAGAACCACATAAAGACATGAAATGAAATCGCATAGTTTGAAATAATGAAAGAATTTGAAATAATGCATACATGTACATCCCAAACATGTATAAAATGAAATAAGGGTTATGAATACTCACTTTGTTGCAAAAAGGCAATCCAAAAATAGCTAACACACAAGTGGTGATTTGTATAATCCAAAATTTATCCTATGAATATGTATATGAACATATGTTTGAATAAACATCTAAAGGTATGAACATGAACGAATCGGGATTTCTAGGTCTTATATGATTTGAGGAATTCTCATTCTAGGGTTCTAAAACTTCAAACGATCAATTATCCTTCAATTGCTAACAGAATTAGGTAATTCTTGAGCCCATTCTCATTGATTTTTGATGATCAAGAATAGGGTGGTATTCACCTTGCCGTTTGTTTTTGTTTATTATAGTTTATAACAGCTTAGATATTAATGTAATAGGATCTAGTTTAATTTTGTCTTATTTCGCATTCGGAATGCGAAACTGCATGCGAAAACTGTAGTTTCGCCCGGTAGTTTCTCATGCCCGGTACATACAGTTTTTCAGTATGCGAAAATGTATGCGAAACTAGGTCCTGTATATATGTTTCTTTGTTCTTCATTATGTAACTCTTGGAAATTATTGATTAATACAAATATAAGTTCATTTCTTGTGTGGTATTGCTAGGAGCTGATGTTCATACTTTTGAGCCTTATTCATCTTATTCTTCACAAATTTTCTTACAAATGGGTTTTATGTTGATTTATGTTCATACCCACCTCATCAGTACTTGGTCACAAGCTATTAGAATTAGTGATATCTTCTGGATTTTTATGTTAAACCTTCTTCAAAAGCACGTTCAATCGATCAGTTGGACCAAGAATATGGTATCAGAGCCTTTGTGCTCTTGATTGTTTGTGTTTTTGGGTAGTTTGACATATTCATCTTTCAATCATTTCGAAGCTGTTTTACGTGTGTTATCCATGGAAGTTGATGAGGAAAGTGTGGTGTAAACTTGGGAAAACCTCTGAAATCATCAGATCTCAAATGGTTGTGATTAGAGTGTGATTTGGTGGATTTTTGGGTCTTTTTCGCAAAAAGGGGGTTTTCAGTTTCATCGTGCGAAACTGAAGTTCTTTGCGCGAAACTATAGTGCGAAACTATAGATCTTTGGTGGGTTTGATTCCTTTCCGAATCTAGAACGAATGTTTTTCATTCTGATCAGTTTCCTTGCGAAACTATCTTTCTTTTTTCTTTGAACGAAAGTTCAATAGTTTCGGCCAAAACTGCTGCCGAAACTGCTGCAGAAACTAGTTGCGAAACTAAGTTCTGCGTGCGAAACTAACACTTGCAAAACTACTATTTCCTGTGTGAAATTACACTCTCTTGTGTGAAACTACTGGTTTTTTTGTGATCCGGGGTTTTCAAAAACATTTTAAAACTTTTTGGTTTGAGGAATTTAAATTTAAATAAAAATATTTTTCTTGGGGGAGAATTATTTAACAATTTTTGAGAAAAATATTTTTGGGGCGTTAAGGTGATTTTTTGAATCTTTTAATTGACAATGTCATTTTCTGACAATCTCGACTCAACAATGCCACAATGGCACAAAGTCGGTTTGATTGTTTTGCAGTTACGAAGAAAGAAAAATTGTCAGATCTGATTGATCGATTTATAATTATGGCAAATAATTTGAAGAAGCATGACCCATAACTCACCAATTATGAACAAGTTAAAAAGCTTCTTGACTCACTTCCACCCGAGTGGAGTCCTCAGGTTAAAAAGCTTAAACAAGAGAGAGGTTTTCTGGATTACAAGTTGATGGATGTGATAAAAAAACTGAAAGAGATTGAGATGGATCTCAAAAGAAAAGAATTCATTCAAGCTTTGTGTCCATATCAAATTAACAGACTGAATATTGATCTTATCTCTTCTGTGACATGCATACTTGATTACAAAACCGAGATGATTGAAAAGTTGAAAGCGATGGGAGCTGATTCTGATTCAACAACTGAAATCGAGGAGATAGTAAAAGAGAATCGGGATGCTTTGAGAGTTGATAATGGAAGTGGACTCGATTGTGAGAAAATTGATGCTGATGAAGCTGAGAAAGATGATGAAGCAACGAAGGAAGCTGAAGATGAAGAAATGATGAAGGCCAAGGAAGAGGAACGCAAAAGAAACACAAGGATCTGCAACTGCGAGAAAGCCTTGGCAGCTGAAAGAATCGTCATGGACATTCCTTATGAGACAGTTCAAGATATGTGTTTGTCTGCTTGCAAATTTCGTCTATTTGTTGTTTATAAGGCTAATAGATTATTAATGCAAAACCAAGTAGAATCGGCGACTATAAATCTAGAACTCAAGCATAATGAAGTTTCTTATTCTAAAAAACTCAATGAAACTTTGGCTGAAATTGATCTTTTGAAAAGAAATCTTTTTGAAAGAAATGTGGAAATAAAACTTTTAAGTGAAAGACTTGTTTTAGCTCAATTTGAAACGACAAAGCTTCAAACAAAGCTTGATAACTGGACCCTGTCACAAATGAAACAAGATGAGCTTATTGCTAGACAACAAGGGGCACGGATAAAAACTAGGGTTGGATATCATTTAGATGATAAAACGGCACTTAATTCAGTTCCACTTCCATTACTCTATGCTATTCTCCATTTCCTAAACCTCACCCAAAAAATGATCTGTTCGAGCAACCTACTAACAGTTTACATGAAGGTTTAGAGGGAATAAATCTTAAGGAGGTGCGAGACGATTATGATTCTTCTACTAGTATGGGATACAGTAAACATGATGTTGACAATCAAGCAAATGTTTATTCAGCTTCTGTTGTTACTAAATCTATATCTACTGTTTCTTCTCCTACCTTTGAACCCGTCAAATTTGTGAGAAAATGTACGAGTCATGAATCATCTCCAGTTGCTGAACAAGTCAGTCATCCAAAGCAAAGCAAAGACAATCTCAATCTCAGCCTGTCATATCTAAATCCTGTCAGAAACAAGTGAAGCTCTCATTCCTAATTCAGCAAAAGAAATCTTAAGTCCCTCATCAAGCTGAATCAAGTTCAAAACAAGCTCCACCCCAGTTACATCACACAGGTCTATCAAGAACCAAAAGCCCTTCAAGGCTTGTTTCAGGTGTGGAATGGAAGGTCACGTGCTGAAAAAGTGCCCGAAGCAACATGATTCAGACGGTAAAGGTGATCACTATTGCTTCTCTGTATCAAAAGGTAAAAAACACACATCTTTGAATGGTCAGATGACGAATATTCCATCCAAACCTTCACATGTGAAGCCGGTTTCGCATGATTCAAAGATTAAAGTGACCAAAGCATCCAAACCAAAATCTTTTTCTTCAAATCTTAAACACAAAATAATTTATAAATTTAATTCTTTCCAATCAAAAGTGTTTGAGACAAAAGAAATTTGGCAAATCAAAAAGAAAGAAGAAAGATAAATGGTCGTTTGTTTAAACAAACTGATCACATTAATGTAAACGGACCACCCAGGTCTACAGTGACCTGGGTTCCCCTTTCTAATTGATCTGTTAATGAGTGCAGGAATAGTTCAGGAGGTCTATTAGTAATCCGGTTTACTGATAGAGTCTGTTTCTCATCCAAATCTAAGGCGAAATAGACAGGTTATGGTTATGGTATAATATTAGATCCACATTCTGGATTTTATCTGCACAGTCACATTTTTTATTCACAATCACTACATGTTTCTTGACAGTTCATTTTCATCTTTTTGATAGGATTCTTGGAAGATTCTTCTTTATTATATTTCTATTTTTAATTGTTATAAAAAAATATTAAAAAAATTATTTTAAAAAATAAAAAATAAATAAAAAAATCTAAGGCGAAATAGACAGGTTATGGTTATGGTATAATGTGTCTGGTAGGCTCGGCTTCAAACGAGTAGACAGTAATCTTGTGATAAACTAAAGCTTCTGTATGAAAACTGGATTTCAATCTCATTATCGGTCTGCACATGACTAAGTCCTGTCAAAAAGGGGTTGAGAGTTGGCTTTTTGCCACCCATTCCTTTTATATATTCGTGCTTATCTCCTCTGCAATGCGGAAGTATTGACCTGGAGTGATGATCTTCTCTATTATATTTAAATATAGACTTGAAGCTCTCATCAGCATGCTAGATGATCATCTCCTCTGTTATATGTAATATAGACATGGAGCGATGATCATCTGGTTTATTACATTTATTCATCTCACAAAGAGTATCAATGAATATCATTATTCCCATATCTTTCATTGGGTAAACTCAATAAACCATGAGGAGGGTGGGTCTTACCAAATGAGAGAGATCCTAAATTCATTTAATCATACAAAAACATGATAAGAATCACAGATTACTTGTTGAAAGAATGTTGCATGAAAAAATATATATAAATATGATAATAATGTTGTGATCAGGTACCGTATCAGTGTGATGTCACTGCTTGTCGATGTTTAATCACATCTTTGTGCTTTAGTGTATCTCGAAGATATGATCTCATGATTAAGTCAGTTCTCGGTTCTTGATCTTTTAATATATATATACATTATATATATATACATATATATATATATATACATATATATATATACATATATATATATCTTTCATTGGGTAAACTCAATAAACCATGAGGACGGGTGGGTCTTACCAAATGAGAGAGGAATCCTAAATTCATTTAAATCATACCAAAACATGATAAGAATCACAGATTACTTGTTGAAAGAATGTTGCATGAAAAAATATATATAAATATGATAATAATGTTGTGATCAGGTACCGTATCAGTGTGATGTCACTGCTTGTCGATGTTTAATCACATCTTTGTGCTTTAGTGTATCTCGAAGATATGATCTCATGATTAAGTCAGTTCTCGGTCTTGATCTTTTAATATATATATACATATATATATACAATATATATATATATAAATATATATATATATAAAATAATCTAACGGGAAATGTGTAGTTGTGTTTGTGATTATGTTTTCAGATTTTGCTAGAAGTGATGGCCGATCATCAGTTGAGCAATGCACCAGACCAGAACTTGTTCCTCAAATTTGCAGAAGATATCGAGAAAGAAATCCTCCTCCTACATCTTCTGTGGCACTCAAAGAAAAGAGATTAAAAAAGTGGTTTTCATTATCTGAAAAGGGAAGATAATTCTAAAGTTAAAGCCTGCGAAGACCCTCAACAGAGTGAGGATACCTGATCAACAGTCTTCAAGACTGCAGAAATTTGAGAAATGGTTCTATGAAAATCTGACTGGAGAGGCAGTAGTGAGGGTAAAGGATGGAGATGAGATAAGGTTGTTTGATCCTATGGAAGTATTCTCATTCAGTGATGAAGATCTAAAGACACTATGCGAAAACCATATTAAATTCGAAGCTAGAGAAGAGATGAAGACAGAGGCGAGCTTGTTTGAGAGGGTAGCAAACAGGGCTAGGGGCGTGAGATCAGAAATCAAGCAACTCGAAAAGAGTGTGCAAGAATACGAGGATCTGGAGGGGAAGTTAAAGATTTGGCCCGATTGATGGAGCAGTCAAAGGCCGGAGCTGATCCCGAAGACCCGGCAGGTGAATACCCCCCTAGGGGGAGTATTGATGATCAAGAATAAGGTGGTATTCACCTTGCCATTTGTTTTTGTTTAGTTATAGTTTATTACAGCTTAGATATTAATGTAATAGGATTTAGTTTAATTTTGTCTTATTTCGCACTCTGTGGCATGCGAAACTGCATACGAAACTGCAGTTTCGCCCGGAAGTTTCTCATGCCATGGTGCATATAGTTTCGTAGTATGCGAAACTGTATGCGAAACTAGGTCCTATATATATATGTTTCTTTGTTCTTCATTATGTAACTCTTGGAACATTATTGATTAATACAAATCTGAGTTCATTTCTTGTGTGTGTATTGCTAGGAGCTGATATTTCATACTTTTGAGCATTATTCATCTTATTCTTCATAAATTCTCTTACAAATAGGTTTTATGTTTGATTTATGTTCATACCTCATCATTACTTGGTCCACAAGATATTAGAATTAGTGATATCTTATGGATTTCTGTGTTAAACCTTCTTTAAAAGCATGTTCAATCGATCAGTTGGACCAACTATTTTTCGTGTACTACAAAAGCCTTTATCAATTTTAATTGATAATGAGCCTTTTGTAGTCAATTAAATTGGGTAGATATTAGTAATATGTGAAATTGGGGATTTCTAGGATTTGAATTTAAATATCAAATTGATTATGTAAATGTGTTTATTAATCATATCTAATACTAATTTCACTCATTTGAGGTCTTCGGTCACGTTTGGTGAATAGTTTAGGAGTTTTACATAAGTATTCCATATCATTTACTTATTACTTTCTTGGTTTGGTTATATGTAATTTTGATTGAATCACTCATAAGTTACAATTGTTGTTATTGTAATATGGTTACTATCTTGAAAATTAGAAATTATGTTTATTGATGGTCTAGATTTTATATAAATTACATTAAGATTATCAAATTTGGGTATGGATTATATTTTAAAGAAAACTTTCATTATGCATATCAAATGTTACACTTCATTCGAACATGAAAATATTTTGATTATTTACATAAGACATAATTGGTTTGTTAATATTAAAAATGATGACATTTTGTATATTTAAGATTTGGTATAAAAATAATTTAAAACTAGAAAATATTATTTCTTTTATAATAATTCAACATTTAAAGTTATAGATGTTAATGCTACAACTCGTAATTTGGGAATTATTCAAATAATCATTTAGGCCCTTAAGCATATTAAATTTTATAAACATACTTATATATTTACTTTTTTTTCCCTAAAAATATAAATATCCAAATCATTTACAAATTATATTCTATGATTGTATTTATACATTTTATGAAACCCTATAAAGAAACCCCTAATCACATAAGACCTAGAAATCCCGATTCGTTCATATTCATATCTTTAGACCTTTATTCATACATATGTTCATGTACATATTCATAGGATAAATTTTGGATTATCCAAATCACCACTTGTGGGTTAGCTATTCTTTTTCCTTTTGCAACAAAGTGAGTATTCATAACCCTTTTTCTATTTTATACATTTTTGGGATGTACATGTATGCATTATTTCAAATTCTTTCATTATTTCAAACTATGCTATTTCATTTCATGTCTTTATGTGGTTCTATTCAATGTGTTAAACTTGTTGATTATTCGTAGTCAATCTATGCAATCATTCAAGCATTTGATCATTAACTTAAGTTTATCATCTAGTGCTCATGTTGGTGTATTCTTATTCAACTTCTTGGGATTGACATATTCTTGTTCAACCCGAGGGAGCTAGATTAATGAACTAAGCCTAAGGTAACGGTAATAGATCTATTGGACTAACAACCGCCCATCTTTTGACTGTTTATACAACATTTGGGCATTGAAACCGATCAATTCATGACATGACTTTCGAGTTGTGGACACTAGTCATTTGAGGTTTGGTCAATGCACTGCCCATCGTTTTGACCTTGTTTACGGCCTTTGGGTGTTATTTCACGACTTGACTTACGAGTTAAGGATGCTATTCATTTTCGATTTATTCATATGTGCTGAAGTTCCACTGTTGACATTTGAATCGTAATTTTCATATTATAATACTATTTCAACCTTATGTTTACTCACCAACTAATTTTAGTTGACCCTTTCTTTCATACATGTACAGGTTGAGACTACTTACAAGAGATGTCACACTTAGGATGCTTAGACTTAGTTAATCAACCAAGATGTTATTTTATGTGCATATGTTGTATGAGTTCTATTTGATTCTTTGTAAAACAATTTAATTTGGTTGTGTAATTATATTCAAACATTAACAGTGTCATGTGTTATGGACAATCATCGCGCCCCAACGTATAATTTGCCGTTGGTCGGGGTGTGACATATTGTTATCAGAGCCATAACTATGGGGAATTCGGTTATTAGACACAATGACCTAGACTATAGCTCTAAGCGTCCCCAAACATGAGTTACCTCATGTAATGCATGCTTACATTTGTCCATACATGACCTTGTTTCATTTCACATGTGCTAAATGTTTTCCCTATGTTACATGCCCATACTTGTTCCTACATGAGTTTACCCTATTCCACTTGTCCAACAATGTTTTCATATATCACCTGCTTATGTTTGTACATACATGCCTACTACTCTATGAACATATGCTTGCTAATTGACTATACATTATTTAACCTAGAGATAAATACTTTCACATATTACATGTTTATACATGTCCATGTATGCTTCTTACTCTATGTTCACATGCCTGTTATTTGATCATACATTATTCAACAAATGCTTGTACCCTATATTTTTTTCATAAATGAATCCTATATCCTATTACGGAAATAATTTCATTAAGTTGTATTTTTTTTTGAGTTTTCGTTATTCAGTCTATGTATGATTTCCAATTTCGTCAAAGTTTAAGTTCTAAAATGACAGACATGTAGTAACTGGAAGGGTGGACACTAGTAATCATATTTTCTGTCTAGGATTGGCATTGCGTATAAATCCAAATCTATCGACGGATCCGAATGCCTAACTGAGAATTCTTGGTTAGAGTGTCTTAATCTATTAGGCCAAAGCATGTGATACCAAACCTCACTCGAACTATAAAAAAATTTTATAAGCTAAGGTGTTCGGTTTATTGTAAAAATGAGAGCCACTTAATATTTGTTTATTTTTACCTACCGATGTGATTTATTTCATAATTTTTATTCAATCTTTAGTTCAAGACTCCATTATATTTCATCACATTTTGTGTTTTATAAATGAGTTACTATTTTAAACTAAGTTTTATGTTTTTACATATTTCATTTGTGTTTTTAACTACCAAACCAACCATGTCCTAATCTTTAATGAACTATTTTATCCTTTTACACTCACACAAACTCTATGACATTCTATGTTATCCCTGTGTCACATACTACTAATTCACTATTTTAAATTTAAGTCTCGTGATTACATACAACTCTGTAGTTTTTTATTAAACTATTGATTCATCCATACTCTAACCCTCATAAAAACTTGTGATTCGTTTCTAGTCATTAAGCGCCATGCACCTATTTTGTTTGATAATGGAACTTACAAGAGTCTTATACCCTTCGCACTCAAACCTATACTTACTATCCCTTGGTTCAAAACAATAGAATTCATTCATGGTCTGAGTATCGGGTGAAAGCTCTTTGATTTCTACATTATTGTTGGCAATCGTTTTCACTGGTAACATTCTTACACATTTCAAAACCTAACCCCATCTCAACCAACACCAACAAGTACCGTGGTTTCAAATTATGAAACGAAAATCCTCCTAAAGTAGGGAAGAATATGTTAACCTTGTAATCCTGATCTTTTTCGGGTGGAGATCGCACATTTTATCAATTCGCATTCTAATTCAAAATCATTGAGATACTCTGATTTATCATAAACTAGATCATGCATTCATGTGGTTAACTTATCCCTTAAGTCGAATGGATTCTTTTGGGTCAAGTGAAACTTACTTACTTCGTGTAAATTGCAACCTAGGAACTTACATCATGATGTCCTCATTCATCGTTTGTACAACCTTCGTTTTATGAACCGCTATGCCATTCGTTAATTTAACTCAAGCCTATGCGTATAAAATGCCAATTACCAAGCTTAACACTAAAACTCTTCTATACGTACCCAAAACATAACCACGTCCTCTACGTCCTTGGACATAGATAACCCTTACCGTGGAATGACCTACGAACTTGACCCATACTACAAATCTGATACCCATAATTCAAGACAATTACCCAACAAGATTCGATTTAACATAACCATTATTTTGATTATTATAAAAAAAACATAACATTTATAAGGAAACTATTTCCCTTAAACCTTCAGTAAACCTTAGCTGACGAATCTCATTACCTAACCCATGTGACCAACACTCTTGAAATCTCCCATCCCTATCCTTATAATTAAACTAAAAACCATTATTTTTCTCTTTCCTTTTAATTAAATAATATTTTTTTATACTTTTATCATTAGCTTTTCTCTCTTATCCACTCATAACCACTTTCAAAAATATTAAAATATTTATGGGGGTTGTACCGTGATTCCCTATTCCCCAAATATGGGGATCATGGTACAACCCCTATAAATTTTCCTTCTCCTTCACTCACAACCACTCACAACCATCCCCTATAATATAGGGCATCCACTCACATAAAAATAAGGAACGGGCTGTGAATGCTCTTACATCCAAAAATGCTGAAGTACTAAGTAATTTGCTGTAGGATGTCAAGGGCAGATCAAGTACTTCATTTTCATGGTTATAGTACATGATCTCTCCAATTGCCCTCTTAACAACATATTTCTTCATCTGGGAGACATACCCAGCACCTAAAACTTTGGTTCCTTTAATTATCTTCTCCTATACTTCTGGGTCAATAACCCTTGCCTTTACAAATCTTTTAGGTTTAATATTATTTTGGCAAGGATTAATGAGATTTGCTGATTGTCGTCAGAGGAGGTAGATTTAGAGTCAGGAGATGCTAAGGCTCAGTCAGCAGATGGGAAGACATTTAAATAGTTTTCTTTATTCTTGTTTGCTTTCTTTCCCATTGCTCCCTGGCTTTTTTGAACTTTAGGAGCTCTACAGCTACAACCTTCTATTTGATTTCTCTGATATTCAGATTAAGAGTGGACATACTTATTGGTCCTACTTATTTACCAGAGAAGCCATAGTATTTGAGGAACATTTTTATTTGTTGTTTATCTCTTAACTCTTGCTTGACCTTTACAACTTGTTTCCACTTTGATTCAGCTCTCCTTCTTCTAGCTAACTATGCTGATTTTTTCATTTCAGCATGAGTTGCAACTATCAGTTTTGATTTCATTCTCTGTAATACTCCATTCTATAACCTCATTGAAATTTAATCCTTTCAACTCAAGTTAAGCTGCCAGGATACATTTCACTTGATCTTTCTTCTCTATTTTCTAAGCGGAGGCCATGGTGTAGATTCGATAGTTGTGGGCACTGGAGCTTCCTAAGTGGTTTCCCTTTGAATGCTTTTGGTAGTTGGCCTAGATAACTTAGATGGAACTCTTTTGACAACTTTGGCCTTTGGTTTAGGTGGATCTGTTGGTGTTGTTCTTCTTGGTTCTTCACCAAGGTTGAATCCTCTTATTGCAATTCTTGCAGCTCTAGATTTCTTTGCACTTATGATTAAGGAAATGATGTTCTTCTTTATAGAAGATTCTTAAGCTCTGCCTGCCTTCAGTTCTATAATTTCTTCATCAACATTTTGTGGGAACAACTCCACCTTTTAGTAATTAGAAATATGGCCTTTCTTTTATGAGACTCTATTTCAACTTCTTCTTCAGCAGTCATAGGTCTCTTACATTTGACTGAGGTAGAGATTATAGTAGGTCTGACTGCTAAAAGTTTATTAGTTACACCTGATGTCTCACCAACTGACTTGGGATCATCAGTAGTTGTTTAAGCTCTCTCAGCATCCTTTGTGACTTCTGGGCCATTTGTTTCCACATTCACCTTAGAGTTAACGGGGGTTTCAGTTTCAAAACTCAGTTGACCAAATATCACCTAATCTAATTTTTCTGAGTTCAGACTCAAGTATGTCCTTGTGTTGTTTATGAAGTTGGGTTGGTTCAGCTTCAAGAGTCACCCTATGCCTTTCCATATTATCTTCCATAGTCTGGGTTTCTCTTGTATAAACCACCATTCTTTGTGAGGGTAACCTTCCAAAGAAGCCTCTTGTCTGGTATTTTCGGCAGTTGCATTAGCAGCTAAATTCTTCAGCTTTGCTACAGCTTCCGATAGCACTCTTAGTAGTGGTGCTTCTTTAGCAGATGCCTTGGGTGATGCTTGAAGTCCTGGCACAAGCTCTCTGTTTGATAATTTTTAATCAGATCTTTTTCTTTTGAGAGAGGTCAAGGAAGAAGTGCCAGACCTTTTCATTGCAGCCATTCTTCTCTTCCCAAGTTAAACCTTTTGGTTCATCATGCTCATCACCCTTCTAGCTTACATTTCCTTCTCTTTCGAGCTGTTATAGCCATACATATCTTGAAGCTCATTCATTTTAACTTTAGCTACTTGTTTCTAATATAATGGCTTATATTTAATATATATGTACATGATATGGCATGCATGATAAGATAGATGAAACAATAAAAGTATTAGTTAAAACGAAATGGAATGATAAAAAACAATGAGTAATAGTAAAACCTAAAGAAAAAGTAAATGGGCCAACTACATTATGAAAACTGTTGCAAGTGATGGAATGAAATGGAGTTTTGGCCAAGATTGATGGTTGTCATGGGCTTGATTTTACCAACTATGAGTACCCCTAAGTTTTGGCCTTACATCAAGGTTTAAAAACTGATTATTAAATGATACGATAATTATTAATAGAAATATTATTAGTAGTAATTTTATTTACATTGATTAATTAAACATAAATTATTATATTTTTTGTATTAACCAATTTGTGTTTAATCCAAGTTAATCATTTAATTCACAACAATCCAATGAGTATATATAGGGTGGTGCTTGGGACACCGCAGGCGTTTTTGAAGTGACACCAGACCTAACCGTGACGGTTAGGCCTAAACGTGAGGGTTTGAAACCTAAACGTGACGGCTTGACCTAAACGTCATGTATAAAGAGGCACGGGTCTGAAACAAAAGTACTCCCGACAAAAGTATACTGATAAAGAGGCACGGGTCTGAAACAAAACATGACGGTTAGGGAAAACCGTCACGGTTAGGGTACGAGGTAGACTTGATGTTGACTGAAAGTTCCATGAAACCCGGGTACCTACCACTTCGAACCGTCATGGTTTGGCCAAATCGTGATGGTTTCTCATCTAGATTTTTCTATATACTTACACTTCATGGTTTCATGCAACTAACCATCACGAACCATCACGAAAAAAACTTCATCGTTCCAAAAACACATAATTCGAAAACAATGTCGGGTTTGGGAGATCGTTATCAAAAGCCGAAGTTTCCAGATTTGAATGAGGAGCCACCTAATGAAGATTCGAACCAGGTTGAAGTAGTTTCTATTTTATTATAAATGTTTATTTGAAATATCTAACATTACCTTTTAGGAATATTACGTATACGGGAGTCACCCTACGTGGGGGGTGGAGGAAACCAACCCATCGATCATATTTGCTGAAGAGGCATATAATCATTATTTGGACCGACGGGTTACGGACATGCCACGAACCCGTGCCACGAACCCGTGCACGAACCCGTACCAATCACAAACAGAGCTAGATTACAGACATGCCCCAACCCCGTACCACTCACAAACAGAGCCGAATTACGGACATGCCCCGTACCACTCACAAACAGTGCCGGATCTCGGACATTACGGACATCCCCATACCAGTTAGAACCAAAAGTTACACATATGTCGGATACTTTTAATGGAATGACACAGATGAGAGTGGCAGTTCGGTTCATCTTAAACGTCATGGTTTGACCTAGCCATGACGTTTTGTCTCAGGGGTGGCTTGTTTGACCATAACCGTCACAGTTTGTTGACTGAAATCGGTCGAGCTAGGAGTGGTTCGCCGACTATGAAAGGAAATAATCATATTCATATGGCGAGAAGCAAAACGTCACGGTCTGACGTAGCCGTGAAGTTTTGTCTCAAGAGTGGCGTGTTTGACCACAACCGTCACAGTTTGTTGACTAAAACCGTCAAGCTTAGGTCTAGGTGTCACATTTTTCTTGACAAAAACGTCATGGTTAGCCCTAACTTGACGTTTTATGGCTACCCTAAACTGTCTCTAAATCGATTTTGATCATCTATATATATCGAAACGGGTATACTCTTCGTGAATATACACACACATCAACATATATCGAAACGCAGTTGTTGTCACCGCCAACCAGACGGTTAGGGCATGATGGTGCTAGCACCTCTGGCACGGGCGTGTCAGGTCAGGGCAGAGATGCTGACATGGTGGGTTAGATAGATATTTTGTTTGTATTTTGTTTCTTTTTGTATGTACAAACTCGTTGTATTTATATATGCAGTTTTAGTTATAATGTTTTTGTTGTATTTATAATGGCTTCTATATTTGGTTGTGTTTGTTTGGTTGTGTTTGTTTGTTTGTAATGGTAATTATATACAATGTTTGTAATTTTGATAATGTTAATTGTATATGTATGAACCAACCTGTTATATAGTTGTATATAATGTTTATGATAATTTCTATAACAACCGATTTTTATAAAGTCGTAACGTCACAAAAAAAACACAAGCGTCACATTAATAATAATAACCGATTTTTACAAACTCGTAATTTGATAAAAATAAATTAAACACAAACCGTCGCGAGGACGATTAAACAGAAAAAATACTCGTAATATGATAAAATAAAAATAAACACAAAACACAAACTCGTATGTCACGATTAGGTTCAACCGTGTGATAAAATAAAAATAAACACAAACTAGTATGATTAAAAAAATTAAATATTATACCCAATATATCATGGTTTGTCCAAACCGTGACATATACACTATTATCAAAACCCTAAAACCCAACTCTATAAAAATGGAATCGGAACACTCCAAATAAGTAACCCAATCCCAAGGCGCAGAATATTCTCTGAAGCCTAACCGTCACGGTTAGGCCCAACCGTGACGGTTAGTTTCTACACCTGACCTAACGGTCACGGTTAGACCAAACTGTCACGTATAGGTCGGGTTTTCTCCAAAATCCCTACTGTGTGTCTAAAATTCCGTAAATATAATTGGATTTAGTGCTAAGTAATAGGAAAATGCATAAAGAATGATTATTAAGGTTTAAAGTTGTTTCTAAAAAGTGTTGGAACATTTTATATGACAACAACTTGAATGATAGAATTATAGTTGTTTTGATATGTATTCGATTGTATAGATTTGGATTGGTTAAAATCTGTGATAATTGATTACCTTTATTATGAATATGAAAGTACACATTATTAATTATAGTTTTAATAGGGTCTATAACAACAATTAGCGTAGTTTAATGATAAAAATGTATCTCTTTAGTTAATAAGGTGCTGGCTTCAGAACTCATTGGAGGCGTGTGGAGTTATTTAATTTGATGTATGGTCGCATCACATGGAGGTTCAAAAAGTAATAAGATATGAAAGAGGAAAAAAAAATAATAATAAGAAACAGTATCTTATGTAAACATAATAATTATATGTTATAAATATATATATTGAAGAATTCACAAAACTAAGATACGAAAGAGGAAAAAAAATGATAAACACCTCTAAAAATCAAAACGGCTATTTCTGGTTGAACTAATTAAAAATTCTTATTTGTTACGTAACTATAATCAAACATCGTCAAAAAGAAAAACTAAAGAAACATAACGATATTAGCAATTTACTTGAAGGTTAATTCAAACAAAAAAAAAAAAAAAAAAAAAAAAAAAAAAAAAAAAAAAATCACCAATAAATTATGATAGTTATAAAACGGATTTTCAATATTCTTAAATATTTTAACTAACTTGTTCAAAAAATTTCGTTAGCATCCAAAGTAAAAGTTAAAGTACAAATAACTACTAGCTATCACCGATTAAAGAGCAAGATTCAACAGGAATGATTTTTAAACTATTTTAATTTTCAACGATACGAAACAATAATAACCAAACTCACGCTGTATGTTTCATAATAAAACTTAAATTTCTCGTCGTGTAGCATGGGAAAAATATCAAAGGTGTAGCATAAATTTGGAGTAAAAATATTACAAATTTTCTCTGTATTATTGCCTGAAACAGAAAAGAAAAAAGAAAAGGACTTAAAGCCGGTAAGAGCATTTACAATCTATTGCTCATTCATCATCCATATAATTATATTAAATATCATTATTTTTTTTTCTATTCAATTAAATAATAATTTTTATACATTTATAATTATTTTTTCTCTCTCCTCCACTTATAACCACATAAAATATATTAAAAATATTATAGGCTCTTGAAGAGTATTTTTCAAAAATACAGATTGAACAGTAAATTTCTCATATTCTTCACTCACAACCACTTATAACCATACATACACTCATATTATTTTAAAGAAGAGGCTGTGAATGCTCTAATTTCTCGATCTAAGAATTGAAGCTTTTGGATTATAGGAGTAGGTCACATCTCAAGATTTTTTTAACCTTTTTGCTTTTTAAACTGCACATCTAGATACTTTTTAACCACTATAATTGGTCTAGCCTAATACAACATAAAAGCATACACATATGTCGTCTTCACGCGTTTAATTTATAAAACCAAGCAACCAATAGTTGATTTTTTTTCTAACCCCCGACTAATAAAGCCCGACTATCCAAGGTATCTTAACGGCGAAAAGGCACCTCATACGCTCGTGAGCACAGACAACGCTGGTGTCACACCCCGATCGATAGCGGAATCATCGGGGCGGAAGAATATAAATCGATTGCTCATAGCACATGGTAGTGATTACGTTGAAATAATATTAAATGTCATTTTTCATTGAATAATACTAATCAATCAATACATTACAATCAAATGAAAACTCAAGTAAAAATAACGAAATTGTCATTAATTTTAACTAAATGCAAGCCCTAAATGTGCATATAGAAGTCCACTACTCTGCATTCCTGAAATCATGTGAAAAGTAACGAGTTAGCTAACGAATTAGCAAGTGAGTAAACACAGGTTTGATATACTTATATATATATATATTGATTAAATAATTAAAAACAATTCATTCACATGGTAACGACAAGACTTATAAGTGCAATAATGCAACATAAAAGACAAACCAACACAATCAAACCTAATGACTGAATTGAATCGGTCCACAGACGAAGCCTTATAGAACGTATGATTCCGGTTTCAATCACTACACGAATAAACAAATGGGGTGGGTTTGTCATACCAATAGATCTATCATTAGTACTGTGGTTACATGAATTAATGATTTTATTATCATCTAGTTTATCTAACTACGCACACATACTTGCAAGTAAAACATAACATGTATTGAATTGAATTTTGAAATATAATAACAATGAATAACAATGAATGACAATGAATAACAATGTTTGAATATGAATCACATAATTTTTCCAAAATATAAAACATGAAAATGAGCTATTAATACTCACATTGATAATTATTAGCGTTTTGAAATGACAGAATGCTAGACTTGATGATCTGGTTATCGAGACTCGATCAAAAACAAGTTAATTTATCGGTCTTAGCTACCTTATTGTGTAAGGGTAAGTAAGGTCGTCTCACAGGGAATATGTGGAAAGTGTTTAACAATTGTAACTCTATTAACTAAAAGACACAAAATTTATAATTAAAGATTGAAACTTTGAATGAAATAATGAACACAATTGCAAAAAGCAAGAATCTTTGAAACAAATTTGATTAAATAATAAGAAACAATTACTTCCGGGTTTCCAATTCCGCAAGATCCACAATTGATACTTTTAAATTAGGGCTTGTAGAAAACAATACTTCAAGATCTTAGCTTTTGATTAAAGTGGTAACAAAGGAACAATCTTTTAAGACTCGTTCATTCACAAAGTTACCAATTCACCTATATTACGTTGTCTACTCTTCTTAATGAGCTCACGATGCAAGGAAACCGAAAACTGATAATCAAGCAAACAACTTTATTTATAAGTAAACCTTTTAACTAAATCAAAACATAAAGTTTCATTCACTAATCCATTGTTCAATACAAAAAAGACCTAATCAAACATACCAATTGCTTCACTTAACATGAATTGTACTCCCGAAAGCAATCAAAGAAAAAACTAACCACTCATGATCTTCAATCTTGATTTGATGATGATCAATGATGATTTAGGATAAATGGGAAGGCTTGAGATCATCACAAATCAGCTTGGAATCGTCAAGAATTGATCTTGGAGAGTTCTCCCCTGAATTAGGGTTGGATTGTGCTTAAATAACTTCAAGATCCACAAATTTCGGAAGTTTGTTGGTGACCGGCGTATGATACGTCGACCCTGGGCGTATCATACGCCCATATCAGTATCCATACGCCCAACGTTTTGTAATTTCTTCCAAATATGCCCACTGATACGCCGCCCATACGGCGACCGACGTATTATACGCCCATACCCGGCGTATGGTACGCAGGTATGCCTAATTTTGTGCCTTTTTGTAACTTTTGATGTTTACATCTTTAGTCCTTGTAGTTTCATGTTTGGCTTCTATTACTTTCAATTAAGCTTGTTTAGGCTTCGAACACCTATAAACAAAACACAACCAAAGTAATCCCATTCCATAATAACAAAGATGTAAAATCACATAATTAGATCAATTAAACATTGAATTATTGACTCGTGATCATATCCCCACACTTAACCTTTTGTTTTTCCTCAAACAAACTTACTTTCACAATTTACCTTAATTGATCAAACATGCTAAATTATCACAACTTTGTATATGTTAAGGTCCCCAAAGCATGATGATTTTTCAATTTTCGTCATGTAAGACTCACAACCCAACATGTAACACCATTTATGTTTTAAACTTAGAATCTTTAGTTGGCATAACTTCACCTTTTGCTTCAAACATTCATGCATTCACATTTCTCACAATGAACACTCCTCTCGGTTTGTTTTGTGGACTAGTGATTATATACTAGTATATCTGAAACTCTCAACCAAGACTGTACATCTTCATCATAAGCTTGTATATTAATCATATCGCCATCAATTAACACAATATAATGCATAAATCAAAAGGTCTTTCATGGGTTGTAATGTTAAGCTATGATTTAAGGTGGGATAGAATAGGGCTTTTAAAGTGGGTAATGATGAATGAAATCCAATTTAACATGCTAGACGTCTTGTTTATCAATCTCTATCATCTAGTTGCAATAATATCATAGAGTTCTCACACTATTTTTGTTGCTTCATATTTTGGTCATTTTAACCTCATATTTAGCTTTTTTCTTTCTCTCTCTCTCTCTCTCTCTCTCTCTCTCTCTCTCTCTCTTTTTCTCTTTTGTTCATATAACCAAATTCAAACCAATCATACTATTATTGAACTAATACTTAAAAGACACTTCTAAACAAGTCATGGATTGAACTTCATCACCCATGGTTTCATAAAAAGGCTAAGGCTTTATAGGCTTATTGTGTTGGGTTATACAAACGACAAGTTAGGGCTCAACATGATATCTAAAGGAAAATGATCAAGGTATGGAATTCAAAGGAAAAGGCTCAATAAATGGTTCATTCCTAATGCCTCTATCACCTTCATGCACATATTGGTTCATGATCTTGACACGCATCAATTACAAAAGTTCTAACTTAAATGCATATTATGGTTTCCCTCATTATGCAAAAATATAAAGCAAATAAACATATGCTATGAATTGCTCAATTAGGCTCAAATTCTCACAGAAACGATGGAAAAGGGTTAAAAATATGAAGCACATATGTCATCTACAAACGGTTCGTTATGCCTCCGAAGAATTCTACCTAAATTTTTATAAAAACTCATGTTGGGAGTGGCTTACTATAATTTCACAACAAGCATGCAAGGGATCTATACATGCACAAAGAAGTGATAATTAACCATGTATGAAGAAAATTTTTGGTCTCATGCATAATTAAGCTTATTAGAAGATTTATTTTTCAAAAAGGTTCAATTTTTTCAATTCTTCCCTCATCCCCACACTTGAGATACATTGTCCTTAATGTATGGTATGTAGATTCTTAGTTTCATTCCAGTTATTGCTAATCAAAGACAATTCATTATGAAGGGAGACTAGTATGCCATATCCTAACATATGATCAATCAATTTCAACGAAAGCACAAAAAGAATATTGTTCAAAACCAAAGTTATGGAAAGAGCACATGAACCTGATCATTAGTGAGAGCCTTCATTAACCGACTTATACCTCCCCACACTTGAGTGCTTGCTTGTCGTGATTGAACTATCAAAACAAAACAAAACAAGACAAAACAAAACAAAGAAACACGAACTAATAAAAGAAATAAAACTCACTTTCGTAGGAATCACGGTTGCATTTAGCATATGCAACAAGCCTTTAAACCCCTCAGTAGACCCGAGTGGACGAGTTGTAGTCTCGTGAGGGTTTCTAGTGAACACACCCACAAAGTTCGCGGGTTGCCTCCCATTAGCGCTAAGTTTTAGGTCTTCAGCCGGACCCTACCTAAGGCCACTTATGGTGGTCGTATTAGGTGCTTTTCTTCAAATTTCTCTGTTATGAACCGCTTGGCTTGATAGATTTTCTTGTTTGCTCCCGTATTGGTCAAACCTCTCTTCTTTGACCCTTGATTTCACTTGATCCGGTGGTTTACCCATCTTTACCTTTCGTGGATTCTCCTTCCTTAATGGCTCCACCTTCACATTCTCCTCCTTTTCCTCATTATCAAGCTCAAACCTATAAGGATCAAAACCATTCTTCTTGGTGATATCCTGCTTACATATGATATGTAAGCAGGAGCACCCGTGTTAGTAGCATCTGATATAGAACAATCATTTTTGAGTACATGTGTAATTGATTTTGAAAACACGTTGAAAAGCAACTTACGGTTTTTGAATGTCATGTCAATAATTCAATCTCGGCAATTTATTTGAGTTTTGGCTGTTGTCAAGAATGGTCGTCCTAAAATTACCTTTGGTTGCTTATTCGTCCTTACTGGTGTATAATCAAGCACCATAAAATCTACAGGATAGTAGAACTCTCCTAACTTGATTATCACATCCTTCACCATCCCCCGGGGTTGTTTCCATGTCGAATCAGCAAGCACCACTGTTTTGTCAATTTCATGTAATGGACCAAAGTCATATTTGTCATACAAACTTGCCAGAAGGATGCTCACCCCGGCTCCATAATCCAAAAGTGTCCGCTTGATTTTAAATTTCTCGACTTGAATGGGAATGATTGGTGCTCCCGAGTCACTTCCTTCTTCTTCATCTACTTTCTTCTCATTACCTACAACTACTTGCGGACTAGTGGTTAATTCATAATCAATAAATTTAGATTTAGGAACGATACTAACCGAATTGATGTGTACATTCTTTGAACTTGAGGCTTGATGTTAAGGGTTCTTTGTTGTATCACTTGGAAGCTTCCCCGGTTCTCGTTCGGACAATTTTTCGGCTAATTTCCCCAATTGCTTGGCAATGGCCTCATTGGTCTTTTCTTGCACCTCTCTAAATTGCTTAAACTCTTTCATCTCCTTTGCAAAGTCTTGAATAGCTGCAAGGATTGCATTGTCATTACCATTACTTGTAGAAGTCTCTTGTTAATGTTGTTGGTTCCATTGTTGGTATTGACCTCCTTGTTGGTAACTCCCTTGATTGTAGTTGTTTCTTTGATAGCCGCCTTGATTGTAGTTTTGTTGTCGGCCTTGGTATTGGTTGTTTCCTTGATTTGGTACTTGAAAAGGAGAATTCAATTGATTAGTATTGTTACCATATCTAAGATTTGGGTGATTTCTAAGACAGGGATGATGTGTTATAATTCATATCATATGTCTTCCTTTCTCCTTGGCCTTGTAATTGATGTACACTTTCACTCTTCCCCAAATTCAAGTAGCATGTGACCGATGTATGGTCGATATCATTGCACATGTCACACACTTCATACTCATTAGATATGTTCGCAACGCCACTCTTTCCAACTTTAAGGCTTGCAATTTCTCGTTCTAGAACCGTAATTTTATCCATGGCCACATGATCATTCACCATCTTTATGTTTGCACCCCTTGACCTTCGACTTGATTGTGCATGCTTCTTGGAGATTACACTCATCCTTTCAAGAATATCCCAATCATCATCCTCATGGTTTAAGGTGAACGTTCTTGCACTTGTGGAATATACATCTCTAGCATCCTTCGGTGATAGCCTATCATGGAATGCTAAAATCAACTCCCACTTAGCTATGCCATGATGTGGACAAGTTCTTAGCATCTCTTTGAATCGGTGAAAAGCTTCATGGAACTGTTCACCTGATTGTTTTGTAAATCCTCGAATGGCTCGCCTTGCATCACTTGTCATTTGGGAAGTATAGTATTCATCCAAGAATTGTTGTTGCATTTGTACCCATGTGTGAATACTTGCAGATGGTAGAGCTAGGAACCATTGTTTGGCCTTATCTTTAAAGGTAAATTGGAATAGGACCAATCTAACTTCATCAGGTGAAAAGCCTTGGCCACCAATGGTGCTACATGATGCCTCAAATTCGGATATATGCAAATATGGTTCTTTAGTTGCCATCCCATGAAAGTGAGGAAGAATGCCTAAGCATTGTGGTCTAACTTCAAAAGCTCTCCCTTGTTGTGTTGGTGAAACGATAGGAGATGAATTGATGGCAATGGCAGGACGGAAGTGACTATCCGCACCATGTGCTAGTACATAGGGTTGCACTCCTAGATTGGCAGGTATGCCATTAAATGGTTGACCTTCAACATTGTTGTGAATGGGTGGTTGAGCATAACCACCTGATCCCTATTTGGTTGACGGTTTCGATAGCCCGGTTGGTTCCCATAATCCTCAAAATACTGTTGGTTTAGTCCATCCATGTCGACTTGATCTTCAATCCACTCTTCCACATAATTAGTGTGGTGACTTCCTTCGACTGAAAACCGGTCCTCATTACTATGAAGACTACCTTCCTCGTTATGCTGAAAACTTGGATTGCGCACCCAGAAATTTGGCATTGGTTGGAAATTTTCGGGAGGAGGATGGTGTTTCACACCTTAATTTACAGGGATCGGCCCCTGAGGTTTAGGTTGCATAGGTTATGGTTGAGGTGGAGGATCATCAGGTTGAGGGAACACGGGTAATCGAATATCTCCCAAAGATTGGTTGGGTTGTAGTACTCCTTGGTTTTCTGGATTGTCCATCATTCTTAACTGGTTACTTTCGGGTGTTCTTGAAAGTCTGTTTAATATCCGATGAGATGTTGCTGAAGATGTACCTTCTTCCTATCTTGTTTGACCACGAATTTGAGAAGTCCTTGAAGTTGATGCTTTTTGAAACACACGATTCGCTCTTATAGTCTTCTCGATTTCTGGATCAAATTGTAGTGGTGAGGTCCTTCTTGAAAATCTCGTATGCATTAACGTAGTAGCTACCTGCAAACAAGAAAACACAAAATACCTCGCGTAATACTGAACAATTAAAACAAATAAAAACGAAAACAGAAAAATAAAATCTTTTTGGGTTTTTTATAAATTTTTAAGAAAACAAATAAAAACTATTAAAAACTAAGCGCACTAATTCCCCGGCAACTGCGCCATTTTGATCTGGTTGTCGAGACTCGATAAAAAACAAATTAATTTATCGGTCTTAGCTGCCTTTTTTGTGTAAGGGTAAATAAGGTCGTCTCCACAGGGAATATGTGGAAAGTGTTTAATAATTTTAACTCTATTAACTAAAAGATACAAACTTTATAATTAATAATTGAAACTTTGAATGAAATAATGAACACAATTAGCAAGAATCTTCGAAACAAATTTGATTAAATAATAAGAAACAATTACTTCCGGGTTTCCAATTCCGCAAGATCTACAATTGATACTTTTAAATTAGGGCTTGTAGAAAACAATACTTCAAGTTCTTAGCTTTTGATTAAAGTGGTAACAAAGGAACAATCTTTTAAGACCCGTTCATTCACAAAGTTACCAATTCACCTATATCACGTTGTCTACTTTTCTTAATGAGCTCACGATGCAAGGAAACCGAAAACTGATAATCAAGCAAACAACTTTATTTATAAGTAAACCTTTTAACTAAATCAAAACATAAAATTTCATTCACTAATCCATTGTTCAATACAATAAAACTAATCAAACATACCAATTGCTACACGTAACATGAATTGTACTCCCGAAAGTAATCAAAGAAAAAACTAGCCACTCATGATCTTCATCAGATCTTCAATCTTGATTTGATGATGATCAATGATGATTTAAGATGAATGGAAAGGCTTGAGATCACCACAAGTCAGCTTGGAATCGTCAAGAATTGATCACGGAAAGTTCTCCCCGAATTAGGGTTGGATTGTGCTTAAATAACTTCAAGATCCACAAAATTCAGAAGTTGTTGGTGACCGGCGTATGATACGCCGACCCTGGGCGTATCATACGCCCATATCAGTATCCATACACCCAACTTTCTGTAATTCTTCTAAATACCCCCACTGATACGCCGCCCATACGCCGATCGACCATACCGGCGTATGGTACGCCGGTATGCCTAATTTTGTGCCTTTTTTGTAACTCTTGATGTTTACATCTTTAGTCCTTGTAGTTTCATATTTGGATTCTATTACTTCCAATTAAGCTTGTTTAGGCTTCAAACACCTATAAACAAAATACAACCAAAGTAATCCCATTCCATAAAAAGTATGTTTAGACAGTTCCCCTAAATCTACATGAACCCTATATTGATTTTGATCCAAACTGAACCACGAATCAAAAATAATAATAGATTCAATCATGGGGGTTTTGTTTGCAACATGTAAACGAGTGTGTGACTGTGTGGAATTACCTAATTTAGAATCGATTTGATGATGAACAACAGAAAGACAGACGTGATTGAGTTTAAGTTCGATCCAAGCTGATGTTTATAATATAAGTACAATTGAAATCGGTTAAAGCTTGAAATGATGAGTAGAAGTAATAACCCTTAATCAATTTTGAGTGATACAGATCAGAAGACGATGCTCGACTCAGTTGCAGGTCACGTTGAATACGAGAATCGAATATGATGTTTATGTGCTTTTCACTTGAAATTGAGTGTTTGGATAGATCAAAGGTAACGTTTAGGATGATTTCCCTCTGTTATATAGTGACATTTATCAGTTTTGAGATCGATGAGTTATGTAATTGATTTGGGTTTCGGGTATGATTCGATAGTAATTACACAGGATTAATAGTAATGATTTGTACATTTGAATTCTTCATTATCATCTGAACGTTTCTGGTGAAGCATTTTGCTTAGTTCGATCAAAAACGAGAACAAATGAATTTTTGAATGTTATGGCGGATTCGGGTTGAATGTATAACAATGAAATGGTTAAGTAAATTGAAACATGTACAACGATCGAATCATGTACGCGATTGATGTGAGGCATTTTAATTGAGTTTAGACTGTCAAATTTTGGCGTTTTGATACTCACCGGAGTATGGCCGGAGAGTTGGCCGGAACACAGGGGGTCGACGGTGGGGTTGGGTTGGTTTAAAAGGACCTACAGATTGGACCCTATGGTTTTGAAGGGTTGTTATTTTATGTTAAAACTTTGAAATTAAGTTTTAAAAATTACAATTTCAACCCTAAAATTTAATTAACACTAATTTTAATAATAAATCATATTTTTAATTTATAAAACTTTATAACTTTATAAATATGATAAAAATTCAGAATTAAGTATTTATTTTAATTTAATAATTAAAATCTCACAAGAAAACTTTAAATTAATTCTATAAATTTATAAAATTTTATTGTATAAATTATAAAATCATATTAAATTGAATAAATGACTTAATTATTACATTTGAATCATCAAAATAATTAAAATGATTTGAAATAATAAAATTGATTTACATAAGTGATCCAAAAGGTTTGGGTTTATATCTAAAAATGAGTCAAATGTTACAGCATAGCCTAAGCAGACCAACCATCAAATCTAGAAAAAAACCCACCACCCGAAGGCCCACTACGGTAAAACCTACCACCCCAACGCCCATTATGGTAAAATCCAGCTAACCAACAACATTTTGATGTTGGTAGGACTCAAACTCACATCTTACTCTAAAAGAAAACATGAGGTTAACACTCAATCAAATGGTTGGTGGTGCAACCAATAATTGATATTTTGGTCCAATAAGAGAGGATTTTTGTTTGGACTTAGACATTTTATTGTAGAAGGTTTAAATCTTTTATTGTAACAGGTTTAAACCTGACTAAGTTTTTTATTGTGATAGATTTTCTCTTTTATGTTGTTTTTGGATGAGTAAACTTTAAGCGTTAAAGTGAGTACGAATGATATCCCGTCTTAGAAATCATCACTCGAGTATTGATGGTGGTTATAAACGTCATTAAAAAAGTAATCAACAACGTACATAGAAAACCTCAAACATATACACGGAAGACAAAGAAGATAATCACATGTATAGGAGAGTGAGAAAGACATGGTTAAGAAAATGCAGGTGTGTATCTTGTTTAAATATATACAAGAAAACACATATATTATTTTATACAATATGACCCTAAAACATGATTAAGATGTAAAATCACCAGTATACGTAACAGATGCACTTGTTAACTATAATATTATTATGGAACATATTGCATCCAGCTTGCACATCCTGATTGAATTTTATCGACGAGTAGTTTAGTGAAAATTATGTCTTTTGTTGTTTTCGTATTCGTTTTCTTATTTTAATTTTATTTAGTTATTTCTAAATTTTAATTGAATGCATTTCATATCAATATGCGTAAAATGCATTAAATCTATTCATCTAAAGTAATATTGTAAGGCCCGTTCCCGGAGACTTCACAGTTAGACAATCACAACATTTTTCATATAAAATAAATACATTTCATAAAAACATCGTAGCGGATTAATTTATCAAAAACCATTCATGCATTACTATTTGATGTTGCCAAATAATACATCATTGTAGTTTTAAAAGTTACAAAAAGAATCATTCAATTGTATTACAAAACAACAATATCATTATGCACGAATGGATGCCAGTCTTTGCCCGCCAAGTAGCCTCACCCGCGTGCCATCCCCAGCAACAAGTTACCTGCCAACTGAAAATGCATAAAAGTCAGCGTTGCTGAGTGCGTTCTAGTTTAAAAAAAATTAAAGTCCCTTGTTTATATATAAAAATATAATTTTCTTAAAATACTTCATTTTCATAAAATCTATTACTTCCGTACGTGTTCACGCATCATACATACAACGAGATAATATTCATTATTATCTTTCATTATCGTTCGTTTTCGCACTTTCTTTCATCATTATCTTTCACTTTATCTCGACCTGTCATATGCTATGCCCCATCATTGTGCAGGAAGCAACTACCTCTTGGGGTCAAGCGACAAGGATCCCGTTTTCGCACGTCTCGATCAGTCACAAAGACTGACCCTTTTGTGTGTGAACCCTCATGGGTTAGCCAAAACGCACGTTATATAACACACAGTTGAGCTAACAACTCTCACTGAGTTGTGAACCTCCTTAAACATTTTGCTTGCAAGACTTCATTCATTTCTTGTGTTCCACTTCTTATTATCATTAATCTTTCTCTTCGTTTATGATAATACTTTACGCATACGAGCATAAACACACCAAGTAAAGTCACATATAATACGTAATATGGAATATAACAACAGGCACAAACATGAAAACACCAACAAACATAACCTTCAAAACATCCAGAGCTTAATCATAAATATCCATTTCTCCCAAAAATTTCTGAAAAATTTTCTAAGTTTAGACGTATGAGCACTATACAGGCGCACGAACACTATGTAGGCGCACGTGCACTTTAGGCGCATGAGAACACTTAGACGCATGAGGAATCCTAGGCGCATGAGCACTGCTTGGGCTCTTGATCAACACTTAAGCAAAATTTCAAGCGCATGGGGTACTGTTCGGGCGCATGGGCAACACTTAGACTAAATTTTAGGCGCATGGGGTACTATTGGCGCGCATGAACTAACACTTAGACTTTTTGGCAAAAATTATAGGCGCATGAGCCCTATTTAGGCGCATGAGAAGGGACTTATGTGTCCGAGCAAAATTTCAGGCGCATGAGCAGCAGTTATATTCAAACTTATAATTTCAATCCGAAACATCATTCTAACATGCCCATAACTTAAATCTAACATACTAAGCACCTAAAACAAGCATAAAACCATAGAACACAGCCAACCATACACAAACATACATACTGTTACAAAATATAAGCTGTAAAACATTTTTATATGCATTTTCAGCGCCAAAAATACACCAAAACACAAAACCAAGCACAAAGAACACATAAGAATCGGTTAACAAGCTGAAAATTCAGCTGAAACTGAACCAATTACACAAGAAAATACTCACCTTCGAAATTTTCAGCTTTCTCTCACTAGAAACCGAGAGAACTTCAGTTCTTCTTCTTCTTTCTTCGTTTCCAGCCGAAAGCAAATGTGAAAAAGGCAGTGGCATGGGCGGCCATGCCTTTTAAACCATAAAATAATAAGGTTTTGTACTTTGTACACTTTACCCCTCCACTTGCATCCCTTATCTTTTCTTTCAAGATACTTTTCTTTTCCTTTATTTTAAACAATTTTTCGGGTGTTACAAGTCCACCCCCTTATAGAGGTTTCGTCCCCGAAACCTGTCATTCTTCGAACAGTTGTGGGTAATGTTGTCTCATCTCTTCCTCAGTCTCCCACGTAGACTTAGATCCCTTCCTGTGCCTCCACTGCACTCGCACCAGTGGAACCACTTTATTTCATAATCTCTTCTCCTTTCGGTCAATGATTGCCACTGGTTGCTCTACATAGTTGAGTCGTTCATCCACTTCAATGTTTTCTAGTGGTACAATCATGTCTTCATCAGCTAGGCATTTTCTCAGATAAGATACATGGAATGTTGGATGAATTCCACTTAACTTATCGGGTAGCTCCAACCTATAGGCCACCTTCCTACTTGAGCAATGATTCGGAAAGGTCCTATGTATCTCGGGCTGAGCTTACCCGCCTTCTAAACCGGATGATTCCTTTCCAAGGCGAGACCTTCAACATGACTCTATCGCCCACATGGAATTCAATCGGTCAACGTCTCTTGTCGGCATACGACTTTTGTCTATCTTTTTCCGCCTTCATAAAGGCCTTGATTTTCTCCAATTTCTCAGTCGTAGCCTCAATCACTTTGACACTCCCCTACTCCTTATGTCCGATATCACCCCAACATACGGGCGTTCTACACTTCCTACCGTATAGCATCTCATATGGTGGCATACCAATGCTGGCATGATAACTATTATTGTATGAGAATTCAGCTAACGGTAAGTGTTCATCCCAACTTCCTTTGAAATCAATGACACATGCCCGAAGCATATCCTCGAGCGTCTGAATCGTCCTCTCAGACTGACCATCTGTCTGAGGATGGTAAGCCATACTGATATGCAACCTCGTACCCATTGCATCATGGAATCTCTTCTAAAACATAGATGTAAACCGAGTGTCACGGTCAGACACAATAGACACTGGTACACCATAACGGGTCATAATTTCCTTGATGAATAGATCTGCCAACCTCTCATATGTATATGTCTCGCGGATTGGTAGAAAGTGAGCACTCTTCGTTAAGCGATCAACTATCACCCATATAGTATCGTACCCCTTGCCGTATGTGGTAACTTCGTAATGAAGTCCATGGTTATGTGCTCCCATTTCCACTCGGGTATATCCAAAGGTTGGATCTTCCCATATGGCTTCTGATGCTCTGCCTTTACTTGTAAGCAAGTAAGGCACTTACTCACGTACTCCGCCACATCACGCTTCATACCCGGCCACCAGTAATCTTTCTTCATATCGTGATAAATCTTGGTAGCACCGGGATGAATGGAGTACCCAGTCTTATGAGCTTCATCCATGATTTTCCCCCATAGGTCTCCATAACAAGGGATCTACATCCACCCAAAGCGGGTTCTAACTCTGAGAGTATTCTCACCCAGCTCCGTGACTAGACCTCTCCTCCTTTCAGAGGTAAGGCGATCTTCTTTCAACGCCTCATCTTGGAACCCCTTGACCTGTGTCATCACATCGGAGGTCATCACCAACTGGTAAGCTTTCACCGGATTGGCTCGGGTATCTCCTTTCGGCTAAGGGCATCTGCCACTACGTCAGCCTTGCCCGGATGATAATGGATCTCATAATCATAATCCTTGATCAATTCTTGCCACCTCCTCTACCTCATATTGAGTTCCTTCTACTCAAAGAAGTATTTCAAACTCTTATGATCCGTGAAGATAGTGCACTTCATCCCGTACAAGTAGTGCCTCCAAATCTTCAACGCGAAGACCACGGCCGCTAACTCCAAGTCATGAGTAAGGTAATTAGCCTCATGAATTTTCAACTGTCGGGACGCATATGCTATTACTCTTCCCCTTTGCATTAGCACGCAACCCAATCCCGAATAAGAAGCATCCGAATAGACCACTAAGTCTTCGTTCCCTTCGGGCAATGTCAAGATAGGAGCTTGGGTCAATCTTGTCTTTAACTCCTCAAAAGTATACTCCTGTTCCAGACCCCATACAAACTTCACGTCCCTGCGGGTCAACTTGGTCAATGGTGAGGCTATCTTGGAAATGTCTTGGATGAATCTCCTTTAGTAGCCCGCCAAACCCAAGAAACTGTGGATCTCGGATGGCGTCTTTGGAGACTTCCATTGCATCATCGGCCTCAACCTTTGCTGGGTCTACCATGATCCCTTCAAAATTTACCACATGACCCAGAAAATGAACTTCACGCAACCAGAAAGCACACTTGGAGAACTTAGCGTACAACTTCTCTCTTCTGAGTGTCTCCAACACTTCACGAATGTGACCGGCATGCTCTTCTTCGCTCTTTGAATAAATCAAAATACCATCAATAAACACAATCACTGATTTATCCAACATCGGCTGACACACCCGATTCATTAAATCCATGAAAGTAGTTGCTGCGTTAGTTAGACCAAAGGACATAACGAGAAACTCGTAGTGTCCATAACGCGTGCAAAAAGCTATTTTGGAGATATCCTGCTCCTTCTCCTTAATTGATGGTAGCCAGATCGGAGATCTATTCTCGAGAACCAACTGGCACCTTGGAGCTGATCAGACAAGTCATCTATTCTCAGTAGCGGATATTGGTTCTTCACCGTCAATTTGTTCAACTCACGGTAGTCAATGCACATTCTCATACTACCTTTCTTCTTCTTAACAAACAAGACCAGGGCACCCCAGGGAGAGATACTCGGTCGGATGAAACCCTTGTCCATCAACTCTTGTAATTGAACCATCAGTTCCTTCATTTCAGACGAAGCCAATCAGTACGGTGCCTTGGCAACAGGTTGAGCACCAGGTATCAAATCAATCTGAAACTTGATCTCGCGGTCCGATGGCACACCTGGTAAATCTTCTGGGAATACGTCTGGAAAGTCACACACAACTGGTACGTCGGACAATTGTGGTACTGACGCATCCACATCCTTCACGTAAGCCAGGTAGGCGCTACATCCACGTTTCATGCACTTCTTCTGCCACCACCATTGAAATCACCTTTGGAACTGTAGTAACTCGATCATCGTAGATCGTTATCGAACTCCCATCAGGCGCTATCAATCGGATCATCTTCTTGCGACACACAATTTCCACATAAGCTGCTAACCAATCCATCCCTAGAACTACATCAAATCCGCCTAGGGGCATCACAAATAGTTTAGCAGAGAACCTATGGCCTTCCAGTTCTATGTCGCAATCTTCTATCAAATTGGAAATCCTGGTAGACTTACCAATGGCAGTTTCTACATCGAAGGGCTCATCAATGCTTCTACTACTAATGGGCAACTTAGCACAGAAAGCAGCAGAAATGAAACTCCTACTAGCACCAGAATCAAATAACATAGAGGCATAAGTTTGGTTTACAAGAAACGTACCTGACACGACATCGGGATACACCCTGGCCTCTTCCTTGGTCATCGTAAATGCTCTGGCGCTTGCCTTTTACCCTTTATTCTTGGTCCCCTTCTTCACCCCAGAACTTTTAGCCCTCGGCTTCTTGTAATCCCTGCTCAGATGGCCCTCTTCACCACAATTATAGGACCTCATCACCCCACAATCTTTTGCCATATGACCGGGCCTCCCACACTTGAAGCAGACTTTCAACCCCCACTTACGCTCTCCCATGTGGTCTCTCCCACACTTACCACATTTCTTTGCCCCAGTACTCGCCGACACTACCCGCCGGTCATCCGTCCTGGCCTTCTTGTTATTTGGGGTGAAACCACCACGTCCAAATAGGTTCACACTCCAGTTCCTGTTGCCACCATCCTTCTTACTCACCTTAACCACAGCCACCTCTCTCTCATCATACAATCTCCCTGCCAAATCCACCATCGACCTGAACGTACTTGGCCGGGCAGCAATCATGTGCCTGTGGATATCCGTTGGCAATCCCTGTATGTACCTTTTAATCTTTCTTGACACTGGCGTCACCTGGTCTGGCACCAGCCTCGCCATCTCGTTAAACTTAGTCGTGTATTGCTGGTGTGTCATAGTTCCCGCCTCCAGCTGTAGGAACTCTCTCTCTATCTTGTCAAGTTCTCTATGAGGACAGAACTCCTGATTACCATCTTCTTCAATTCGCTCCACCTCATCCTCCTGATAACCCTGCTACCCTCGGCCTGGACAATATTATCCCACCAACATAAAGCCAAGTCCACGAATAAATGGGTGGAAAACTTTACCTTTGATCCTCCCTACATTCATTGATCTCCAACATAGCCTCCATCTCTCTCACCCAACGGTGAGCAGCAGCAGCGTTACTATTTCCATCAAAAGTTGGGGGCTTGCATCTCTGGAATGCCCCGTAACTACACCCCTTGGTGGTCTCTTGCACCGCTTCCTCCTCATCGCTGGAGACAACCATCTCAGTGTTTAGTTGTTCCCATTCATCATGACCCTAATCATCCCTCCTTCTCCTAGCAGTTTTCTTTCTCTCCTCCTCCTTCTCCTTCTTTTCATCTTCTCTCACTGCACGAATGACCTCGGTCACCACAGACGGCAGGATCGTCTGCATGACCTAATGAACTTTATCCACAACTGCCTCCTTTACTAAGGCTCTCAAGTTGGCACTCTCATCACCGCCCTCCTGATGATGATGCTTGGGCTCAGCAGGAGCCATCTCAGTAGTCTTAGTCTTGTTCCTCGTGACACGTGGTCCAGCACCACGGCCACCCCGTACTTCTCCTCGAGAAGCTTTCGATGATCTAACACCAGCCATCTTCAAAACACTATAAGATTCAAACACCAACACGGTCATTCAAGGTAATAGCTCAGTTGATGTCAAGTATAGTAAGTCCCTAATTATAGTGGCCAGTTGTGATTAGCCACTTACTTTACTCTTCATCTCCCAATCATTTCCTATCCTTACTACATCAGTATCCAACTCTACTAAGGGCATATAAAATCAAATAACACACGCACATAATACCGGTTAACATTTAAGAAAACGAATTACCTAATGGCATGTAGCTACTTGGGCTGGCATCCCTCCATTCGGTCCCATTCTCTGTTTAAGTTTAGGTTCTTTTAAAATACTTTACCCATTTCTCTTAAACTTGGGCTCTGATACCAACTTGTAAGGCCTTGTTCCTGGAGACCTCACAGTTGGACAATCACAGCATTTTTCATATAAAATAAATACATTTTATAAAAACATCGTAGTGGATTAATTTATCAAAAACCATTCATGTATTACTATTTGATGTTGCCAAATAATACATCATCGTAGTTTTAAAATTTACAAAAAGAATCATTCAGTTGTATTACAAAACAACAATATCATTATGCACGATTGGATGCCAGTCTTTGCCCTCCAAGTAGCCTCACCCGTTGTGCCATCCCCAGCAACAAGTTACCTGCCAACTAAAAATGCATAAAAGTCAGCGTTGCTGAGTGAGTTCTAGTTTAAAAAAAATTAAAATCCCTTGTTTATATATAAAAATATAATTTTCTTAAAATACTTCCTTTTCATAAAATCCATTACTTCCGTATGTGTTCACGCATCATACATACAACAAGATAATATTCATTATTATCTTTCATTATCGTTTGTTTTCGCACTTTCTTTCATCATTATCTTTCACTTTATCTGGACCTGTCATATGCTATGCCCCATCATTGTGCACGAAGAAACTACCTCTTGGGGTCAAGCGACAAGAATCCCGTTTTCACACGTCTCGATCAGTCACAAAGACTGACCCTCTTGTGTGTGAACCCTCATGGGTTAGCCAAAACGCACGTTATATACACACAGTTGAGCTAACAACTCTCAATGAGTTGTGAACCTCCTTAAACATTTTGCTTGCAAGACTTCCATTCATTTCTTATGTTCCACTTCTTATTATCATTAATCTTTCTCTTTGTTTATGATAATACTTTACGCATACTAGCATAAACACACCACGTAAAGTCACGTAATAATACGTAATAGGGAACATAACAACAGGCCACAAACATGAAAAACACCAACAAACATAACCATCAAAACATCCCAGAGCTTAATCATAAATTTCCATTTCTCCCAAATATTTTAGAAAAGTTTTCTAAGGCATTTAGGCGCATGAACACTATGCAGCTGCACGAACACTATATAGGTGGACGGGCCCTTTAGGCGCATGAGAACACTTAGGCGCATGAGGAATCCTAGGCGCATGAGCACTGCTTGGGCGCTTGATCAACACTTAAGCAAAATTTCAGGTGCATGGGTACTGTTCTGGGCGTATGAACTAACACTTGGGCTTTTTGGCAAAAATTATCAGGTGCATGAGCCCTATTTGAGCGCATGAGAAGGGACTTAGGCGTCCGAGCAAAATTTCAGGCGCATGAGCAGCAGTTATATTCGAACTTATAAATTTCAGTCCCAAACATCATTCTAACATGCCTATAACTTAAATCTAACATACTAAGCACCTAAAACATGCATAAAACCATAGAACACAGCCAACCATACACAAACATACATACGGTTACAAAATATAAGCTGTAAAACATTTTTAAATGCATTTTCAGCCCCAAAAATACTGTTAAAATAAGAAAACCGGGGATCTAGAACTCACCAATGCAGCGTTCTAGCAAAACTCCACCAAACTTGAGGGCACAAAGAGTTCAAACAACCTAAACACACCAAAACACAAAACCAAGCACAAAGAACACATAAGAATTGGTTCACAAGCTGAAAATTCAGCTGAAACCAAACCAATTACACAAGAAAATACTCACCTTCGAAATTTTCAGCTTTCTCTCACTAGAAACCAAGAGAACTTCAGTTCTTCTTCTTCTTTTTTCTTTTCCAGCCGAAAGCAAATGTAAAAAAGGCAGTGGCATGGGCGGCCATGCCTTTTAAACCATAAAATAATAAGGTTTTGTACTTTGTACACTTTACCCCCTCCACTTGCATCCTTTGTCTTTTCTTTCAAGATACTTTTCTTTTCCTTTATTTTAAATAAATTTTCGGGTGTTACAAATATTTTTGTTAGATAATATGACTTTTTATTATCAAATAGGTTTTTTTTTAATTTGGTTTCTAAAATGTGGCATTCGTCTTATTTTTCTAGTGGTGTATATTTTGTTTGTATAACAGAATTGATTGTCAAGAATCCATTACCAAAGAGAAGTCGGCACAAGTACAGTAGTAGGGTGTCGATCGTCACGATGAAGAAGACGATGGTAGGTGGTTGAATCAGTGTATGTTGATGGTTTTATGGTTGCAACGGTGGTAGTTTTATGGTGGTAGAGTTAGTTTTGGTGGTTGTTTTATGGTGAAAAAGATGGTTTTCGTAGTAGTTTCATGATGACGAAAGTAGTGGTGGTTTTATGATGATAGAGGTGGTTTGGTGGTGGTTGATAGCGGTAGAGGTGGGTTTGGTGGTGGTTTTATGGTGGCAACGGTGGTGATGTTTTCATGGTGGCAGCGGTGGTTTTGGTGGTGGTTTTATGGTAGAGGTGGTGGTGGTGGTTTTGATTTTGGGCGATAGTGTATTGTGTAAAGAGAGAGAGAGAGAGTTATTAATATTCTATTTTTTATTAATATTGAAAAAGATCAAACTAGCTTCATGTGCCAAGCACATGACAAGATTTAACGGGCAATATTAACGTCCGTTAAAGTAAGGACGTAACTTGTTACAAAATTTAATCATAAATGATGTTTATTGTAGTTTTGAGTAAATTACACGGATAGTCCCTGTGGTATGCACATATTGCAACTTTAGTCCCCACTTTAAATAAATTACAGATGCGGGCTTGAACTATGCCAAAAGTAAACGATGACAGTCCCTATCACTAACAATGGTTATGTTTTTTTTAGTTTTTTAAAAGACCAAAATACCCCTTTTTATCTTCTTCTTCACATTCAACACCCACCACCGCCTCTACCCTCAACCCACCACCACCGTCACCTCTACCCTCAACCTACCGCCGCCACCTCTACTCTCAACCCACTACCACCGTCGGCGCCTGCATTCTCAACCCACCACCACCGTTGCTGCCTTTAACCTCAACCCACCACCACCTTCGCCTCCTGCACCCTCAACTCATCGTCAACGTCATCGCCTGCACCCTCAACCCACCTCCACAACCGCCTCTACCTTTAACCCACCACCACTGTTGCCGCCTACATACTTAACCCACCACCAATGTTGACGCCTGCACCATCAACCCACCTCCACAACCACCTTTACCTTTAACTCACCATCACCGTCGCGCCTACACCCTCAACCCACCACCATCGACGCCGCCTACACACTCGGATCTGAATAGAGAAAAAGAGCTTGCCTAAAGCCACTGGTGTTAGAAGAGAGAAAGAGAGAGAGAGAGAGAGAGAGAGAGAGAGAGAGAGAGAGAGAGAGAGAGAGAAAGAGAATTAGACAATAATAGTCTTTGATTTCTCACATGAAGGTGAGAGGTGGTGGTGATGGTGATGAAGATGAAGATAGAAGAAGAAGATGAAGATGAAGATGGAAGAAGAAGAAGATGAAGAGATGGGTGAGATGTGGTGGTGTGGTTTGGGTGGGGGTAAGTTTGGTTTTATTAGAAATAATTAGTTTTTAAATTTAGGGGTATATTGGTAATTTACATTGACTTAACAGAGAAACTTAACATTAGTTAGCGTCAGGGACTGCCAGTGTGCATATCATGTATAGTTCAGGCCCGCATCTGTAATTAATTAAAAGTAGTGACTAACTTGCAATACGCATATACCCCAAGGACTGTCCATGTAATTTACTTGTAGTTTTATTAGTTTAATGATGAAACCAAGCTATTCAAGTGAGTAATATACCAATTAATTTTAACAACCAAATTATCGTTTGATATTATATCAGTCAGTACTTAAATTCATATATATTTCAAAGTTACTTCTTATTCCTATTTTGTGAATTGTGAAATAAGTTTCACTTAATAAACTTTTACTCCCATTTAGAAGAGAGATTAGCATATCCATTTTGCTACAACATCTCACATTATATATGAGTAATAGAAAATTTTCACTAATGTAGAAGTTGAAGGAATGCAGAAGCAGTAGAGAAATTACCTATATATTATTTTCGATATATTTATAAAGAAACTTTTGAACTAAAATTAAAAAAATGATAAAACTTTAGGATTGAAATTAATGTTTTTAAACTTTTAAAGTATAATAGTTACTTATATCAAATCTTATGAAGCGAAATTGAAATTAACTCTTTGTTTATTATTGTAGTAGGTTACAATATCATGTTATACATGGGTTGAATAAATCTACTATTATATGGTTAACGATAAAAAAGTTATCTCTTAAACATCATGTATTATATGAATTGAATCAACTCATGTATTACACATATTTGAAAATTTAATATTAACATATTTGAAAATTTTTAGAAATCATTCATAAAAAAAATTATTATCATTACTCTTTTTTTTTTCCCATAATATATTAACAAACATAATTTTACACTATATTATATTTGAATAATTAAATAGAAACTTTTAACTATAAAAAGTAAATAAAAATTAATTAATAACTTTATATTAAATTTATTTAGTTACTCCTATACTTATTTAGAAAACCAGTGGATAGGGTTTGGTTATCATATTAAAGCTCTTAATAACAATCCACTTAATTATTGATAGTTATTAATGAATAGTTATTATAGCATTTTTAATTAAATTTATAGTCAATGCATAAATATATTTTTTTAATATTCTTATTATTAAAAGTAGAGAGAGGCGAGAAAATAATTATTAAATACAGGTATCCTAATTTAAATATTAATAATTATCAACTTTTGAATGCATTAATTGTCGTACCATTTGCATAAAAGGTTGTACATATTTTTTCTTTTAGTTTTTTATTTTAAACCCAATACTTTTATTACGTATTTTACAATTTAGCTCCCATAATTTTTCACTTTCAACTTTAATCCCCAAAACTTTTTATTTTTTACAAATTTTTTGATTTGCAGTCTAAATTTTAAGAATTAACACGTCGTAACGTACACGTGTGGTTTAACATTGTTAAGCTTATTTTTTCCAATTTAACATCCCCGTTGTAATGTGCGAGTACTAGATCGACTTTGTTATTGTTTTTAACGTTTTAGGTTTCATGTGCGTGATACAACATTTTTACGTTTACTTTGCATCTGGTTTTATTTTACCGGTGTTGATGGTCACTGATGGTAATGTGACATTAATGCTACTTAGTATTGTTTTACGCCCCCCGCAATTAATTTCAATTTATTTTTAATTACTAGCTTTACTAAACCCGTGTATTACACGGGTTAAATAAGTAAAATATAAACTATAATAAAATTTTATTAATTGTAAAACAATATCCTAAGATAATATATTATTGAAATTATATGTAAACAATTATCTATACTAATAAAGCAAAGTAATTTTCAGCCACATCTCTATTTTCTAGCACGTACACATCACTTCCACTTAGGCTCCATCTAGGATTGTCCACATGTACATACCATATTAAATTTATAATTTTTGCTAAACAACTTGACTTTAAATTTTTTTTTAATAAATGTTAATTTAATACTATATTAATCATAATTTCTTTCTAGATATAAATAAGGTTTATTAAAAATATTTTAATGAGACTTAATTTTGTTAAAATATAATTTATTTTGTAGCTAATCATTTAAAAACTAAAATATTTAAAAATATATATAAAGAGGTTTATATATATATTATGAATAATAAAATTTACAGGACCGGTTAAGGGATGGTCAATACAATCAATCTCACAATGAGGAGAGTGTTAGAATACTTAACAGATCACATGGGAAACCAGGTTTATGTAAATGATACTAAGAACACAAGTAAATAAGACGGAACTAAGAACAAGAACAAGATAAGTATGTTTTCAAGAATGCTATATATTGCTCTCAAATTCTTTTACAAGTGTTACAAAGCAAAAAAAGAAATACAAGGACCTAAGATACTTTATACTACAACCTACAACCGGCCATACTTTGAAGGCCAGCTGGAAATACTAATCTAGACAACACGATCAATGTAAAGTCAAAAGGCAGATTGCCTTTTGACTAGTGACTATAACATGCCATAGCTCACATCCTAATATATTATAAAAGGATAAAAAAATACAAAGTAGGAAGTTACAGACTCAAGACCATAATCTATAGTTTACTAAAGCATGGATCTTTTCACCAACTTGTATAAGTTGGTGAGTCATCAGAGTTGCAGCAGAAAGTAAGTCAGCTTTATGGAAAAGTAGATCCGAGAAAGCATGTCCTCTCTGTCTTTCGGAAGAAATCAGTCTTCACTTCATTTGCTTTGGAAGACTTTGTCTTTAAGATTTGGAAGACTTCATCTTTGGCTTTGGAAGATTTGGTCTTTGGCTTCGGAAGATTTTACACTTGGAATAATTTCTGTGATGAGTGTAAAACTTCCGAAGTAACTTCTACCATGTACATCAGTGCATGCATGCAGGAAGCTCCTTGGTTGTTTTGGCTTCTTTGGTTGCATTAGCCTTCTAATATAACCTTACAAACTCCCCCTAGGCTGATGCTACCAAAACAGAGAAGTTATTCATATGTTGCTTATTAGGATCAAGACCATACCTTTCTTCATCATCTGGTCAGGATCCCTCAGACTCTCATAATATCTTCTCATGTCATGGAGATCATGTAGAGAAAGATCAAGCATGTCTTGCCAGAAATAGACATCTTGACCTCCTTGATCTCTGATGACATACCACCTGTGTGGATTAGCTGCAAAAGTCCAGGATAAGATGGGTCTTCCAGTTGTAAGAGGCTCTACTTGAGTTAGAGTTGGTTGAGTAGCCTCTTCTTGCACTACCTCAGGATGCTCTGACTCATCCTGAGGTGTAGAGGTGGATGCCTTGGTCTTCTTTTTGGAAACACTCTTCATGGCTATCCTTTTCATCCTCTTTGAAGTCTTTAACTGAGAGGACTGGTCTTCAGTACCAGATTGTTCTACTGTGTCTCTCTCAGGTGGGTTCTCTTCTCTCACAGGTTCAAAAGGAGAGTGAAGAGGACCCTGTTGTGGATCAAAAGATAAAGTTGGCTGAGATTCAGCTCTAGTTCCAGGTTATGTTGTCTTAACCTTGACCTCAACTTCAGGTTGAGCTGGACTTTGGTGGAGAATGCAAGTCAACAAGATCTCCCTTCTTAATCTTCTTCTTGATCACCCTGATGTGCTCACCCTTCTTAATCCTCAACTTCAGATAGAGACTTTGGACCAAGCCTCCTTCCGGAGAATCCATACAGCTTCAAAAAGCTCATCATCCTTTGTCTGTTAGTAGACTTCTTTTGGCTCTTTTGGATGATGGCTCTTGACTTTGCAGCTTCTTCCTTTAGTTTTTCTCTTAGCAGCCTTTTGTTCCTTGATGACTTGTTGCCCCAGCTGCTTGAGATACTCAAATTCAACATACTCATATGATAAGGGAAGAAGTGAAGATGCTTGATAGAGTCCTGTGACACGCAGGTAGTTGATCATGTTCAGTCTATCAGCTTCTTTGTCTACCTGAGATTATGCAGTTGCCACAGCCTCTGTCTCAGGACTTTTTGAACTAGAGAGAGGGTAGGAGCATGCTTGTAGAGCCTTTTCTATCTTCTTTCTTCCATGTTTTTGAGGACCAATGTTGTATCCTCTGCCTCCTTCCTCTCCTTGGACAATTCCTTGTCAGCCAGTTCATTCAGTTCATCTAAGGGGAGAGAGAGTAGTTTATCCACATTTTAGTTTTTGGTCCCCAAGTAGTTTATCCTGGCTGCCCTCAACTCATCATCTTGAGTATTTGGCCTGGGGGCAGCCTTGATGGCAGCTTTCATGAAGCCTGGAGACCCTTTTGAACTTTCTCCCCTTAGCTTCCGAGACTTAATTGCTTTCGGAAGAAAATTGTCCTTCAAATACATGTAAGTACTTAGAAGCATATTTAAGCTTCGAAAGATATCTCAGAATTTCTTTCGAAGGTAAATTTCTTATAAGTAGTTATTTGACTTGAAGACATAATGTTCTTCCGAAGACAACTTGAAGTCTTCTATTTTAAGTTTGTAATCATTTTCAGCTCTTTTGAAATCAGCTTTTAAAATGTTTAAGGACTTAAGATCAGTTCTTATCTCTAAGTTATAGGACCTATATCTGTTAATTTTAGCAATACATTCAGGTGTACATAGATGTTTCAATACCTTGGCTTCTTCATGATCTGCCATTAGTGCTTGGTTTGGAGATGCATCCTCAACCTGAAAGCTCCAGTCAGAGCCTCCTTCTTTGACAGCAACTGTAGCTTACTGCTTGGGCTTCTTATTCTGGGGAGCTCCATTAGTGTAGTTTGGTCTGGTTTGTGCTTGGCCACCACTTATTCTTGGTGCCTTGCACTCTCTAGCAAAGTGTCCCTTTTGGTTACAGTTGTAACACTTCACTTTGCTTTTGTCCAGCCCAAACTTTCCACTGGTTGCATTTCTAAGAAACTTCCTCCCTATCCTCTTGTAATACTTCTTGGCTTTATGAGTGAGAAGAGCCATCTGTTGCACTATTTCCATGTAATCTAGATCATCTGGATGGGTACAGTCTAGGTCTTCAAGGGTAAAAAGAAAGTTGCATGTGCTTTCATCAGTAGAAACAAAGCTTGTGAAGAGCTTGTCTCTTGGAATAGGCTTCCTTAGGTGTAGCTCTCTCTTGGTGTCTCCGGAAGGTGATGAAATGACCTTTTATGAGTTGTCAGGATAGCAGATGAGATGATGTTGTGGTTCTCTTCAATCCTTTTCAACCACATGAAGGGCTGAACTCTACTGATTGTTGGAGTTACCAGATAGATTTTGCATGTTCATCTCCATCTGGTAGCCACTGAGGATACCATATAACTCAGTGAGAGTAAGGGTCTTGAGGTTATCAGTCCTCTTAATGACCATACAATAGTGTGTCCATCGTCTAGGAAGAGAGGACATGAACTTCCTTATAATGTCCCTATTCTCAAGAGTTACTCCAACATCCATTAGAGTATCCACAATCTCAACATACCTAAAGTATTGTTGAGTCATGGTTTCACCTATCTTGAAGGTGAAGTTCTCAAACTGCTACTTTAAGAGGTACTTCTTGTTCTCTTTTGCTTCATTTGACCCCGCATACATCAGCTTCAGTGCATCCCATAGTTGCTTGGCAGTCTTACACTTCATGAAGCCTCTGTAGATAGAGTTTGAAAGAGCAGTTTGAAGGGCGGTCATGGCCTTCTAATCTATGTCTATCTTCTTCCATTTTTCTTCAGAATAATCAGCCACTTCCTTTGGTATCATACCACCACCCAGCAGCAGCTAAAGAGGTGGATGGTACATGAGGTCCATAGATAATAGATCCCCACATCCTAAAGTCTTGAGACTTGATGAAGCCTTTCATTCTTTGGCACCAAGTATCAAAGTCATTAGGAATGATGAGTGGAGACTTTGACATAGTATCGGTTTCCATATCAGCCTTTGTGATAGCTGCCATTTGAGTTGTTAAATGTTTTATGAAACTGAAGGGATTTAAGATGGTGAGATCTTACAATCAAGAGCCTATAAAAGCTCTGATATCAATTGTAGGACCGGTTAAGAGATGGTCAATACAATCAGTCTCACAATGAGAAGAGTGTTAGAACACTTAATAGATCAAATGGGGAACCGGGTTTATGTAATGATACTAAGAACACAAGTAAATAAGACAGAACTAAGAACAAGAACAAGATAAGTATGGTTTTAAAGAATGCTATATATTGCTCTCAATTTCTTTTACAAGTGTTACAAAGCATAAAAGAAATACAAGGACTTGAGATACTTTATACTACATCCTACAGCAAGCCATACTTTGAAGGCCAGCTAGAAACACTAATCTAGACAACAAGATCAATGTAAAGTCATAAGGTAGATTGCCTTTTGACTAGTGACCATGACATTCCATAGCTCACATCTTAATATATTAAATAGGATAAAAGGTACATGTAGGAAGTTACAGACTCATGACCATAATCTACAGTTTACTAAAGCATAAACCTTTTCACCAACTTGTATAAGTTGGTGAGTCATCAGAGTTGCAGCAGAAAGTAAGTCAGCTTTATGGAAAAGTAGATCATAGAAACATGTCTTCTCTGTCTTTGGAAGAAATCAGTCTTCACTTTATTGGCTTCGGAAGACTTTGTCTTTGAAGCTTCGGAAGACTTCATCTTTGGCTTCAGAAGATTTGGTCTTTGGCTTCAGAAGATTTTAAACTTGGAATAATTTCTGTGATTAGTATAAAACTTCCGAAGTAACTTCTACCCATATACATCACAGCATGCATAGAAGCTTCTTGGTTGTTTGTGGCTTTTTTGGTTGCATCAGCCTTCTAATATAACCTTACAAAATCCTTTGTCTTTTTATACAATTGTTTATAACTTAAATATCTTTGTTACATATAATAATTTTATTGATATGTTATGTGACGACCCTAAAAATTAAGGTTAGAAAATTTAATACTAAGATGTGATTTAAATTATTCTATATAGATATATATATATATATATATATATATTATATATATATATATATATATATATATATATATATATAATATATATACATATATTAAATTAAAATTTCTAAGGTAACTTTATATGATAAATTTGGTATCTACATATATTGTAGCATGTATAAATATATGTATATGCATAGTTTGCATGTATGCATGATTCTTTACATGTGCATGTATTTCACATTTGTGATCTTTGTGAAATATTAAGGATGTTAAAGATTATGTGTCTAGTTATTTGAATTATATATTATACATCTAATTAATATATAATGAACTAAGTTTACAACCTAATCAATCAATAACCAAATAAGTTAACTTTTTGGAAGATTTTCATGGAAACCTTAACTAAACTAATCTTAAACACTTAAACATCTTAAAACACTTAAACATTCAACCTAAACATCAATTAATATCTTAATCAATTTATTAAGACTTGAACCAACATGGATAGTAGTTTAATACTATATTAACACTAAACTAATAACTAAGACTATCATTAACCTAGATTAACATAATGATTTCCTCCTTAACCTTCGGCCAAGCATCATCACCAAACAAACACTAAGCACACTTCTAAGTGTGACACCTAGCCAATCATACACTAAGTATACCTCTAATGTTGACACCTAGCTCTTACCACTTAATGAACTTAAACACCAATTCATCATACTTAACCTAAGACTAATACTAAATCTTTGTCCATAACCCTCGGCCGATTATATCATTACCAGCATCACACTAATCTTTATCAAATGCTTGACACTTAAGACCTCTAAACCTTGAACACCTAGCAAACCAACTCATCAAGTAATGATGGTTTCTAGCCATCACCCCTTCGGCCGACTTCCATGCATTATCATTTCATTAGACACTAAGCATTTCTCTTAAGTTGCCACATAACATACTCTACCCAAAGGTTATCATTGTTAGTGCTTTGTTGTCAAACTCTCAGCTAACCAAAGGCATAAAACCGCCATCACACCCACTGAAGAACTTCTCAAACTCTCGGCCACTATCAACCATTTACACCACACCAAGATCACCATAACCACCTCCATCATCCACAACTCTTGGCTCTCTTTCTTTATCTCGGCTACAACATCATCAACACCTCTATAGCCATCAACCACCGCCACCATACCTTACTCTTCATGGTTCCAATAGCAACCAAACACCATCATCAAAGATTCATATCTTCATCAAGATCCTTTTGAAGAAACCTTCAAGATCAAGAACTCTTTCTCAAGTCTTGGAATCCAAGAAGCTTAAAGTCATCTCCAACCATCTTCAACCTTTCCTTTCATCTACTATCAAGGTTTTAATCCTCATAAACTATGACAAACAAGCTTAAAGAGTTACACATATGTTTAACATACATATGTAACTAGCCCATTATGTATGAACATCAAAGCTAAATCACAAATCTCTTGAACATTTGATTTTTTTTATTAAAAATCAGTAAGGAAAAGGTTAAGAACTGAAAATTTAAGAATTTTATAAAACAAAAATTTAAATAAAAAGGGTTGAAATATATGTTATTTCATGAATTATTAAGTAAAATAAGTTAAATAACTGTGATTGTGGAAATAAAAATTACAAATCTATCAGAAAATATAAAAATAATAGTCTGGAAATTTTGGGAAATTATTATGTGATACATTAATTTATATGATTTATTTAAGAAAATAAGAGAAAAATGCCTAACAGGAGATTAAAGGTGATAAAAATCTAGAAAAATTATATAAGGACCTTGTAGTAATTTAAATTTTCAGAATAAATTTCGTGAATTAATTCATTAAAAATAAAGTTACATATTTTAGAAAGTATAATCTGTAGGAAATCGAATTTAATAGCAAAACAGTATGAAAAATCATGAAAATTTTATATAAATTTAAATATTGTGTAGGACTTTCTGTATAAATTTCAGAATTTTAATACTTTACCTATTTTTTCTATTTAGTGTAAATCTTGTAAAAATTATAGGAAATTAACTATAAATAGGTATAACTAAAATTTTACATGTTAATCTGGATTTTGAGATTTTACTGTTTATAAAATTTGGTAGTTTATGATTAATCGGTAGCTACTATTTTGTAATTTCTATTTGAATTAAGATATAAATGCTGAAAATTTTAAAGAAATTTATTTCTAACTTGTTATTATTTTATAGGAATTTTGCTGGATTTGAGGTTGAGTATCATAGCCCCATTTTATATCTATGAGTTTTGGAGGAAAAAGCATAGGTATTTATTTTTTATGCTAATGTAAATAAGAATTTGATACGTTACTGTCATTTTGTGTCATAAGTTACAACCATTAATTCAAATAAGGAACCAACTGATAATACATGTAGCGCTACTTAGGAATATGTTTCCTGCATCAACAAAATAAGTGTTGTGATGTTATATTATCTGATTCTGTGATTTGTATGTATGACAGTTATGAATCACCTGACATATAAGTAGGTTTGGTTGTAATCTTATTTATATTACATCAATAAATTTTGTTAAGTTATTAAATCTATGATCTCACCAACTTTATGTTGACTATTTTGAGTATGCTTTTTCAGGTAATCAGTATGACTTATAATCTCGTGCTTACTTTTGATTTTCAATGGGTGGTACGATGTGATAGGAAAGATGTGTGTACGAGTAACAGTGAACTTGGTAGATCTCAGCATTTCTGTGGATGCACATATCCACTATTACTGAGAAGAATAATAAAATAGTTACTTAAATCTTTTGTAATAGGGTTACAATATATTATGTAAAAGTCTGAAAGAGGACAAGTTTTGTATATGTTGTAAGAATGTAACCCGTAATCTATGAAAGTTTAATGTACTGTTTATTAAACTTTTTTGGTGTGATTGTTTAGATCTGTAATCAATGTGTTCCGAACCAATAGTCACACCAACATTTCACGCTTCCACCGGGATATGACATCTTGGTATCAAAGCCATTGGTTATAGAGAATTAGGTATTATTAGTAAATGCCTAGACTATAACTATAAGCTCGTATGATGACAAATTATCTAATATGATAATAGCTTGTGTTTGTTTCTTTCCATGAATTTATGTGATCATATTCATGCTTAGACAAAAATGAAACTTAAAATATGTATGATTCATATGTGAAATTTTATGAATCTTATGTTATTTACATGAGTTAAATTTGTAAGAATTTTTGCAGCATGAATTCTGATAAATCTGATAGCTACTATAATGAAACTGATCCTTCGGATCATAGCAATCATAGAGAAACAATACCTGAGATAAAGCCTCAGAACAAAGTAGAAACACCTCAACCTGAGACCCAGACCAACACAACGCCAAAGTTTACGTTCGACGTGCACCAGTAACCATGGAGGCTATACAATCATGACACCAAGAAAGAATGTACGACGTGGAAAGAAATTTTCAATTAAAGAAGTTGTGGAGCAAGAAAACAAAAACCCAGAAAACCTCTTTCCAACATCTAATATAACACCTACCCATCCAACCTGATAATTCCAAAACTGAAGAAAGAGGAGTTAAGAGGCAAAGGTTGGAGGAATGTCAAATGAAGACTACTAAGGAGATTCTTAAGAAGGTTGAAAGAATACAACGAGAAATTCGAATCCTTCAAGAAGATGTCAAGGAAGTGAAGAAAGAAAGCAAAAGTATCTTCACTAGGATGTGGAATTGGGTGGGGAGAGATTAGAGAAATAGGAAACCCTATATGTTATACAACTATTTTAGATATATGAAATAAGAAAATAATATTACATTTTGCTTATGATTATGATATAATATGAGTAAAATTTATGTAATAATAATATAATTGGTATGTAGTGAAAAAAAAATACCGCCAAGAAAAGATACTCAACCAGTACAAAGAACTTCACGTGTCGGGCGACCAAGAACTAGGTTAGTAGAAGAGACCCCGCCAGCAAATACTACCACAAATGAGGACAAGAGAATTTCTCAAATAGTGACTCAACCAACTGGAAGCTGCAATACCTACATTAGTGACCCAGCTTCAACAAACTTTTAATTTTAAAGGAGTGCCGCCTGGAGACAATGGACCAGCACATACTAACGAAGTGGAAAACCATGAAGAGGAAGCTATTGATGAAGCTAGAAAAGGATGTTCTTATAAGGCTTTTATGTCTTGTAAACCCCAAGACTTTGACGGAAAGGGTGGAGCAGTGCAAGCTTTATGCTGGTTAGAGGAAATGGAGTTAGTTTTAGGCATCAGTGATTGTGCTGATAATTGCAAAACCAGGTTTGTTTCGCATTCCTTAAAGGAGAAGCACAGTCTTGGTGGAAATGGAAATTCAAACAAAGGGAAGGAATGTTATGAATGGATTAAGCTGGGAAGAATTTAGGAAACTAATGATTGAAAAATACTACCCATATAATGAAATAGAAAAGATCGAAGTAGAATTTTTAGCACTAGAAATGAAAGGTGCTGCTTATCAGGAATATACTGATAAATGCAATGAGTTTTCTAGATTGGTGCCATATTTACTGACTCCAGAAACAAAGTGGATAGGAAGATACATCTGGGGGTTAGTACCACAGATAAAAGGAATAGTGAAATCTGCAATGCCAAAAACTTTTCAGGATGCAGTGGCTCTAGCAGGAAGTTTGACAGACGAGATGCTTAGGAACGGAACATTAACTACAACCAAGGTAGGAGAGAAAAGAAAATGGAACAACCATACAGGAAGGAATTTTGGTGGAAACTGGATCAAGAGGATAAACAGAAACCCAGAGAGAAATTTTATGGGAATCGCGCAGGAAGAAAGGTCGTGGACAGAAAGTCAACCCTGGTACAATACCTGCAAAAGATATCATGCTGGGAGATGTGTGATGATAATTTGTTATATATGCAAGAAGAAGGGACATACATCCAAACAATGTAAGGGACCCACAAATCCTAAGCAAGTATGCTACCAGTGTGGAAAAGAAGATCAACTTTGCAATGGATGCCCAGAATTGAAAGGGAAGACTCCAAGGAATCCCAACAAGGCGCATGGTCGAGCATTTGTGCTTCAAGCGGAAGAGGCGCGACAGGAACCAGAAGTGGTGACGGGTACGTTCCTTTTAATGATCTATGCAACTGTATTATTTGATACGGGAGCAACCCGAAATTTTGTTTCAAATTATTTCAAACCCCTACTTAGATTAACATCAGAGAAACTGAAAAATAAGTATACAATAGAATTAGCTGTTGGAAAAATGATAAAGGCTAGTGAAGTTATTCCTAATTGTGTTCTAAACTTAGATAATTATTGCTTTGACATAGATCTGATCCCTATTGAATTAGGAGGTTTTGATATTATTGTGGGTATGGATTGGTTAAGTAAGAATCAGGAAGAAGTCATTTGTGGAAAACGATTTATTAAAATCCCTTTAATGAGAGACAACCGAATTCTTTTCATACACGGTGAGAAACCTAGAGATCCTATTAGAATAATTTCTTGTATGAAGGTTCAAAAATATTTGAAAAAGAAATGTTTAGCATTTCTGGCCCATGTAGTTGATACAAAACCAGTCAAGCAGAACCTGGAAGATGTTCCTATTGTTAGAGAATATCCAAAAGTATTTCCTGATGAGTTACCAGGATTGCCGCCCCCTCATCAAGTAGAATTCAAAATTGAATTAGTACCAGGGACTGCACCAATTTCCAATCCCCGTATCGATTTTCTCCATCAGAAATGAAGGAATTGATGAATCAATTACAAGAGCTGTTGGATAAAAGATTTATACGTCCTAGTGTTTCACCATAAGGAGCTCCAGTCTTGTTCGTGAAGAAGAAAGACGGAACCTTTAGGATGTGCATCGATTATAGGGAACTTAATAAAGTGACTATTAAGAATAGGTACCCTCTCCCTTGAATAGATGACCTATTTGATCAACTACAAGGATCGAACTATTTTTCAAATATTGACCTGAGATCAGGATATCATCAGTTAAGGGTACAAGAAGAGGATATACCTAAAACTGCATTTAGAACCCGATATGGTCATTATGAGTTCCTTGTAATGCCATTTGGGTTAACTAATGCTCCAGCTGTATTCATGGATCTAATAAATAGAGTGTGCAAACCTTACTCGGATAAATTTGTCATAGTCTTATAGATGACATTTTAATCTATTCTAAAAGTAAGGAAGAACATGAAAAGCATCTAAGGTTAACTTTGGAGTTACTTCAAAAAGAAGAACTGTACGCTAAATTCTCAAAATGTGAATTCTGGAAGCGAGAAGTACAATTCTTAGGACATGTGGTTAACCAAGATGGAATTCAGGTCGACCCAGCAAATATTGACGCGATTAAGAAGTGGGAAGCTCCGAAAACACCAATTGAGATATGTCAATTTTAGGTTTGGCCAGTTATTATAGAAGATTTATAGAAAATTTCTCCCGAGTAGCCCAACCTTTAACAGAATTGACTCAGAAAGATAAACCATATGTTTGGGGAGAAAAAACAGAACACTGCATTTGAGATCCTGAAACATAAATTATGTAGTGCTCCTATTTTAGCTCTTCCAGAAGGCACTGATGATTTTGTAGTATATTGTGACGCATCATATCAAGGTTACAAATGTGTTTTGATGCAACGAAATAAAGTAATTGCATATGTATCTCGACAACTCAGAGGAAGTGAAAGGAATTATACTACTCATGATTTAGAATTAGGAGCAGCAGTATTTGCACTTAAGATTTGGAGACACTATCTGTATGGAACCAAATGCATAATTTATACTTATCATAAAGTCTGCAATATATATTCGACCAAAAGATGTTGAATATGAGACAAAGAAGATGGGTAGAATTACTGAGTGATTATGATTATGAATCAAGTATCACCTAGGTAAAGCAAATGTAGTGGCAGATGCCTTAAGTAGGAAGGAAAGAACCAAGTCAATACGGGTTCGTGCTATGAGAATGGAGTTACATTCAGATCTGATAAGCCAAATCCGAGATGCTCAACAAAAAGATGAACTAAAGAATGTGATGGAGCAGAAGATCAACTAGAAGCTATGTCAAATGGGATCTTGAGATTTAAAGGAAGAATTTGGATTCCTGACAATGGCATTCTTAGAGAAAATATTCTGAGTGAGAAACACAAGTCAAGATATTCAATACATCTAGGGAATAATAAGATGTACAAGGATCTGAGAAACCAGTATTGGTGGCCAGGTATGAAGAAATCAGTTGCAAGATTCGTAGAAAAATGTGATACCTGTTCAAGAGTCAAAGCCGAATGTCAAAAACCATCTGGAAGTTTGCAACAAACCAGAAATCCCTAAATGGAAGTGGGACCAGATTACTATGGATTTTGTGACTAAATTACCCAGAACCTCAAATGGATATGACACAAAATGGGTTATAGTTGATAGACTGACTAAATCAGCTCATTTCTTACCAATTAGAGAAGATTACAAAATGGAGAAATTAGCTAAGATTTATATGAAGGAGATTATGTCTAGACATGGAATACCAATTTCAATTATATCAGACAGAGACAGCCGATTTACTTCAAGATTTTGGCAGACCTTGCATAAGGCATTAGGAACAAAAATAAATATGAGTACAGCATATCATCCACAACAGATGGACAGAGTGAGAAGACAATCCAAACATTGGAAGATATGTTGCGAGCTTGTGCGTTAGATTTTGGTGGTAGTTGGGATATACACTTACCCTTGATAGAATTTCATATAACAATAGTTATCATGCTAGTATAGGGGTAGCTCCATTTGAAGCTTTATATGGAAGAAAGTGTAGGTCACCTTTGTGTTGGAATGAAGTGGGAGATAGACAACTTACAGGCCCAGAACTCATACAGGAAATGTCTGATAAGATCTTTGAAATCAAAGACAGATTGAAGACAGCACGTGATAGACAGAAAAGTTATGCTGATAGAAGGAGAAAGCCGTTAGAATTTCAAGTCGGGGACAAAATATATTTAAAAGTATCACCATCAAAGGGAATTATCCGATTTGGGAACAGAAATAAGTTAAACCCTAGGTATGTTGGTCCTTTCAAATTGATTGATAGGATTGGCCCTGTACATATAAGTTAGACTTACCTTAGGAATTAAGTGGAGTATATAACACCTTCCATGTATCTAACGTAAAGAAATGTCTAAATGATGAGACATTAAAGATACCAATAAGGGAAGTCAAAATAGATGAGAAACTTCATTTTATGGAAGAACCAGTAACAATTATGGATAGAGAAGTAAAGAGATTAAAGAGAAGTAAGATCCCAATAGTGAAGGTCAAATGGAATTCAAAACGAGGACCTGAATTTACATGGGAACGGGAAGATGAAATCAAAAGAAAATATCCACACCTATTTGAAGTTAAATGAATGAAAAGAATAGTTATAAGAAACAACAACCCCTACCATCAGATACTAACAACAGATGAATTTCGGGACGAAATTCTTTTTACGGGAGGAGAATGTGACGACCCTAAAAATTAAGGTTAGAAAATTCAATACTAAGATGTGATTTAAATTAATTCTTATATATATATATATATATATACATATATTAAATTAAAATTTATAAGGTAACTTTATATGATAAATTTGGTATCTACATATGTTGTAGCATGTATAAATATATGTATATGCTTCATAGTTCACATGTATGCATGATTCTTTACATGTGCATGTTTTCATATTTGTGATCTTTGTGAAATATTAAGGATGTTAAAGATTATGTATCTAGTTATTTGAATTATATATTATACATCTAATTAATATATAATGAACTAAGTTTACAACCTAATCAATCAATAACCAAATAAGTTAACTTTTTAGAAGATTTTCATGGAAACCTTAACTAAACTAATCTTAAAACACTTAAACATTCAACCTAAACATCAATTTAATATCTTAATCAATTTATTAAGACTTGAACCAACATGGATTAGTAGTTTAATACTATATTAACGCTAAACTAATAACTAAGACTATCATTAACCTAGATTAACATAATGATTTCCTCCTAACCTTTCGGCCAAGCATCATCACCAAACAAACACTAAGCACACTTCTAAATGTGACACCTAGCCAATCATACACTAAGTATACCTCTAATGTTGACACCTAGCTCTTACCACTTAATGAACTTAAACACCAATTTATCATACTTAACCTAAGACTAATACTAAATCTTTGTCCATAACCCTCGGATGATTATATCATTACCAACATCACACTAATCTTTATCAAATGCTTGACACTTAACACCTCTAAACCTTGAACACCTAGCAAACCAACTCATCAAGTAATGATGGTTTCTAGCCATCACCCCTTCGGCCGACTTCCATGCATTATCATTTCATTAGACACTAAGCATTTCTCTTAAGTTGCCACATAACATACTCTACCCAAAGGTTATCATTATTAGTGCTTTGTTGTCAAACTCTCGGCTAACCAAAGGCATAAAACCGCCACCACACCCACTGAAGAACTTCTCAAAACTCTCGGCCACTATCAACCATTTACACCACACCAAGATCACCATAACCACCTCCATCATCCACAACTCTTGGCTCTCTTTCTTTATCTCGGCTACAACATCATCAACACCTCTATAGCCATCAACCACCGCCACCATACCTTACTCCTTCATGGTTCCAATAGCAACCAAACACCATCATCAAAGATTTCATATCTTCATCAAGATCCTTTTGAAGAAACCTTCAAGATCAAGAACTCTTTCTCAAGTCTTGGAATCCAAGAAGCTTAAAGTCATCTCCAACCATCTTCAACCTTTCCTTTCATCTACTATCAAGGTTTTAATCCTCATAAACTATGACAAACAAGCTTAAAGAGTTACACATATGTTTAACATACATATGTAACTAGCCCATTATGTATGAACATCAAAGCTAAATCACAAATCTCTTGAACATTTGATTTTTTTTATTAAAAATCAGTAAGGAAAAGGTTAAGAACTGAAAATTTAAGAATTTTATAAAAACAAAAATTTAAATAAAAAGGGTTGAATTATATGTTATTTCATGAATTATTAAGTAAAATTGGTTAAATAACTGTGATTATGGAAATAAAAATTAAAAATATATCAGAAAATATAGAAAATAATAGTCTGGAAATTTTGGGAAATTATTATGTGATATATTAATTTATATGATTTATTTAAGAAAATAAGAGAAAAATGCCTAACAGGAGATTTAAAGGTGATAAAATCTAGAAAAATTATATAAGGACCTTTGTAGTAAGTTAAATTTTCAGAATAAATTTTGTGAATTAATTCATTAAAATAATAAAGTTACATATTTTAGAAAATATAATCTGAAGAAAATCGAATTTAATAGAAAAACAGTATGAAAAATCATGAAAATTTTATATAAAATTTAAAATATTGTGTAGGACTTTCTGTATAAATTTTAGAATTTTTAAAGACCTGTAGCTATTTATACTATTTAGTGTAAATATTGTAAAAATTATAGGAAACTAATTATAAATAGGTATTAACTGAAATTTTTATATGTTACTCTGGATTTTGAGATGTTACTGTTTATAAAATTAGTAATTTATGGTTAACCATAGATACTATTTTGGAATTTCTATTTGAATTAAGATATAAATGCTGAAATTTTAAAGAAATTTATTTCTAACTTGTAATTATTTTATAGGAATTTTGCTGGATTTGAGGTGAGTATCATAGCCACATTTTATATCTATGAGTTTTGGAGGGAAAAGCATGCTAATGTAAATAAGAATTTTGATAAGTTACTGTCATTTGTGCATAAGTTACAACCATTAATTCAAATAAGGAACCATTTGATAATATAGGTAGCACTATTTAGGAATATGTTATCTGATTCTGTGATTTGTATGTATGATAGTTATGAATCACCTGGCATATAAGTAGGTTTGGTTGTAATCTTATTTATATTGCATCAATAAATTTTGTTAAGCTATTAAATCTATGATCTCACCAACTTTATGTTGATTATTTTGAGTATGCTTTTTCAGGTAATCAGTATGACTTACAATCTAGTGCTTACTTTTGATGTTTTCAATAGGTGGTACGATATGATAGGAAAGATGTGTGTACGAAACAGTGAACTTGGTAGATCTCAGCATTTTTGTGGATGCACATATCCACTATTACTGAAAAGACTAATAAAATAGTTGCTTAAATATTTTGTAATAGGGTTACAATATATTATGTAAAAGTCTGAAAGAGGACAAGTTTTGTATATGTTGTAAGAATGTAACCCGTAATCTTTGAAAGTTTAATGTACTGTTTATTAAATTTATTTGTTGTGATTGTTTATATCTGTAATCAATGTGTTCCGAACCAATAGTCACACCAAAATATTTCACGCTTTCGCCGGGATGTGACATGTTATCTATGATATATATTAGATTATACATATATATAGTCTGTTTTATAATTTTTCTATTTCAACCCATATAAAACACGAGTATCTAACCTAGTAAATAATAAAACAATAATATCAACTTTTTAATATTTTGTTTTTACATTTTTTTTGTTTTTAAAATTAAACATTTTGTTTTGAAACAGACTTTTTAAAAAATGTAATTTTTAAATTTTTTAATTATAACTCCTAATTTAAATTATTATTGTTTATAAAAATTTTACTTTTTAAAAACAACAGTTTTAAAATATTTTGTAATCTTAAAAAAGTTTAATGTTTTAAAAAAACTTCTTATCATATAAATAGTTATTTTGTTTAGATATAATATTAATAAAATGATCTTTTTCTTAATTTATTAAAACCTAGTTTAATTTAAAAAATAATTAAATAATATTATTAGTAATTATTGTGATTATTTAATATGAGAGAAGAGAGAAAATTTTAGTGAGAGGGAATGTGGTTGTGCCATTGTTTTGTACTACAAGTATGTAAAACATAATACAAAATAACAACTAAATAATCCAATAAATTAAAAATAATAATCAAATAACACAAAATGATATAAAATATAAAACACAATGATAAAATATCTCATTGTATTTTTTTCATCTTGTTATTATGTTTTTCTAAATACCATGAGTTTTGAAAAATAAATTGGTAAAATAATATCATCGTTTTCCTTAAAATATGAAACAAATAATGATAAAATAACAATAAAATTTTATAATATATATACTACAATAATAAAATAACATGAAATAATTTAAAACGTAAAACACAATATATATATATATAACAAATGATAAAAAATTGTTTACATAATAACTGATATTTAGCATAATAATCTGGCGTAATAGACATAATAATTTGACGAATTTAATACAAATAAAATACCATTTGTTTTTAAATTCTAATTAATTATATCTAATGTGACCACCATAATAGATAACTAAAAGAAAATCATTTGAAAGGAAATGAATGGTGATGACACTATAGATGTCGACCACTCATTATTTTCCAATCTTAAAAATTAAAAATTAAATGAAAAGGTATAATTGTAATCCATTAAGTAATTCTCTCTCCAATTAACTAACTAATTAATTAATCAATTTTTCTCTCTCCTCTCTTCTATTTTTACTTATTTTCAACCAAGCTAAAAATATAAATATGATAGTTTATTTCTAAACTTAATTAAGAATATTAATGTTTTAGTATCATATATTTACATATATCTAAATATTATACATATGTGTAAATCTTGAGACTGATTACTATATGTCAAATATGAACATCTACTTACATATATACAAATACTCATACTGATCTTCAATATTTCAAAATAGATGTCTACTTACATATATGTAAATTATAATACTAATCGCCTTCTTTTAGAAATGATTATGTATTTACCTATATGCAAATTGTTCTACGTATGTCTATATATACTATTTACATATATGTAAATTCTCAAACTGATTATTAATTTTTTTCAGACTCGACGACTATTTATCAAGAAGGGAAAAATCAAAAAATAAATCTTGCAAAACTATCTCAAGAATGTAATAGGAGATATAGATTGTTCCAACTTTCATCGATTTCATGGTACTTCTATCACCATATGAACGCCTCAAATGAAATCATACCCTGAAACAACAAAGACGGAAATTGTCAAGAATATAAAAGTAAACACAAACGAATAAACAACAAATCCAAAAGCTAAAGAACACACATATTAAGTCCAACAACTTTATTATTAAAAATATATCTCTAATTCTTATGTAATAAATAAAATTAAAAACTAAAAATATCTTAAGATAACTAAACTAAATGTAAACTTCAACTGAAACCATGACTACTTCTATATCTAACATATTTATAAGACATGATCACTTAAATGTTTAACATATGTGTAAACAAATAAAATTTAGATGATAAATATTTATATCTATTTAACATATATATATATATATATATATATATATATATATATATATATATATAATATTATTTACATAAACATAAATTATTTTTTTATGAAATTAAAATAAGAAGGGTAAGGTTTGATGGTATAAAATACCTTTTAAACTATTAGAGTTTTTATAATTAAAACACATTAGAAATTAATGGATCTACCTACTCTAATAAAATGATAACTAGGAGCACACGTGACAACACCACTCCATCCTCACCCAAATTTTCCTGCTTCTCTCTCTTATTAAATAACCGTATTAATTACGAAAAATATTATTACTTCTTTTTAGATTTAAAATATTTATTTAATAATATAAGAAAGATATATTTTTATTAACTTTATATTTATAAAAAAAAAATTTAAAATAATATTTTTAAAAACATCACACTTTTTGAAAAATACAAAATTATTTAAAATTGGTGTTTTTAAAATGTAAAATTTTTATAAACAAAAAATAATTAAAATTAGAAGTTATAATAAGGAAAATTTTCAAAATGCCATTTTTTTAAAACGGTTGTTTTGAAACCAATTGTTTTATTTTATTGGAAAAAATGTAAGTTTAACGGATGATATCATTATTTTATTTCTTACAGTCGTCATTATACATACGTAATTTCAATCATATTTTATCTTAAAATATCATTTTATAATTAATAAATTTTCATTTTATATAAAAAGATAGATTAGAAATCGATTAAATAAATTCTTAGTGGATCCACTTGTCTCACCTTCACCTACGGATACATTTTTCGAATGCAAAAACCAAAATTAGTTAATGAATAAACACATAGTCTATAAACAAAAGCAATATTATCAACACAACCACATCATTAAAACTATCCAAAACAAATGAGATTTGAAATAAACCTCAAAAATTAATGTTCAAATCTTAGTGAAACTCCATCGAGTATAGGCATAAAATTTATTAGTTTCTTGAAAGAAACATAATAGATTCAAATCCTAATTAAATAGTATCAAGGAAGTTCTAAAATGAAAACCACTAGAATGAAGACGATGGACGGTTATTTTCTTGAGTTTACAAGAAATCGCTAGTTTGAAGATTGCTTGCAATAGGTTAAATGAATATATTGTTTGATTTTGATTATAAAATATCCAGTGAAATAGATAGATAATTAAGGAATTCAAATAAATGAGATAACTACCAAATTTAATTTGGCTAGCAAAATACCAAGAATACCCTTTTCTAATTATTAAATTGTCTCTTAAATTTACTTTGATTACGTTAATGCCATTCATGTTTTGAACCATTGATTTGATGATCTAAGGATCCAAATTAGTTATCGCGGTTTATAATATATTTACAAGTTCTGAAAAGATCTTGTCCCTATATATATATATATATCAAATGAAAACCATCATCTTATGAGAAAACCAAAAAAACTAACTCTAGCCAATCAAATTTTTTCATTTAGTTATATTTACTTTAATTTAAAGGTTAATTACGTAAATTTATTACCCTTTTAAATTTGGTAGTTATCTTATTATATTTAAGCTTCCTTAAATATCTCCCATAATCGTTCTGGTGCTAACTATTAATTTTTGCAATCAATTCATTAAACTAGAAATTGATGACTATAATACATTTGATTGGAAATTTCATTATGAAAACAGCAAGGTTCCACATACAAGAAAAAGACAAAGATGATGATAATAATTATTATAGGATTGTTTTTATTATGTTTTTCAATTACTATTATCTCCTTCGTTTCTTCAAAATTTTCAAAGAAAATATAGTAATAACTGGAAAGGTTAGTCCTCCTCATAGAGTTTTTGATATTCTCTAGGTTAGAATTACGTCATACATGGTTATTTTTAATATTTTATACATCATATGTGTGCTTTTAAAGTTCTAGAGGTATTTTGGATTTTTTTTGTGCTTAGAATTCAAAATTGTGATATATATTGTTAATTTATTTAGACCTCGGACTCAGGACTGTTCTAGGGAATAACATATGTAAAAGGTGGGCTTGTTACACTCTTTTGAAGAACGACAATGATACATATGAACTTGAAGATGATGATGGGTCGAAGAAGTTTAACTCCAAGATGGTGATATGTTGAGCAATCATAAAATGACTAGTTTCAAACTTGTATAACATGATAAACATCACAAATATATGCAATTTTTTTATAATTACTTTTATGTATATAACTCTGTCGTTTCAATGATTTTTATTAATGTATTAAATTATTTATTCATCAATTTTTAATCATATTCTTATTTTATGATAACCATTTAAATTCTTGAAATAAAATATATATAGTATACAAAGCACATACACAAAGTAAAATTTTGTAAGGCTATATATGTGTAACACCACATCTTTCTTCATTTATTCAAAAAAAAAAAAAACGTATGTACCAAATAATTTTTTTTGTATGTTTGGTTGTTCATTTATTTTATTTTCTTAATGTAAAGTTTTCAATTTTATTTGTAAATCCACGTACGTTTACATATATTTGACTAAATTTAAGAGAGAGGAGAGATAATGAGTGATTTTAAGGATCTCATTAGTTAAGATGAATATTTACATATATTTGAATATGTGTTTGGTCGAAAATACCCTTATAATCTTATAAATATATCCTCTAAATAGCATTAATTTACAACTTTATCATCGGTTGATCTCAACCATAGATTACATAAATCAATGGTGGATTAATGATTTTCTTGGTTTTTTAGTAAAATGAGGTTTTCTCTTGAACCCTCCCCTATATATATATATATATATATGGTTCATAAAAAAATCAATAGTTATGAGAAAACTAAATAAAACCACAGAAACCAATAATATAATTCAAAATTTTTTATTCATTTAATGTTAAAATGGCTACTTAAATATTTGGTACATATATGTTGAACATAAATACGAAAATGAAGAAACTTACGTATACGTAATACTATTTCGAATGCAAAACTGTTACGTATACGTAATCTATGTGTGATCTATATGTAAAACCATGTTACGGTTTTCATTTGATCGCTACTCCTATCTATAAATACACACACATGTATACAGATGGTAGTGATAAAAAAATCTATCGATTATGTGACCGTTTTAATTGATTTTCTTTGGTTTTTACATAACTATGTGATTTTCTTGGGATCATTCCTCTCTCTCTCTTTCTAAATATATATATATATATATATATATATATATATGTGTGTGTGTGTGTGTGTGTGTGTGTGTGTGTGTGTGTGTGTGTATAGAGAGATGAGAGATCAAATGAAAATCATATTTTTAATTAAAAACCATGAAAACCAAAGCCAACCAATCATGTCTTTTTTTTTTTTCTTTTACTTTATAAATTGAAAGGTTATTAATGTAATTTCAACCCTCTCTAATTATAGTAATTAGCTATCTATATTGAATCCCTGGATTATCTTCTTAAACAAATGATATATTGACTGAAATGAATTTATTATCTCTCTCATTAATCTATTTCTCTATTCATCTTGTTTAATCAACCCCATTAACAAGACAAATAGTGATGTTATGTATACATAAGACTATAGTTACGTAAGTGTTATGTATTACGTATCACAGTGCTGATACGTATAAGTAGCATTAATGTAACGTATACGTAACACAACGTTACGTATATGTTACGTATACGTAACACATTGTTGTTACATATACTTAACGCTGTGTTACGTATACCTAACACTGTGTTATGATGTGACATCTATTCTACTTATATGTATCAACACTATGACACGTATATGTAACACTATGTTACGTTACATAATACTGTCTGTTTATTTTAATCTTTGCTTACGTTTGGTGGCATTATCATTTGTATTATTATCGCTTGTAACCCGATTTCACGTAGATGTAACTTAGCAAGTTCAACATATATGTAACACATTTTAATTAACTTTTTTATAAATATTAATCAAAGAAAAGAGAGTGAAAAATATATTAGGAGAGATGAGAGAGAAAAATAGATTTTGATTTTGCCTAAACTACCCCTATTTATTAAAATCTTGTCATTTAAAATTCATAATATTTACAATCATCCCACTTTTAATATAAGCCTTTGATTAAATATGATCAATGGTTAAATGTTGGTTTTTATGATTTTCAATTATAACATGGTTTTCAAGGGATCCCTTCCCTATATATATAGAGAGAGAGAGACAGATAAGAAAATAAATGTTAACCCTCTTTAATTGTGATAATCATGTTAACTTCATCAAGATCAAGATCAAGATCAAGATCATATCAAATCATTATTTTTTTGTATATATATATATATAAGTATGTAAGGAAGGGTTTAAATGAAAACTCACTTTTTATGAGAACTTTAGAAAGCAAAGTGAGCCACAAGTTTTCAATGGTAAAATAGAAATAACAAAAACTTAATATAGAAATTTATAAAACAAAAACTAACATAAAAATAAATAAATAAATACACAAAAATATTTCTTCTGTTTCTCTCTTTCATAAAAAAACAAAAAAATTCTATAAAAAATAGAAAAAAGCCCGTTTTTTCTACGAAATTCGTTTTACACATGTGTAATATCGGATTTACACATGTGTAAATAACGGATGGACAATTTTTTTTTGAAAATATATCAATATTGTACGCACTAAAAATATAAAAATATGTTGAAATTAATGGTGAAATTGTTTTGAAAAAATAATCTCGTGAAAAAAAGCTATGAACGTTTTAATAAAAAGATGAAAATGACATGTGATTTGCATTTGACTTAAATGTGTTACTTATATTGGTTGCTATAGTTCTCACAAAAAGGATGGTTCTCTAGATAAACTTACCCTATATATATGTATATATTTGTGTGTGTGTGATTTCACAAGTGTAAAAAGTTATGATATGTGTAAAATACACTTACAATCTAAATATTTTCCAAGTGTAAGTAAGTTGCACTTGTCATAACTTTTTTACATGTAAGGCACTGATTCCAGGAAGCCTCACAGTTGATCATTCATAGTATATGAATGATTTAAAGCATTTATTTAAGTAAATATTGCAGGGGAAATTACTTTGATTTAAACTCATCATGACATAATTCAAAGAAAACATTAGCATTGTCTTAAATACATCAAACAAGTCTTAAAAGAGTGTTTAATAATCTTTTAAATTTGGAATGCCAGTCTTTAGTTGCCAAGAAGCTTTGTATCCATGCCCCCATCCTTCTAAGCCCAATAGGACCTGTCAAACTAATATGCATACAAAGCCAGCTTTGCTGAGTGAGTTTTAGGTTTACTTTATCAGATAATCTTTTAGTGAGATATATTAACATTATCATTCTAAAGTAGTTATCACAAGAACAAATATTTACTATACACAGACTGTCACTTTATCAATACTTTATCATTAATACTTTCGCTTATTTATTATCTATTACTCTTTTTTATCCGTCAATTCCCAGTTACTCTGTCTCGGGATCTGCCCAAGGGCTAGAACCCTACTTGTGATGAACACCAGACTTTACTTTAGCCGTGCTTATGTTGAACACAAGACTTTACTTTATCCATGAGAGCACAACAAATGCAACTCTCCTTTATCCTTTGCTTGCAAGACTTTACTTTAGCAATGGTACATTGTTACGAGCTCAATAACATTTCTTTAGGTTTCACTTTCATCTTTAGTTATACATATACTTATACGTGCTAAGAATTTAACTCATAGTCCATATACCCACATTCTTCAACAAAAGAATACAAATAGTATACCGACCCTCCGCGAACAGTGGAGGTTTGGGAGCGGCAGACCCTAATAGCGAGGTTCTAAGGGCAGCAACGATAAAAATATTTTGAAATCTTTGCCATACAAATCGTATATTTAGTATGCATATCGCCCCCAAAACATTGAAAACGTGTAAATAAGGGGGATCTAAAACTCGCCTGGTTAGTAAGCAACTTTACGTCTAAGTTTTCTAAGCTAGGATCGTTGCACACGGTCTGCATATAAGTTAATGCACAAATAGATTATTTTCTACATAGTTGTTTCGCATGTAGTTTTGCTGCCAGTTTCGCATGGCAGTTTCGTTGCCAAAATCGCCCAACTTTCATTGAAATTTTCTAGATTCGTTAAATCTACTGGTCTACCCATGCACTTGTGAAATTACCGGTGAAACTATAGTTTCGCTTTAAGGAGATTGTCTTAGTTTCGCGGGAAGAACTGGCAGTTTCGCTGGACGTATAAAAATGACGAACCAGCTCGTTTCTAACAAAAAATCTTAACTTTTTACATCCAAACCCTTAGTTTTTCATCCATGAAACTATATCTAAGCTTTTTACATGATTTCAAATGTAAAAAATGTGATCTTTATGCGATTCTTTGTAACTTTTCAAAACCCAAAACCCTAGAATCTGGATCTGTTCTAAAGAGGTGTTTGGATGGTGATTCTTACCTGTTCTAAAGAGGTGTTTGGATGGTGATTCTTACCTGGATTTTTTACTCTTTCCTTGATGTTTGATGCACCAATACTTAGATATTCAATCCTTGAGTTGACGAAACTTCAAATCTTTAATTTTTCTCTATTTTCTCTCTCTACTCTCTCTCTAGAATGTTGGTGGCTTGGATTGCAAGTAGGGAAGAATATGGCTGATTATGAGTGTTTAATGGGTGGTTATAGGCCCTTAAACCCATCAAACCCTTAGCCCGTAAGGTAATTTGGCCCATAATTTTTTCTCTCTTTTTTTATTATATGTATAACCCTTAACTTAACCTATTATTACTAAGTTGCTCACTTCGACATTCTGGGGCCTTACATTAAACTTGTGTATTTACATACACACACACACGTGTATATATATATATATATATATATATATATATATATATATATATATATATATATATATATATATACATATATATATATATATAAACACACACATATATATACATATATATATACACATATATATACATATATATATATACACATATATATACATATATTATATATATATATATATATATATATATATATATATATATATATATATATATATATATATATATATATATAGAGAGAGAGAGAGAGGATGGATCCTATAAAAACCATAAAATTATGTGAAGACTAGAGAAAACCAATGAAACTAGTCACATAACTTATGTTTTTTTTATCACTATCATTTATATTTATGTGTGTGTATATATGAATAATGGTATGATTCAAATAAAAAACCACAGCGTTGTTTTACATACACGTCACATAAGGTTACGTATACGTAACCTTTTTTCATTCGACATAGTGTTACGCATACGTAAAACTCTTTATTCTCGTATTTATATTCAACATATATGTAACAAATACTTAAATAACCTTTTATCAGTTAAAATAACATAAAAATTATGAAATATGTTATTGGTTTTTATGGTTTTCTTTGATAGTCACATAACTATTTGTGTTCTCAGGAACCATCCGCTATATATATATGTGTGTGTGTGTGTTGTGTGTGTTGTGTGTGATTTCACAAGTGTAATAAAGTTATGATATGTGTAAATTACACTTACAATCTAAATATTTGCTAAGTGTAAGTAACTTGCAGCTGTCGTAACTTTTTTACACTTACACACACACACATATACATACATATATATAAAAGTACATAACATTGTATATGTGTAATGATATTATTTCAACAAAAATTACAATTTTTCTTTATCTTGATGAAGTTAACACGGTTATCACAATAAATGAGGGTTAACATTCGTGTGAAGTGTAATTTACGTGTGAGGTGTACGAAGTTACAAGGGCGTAACACGTGTTTTTTGGCAGATGAGTAATTTCGTTTGTGTCACAATTACACATATAAGGTACATCATTATGCAAGTTGTATTAATAATTACGTAAGTTATATTTGTTATTACGCACGTTATATATATTATTACGCAAACTAGAATCACTTACGTTATAAAAAATAATTACGCAAGTTATATTTATGATTACGCTTGTTATATTTATAATTAGGCATGTTATATGATAATTATGCAAGTTATAATTAGGCATGTTATACGCACAATACAGACGTTTTTAAAAAATGTTGATTTAAAAAAGAATAATAATACTATAGTCAAAATTAAAAAAAATAAAATGCTCGATTTTCATGTGTAATTTTTTTTAAACTAATAATATCGTATAAAAACATTACATATGTTTAAAAAAAACTATTAGAATTTTAAAAAATAACAATTGTAGACAATTTTCAAATTTATCCTCCAGACCCCTTCCTTGCGTTATAATTTTATATTTAATATGAACCGTTAATATCTTAAATCAATCCTTGTTATTAATTCGTACACTTTTTACAAAAATAATAGATTGTATAATAAACATTCTCTCTCTATGTATATATATATATATATAATTTTGTTCATTTTTTCTTGTAAAAGAAAATGTTTAATTGGTGAAAAATAAATAAACTCAAGAAACTAGATACTCTTATAAAGTTGTATATTTAATGACAAAAAATATTTTATATTATTAAGTTGAGTTGTACCAGCAAGTCAAAGAAGGGGCCCACTGACGTTTGCTTAAATATGTATTTTGATTGATGAGATGACATCCATCATACGACCCTCGTGATTGCTATTTCCCCTCCTTCAACTTACTATTTACAAATTACAAATATTGTTACAAAATCATTGCAAATTAAAACCGATAAAACATTATTATTGATTGAATACTTATTAATGATGTATTTTTTATAAGCATTATTTCTGGAACGATGAAAATGCACTATATATATTTTACACCAATTTTATTATTAAAATCGTCATGTTTATAGCACATGTGATTTGAATTCATTATTATTTGTTTAAGAAGTATACCTTTTTACAATCAACATATCTTCAATAAAGCATACGCAACATTAATTAGTAGAAGAATTGTGCTTATGACGGGATGGATTTTTGTTTATATGTATATGGTTATTACTAGAATAGAGATTATCATAAATATACTATGACTTAGTGATATAGCTATAATCAATTTACGTGTCAGTTTTTTTTTTTAATTTTACAAAAAAGGGTCAACTATATCAATGTCACCTATAATCTAATCTTACACTATCTGCATGCAAACGATCATTTGAAAACATACAAAATAACCACTTGAGTATAAGATGAAACAAATGTTTATATGTTATGTCAACTCTCACAGCATCTGAATATTAAGCAGTCGTTTAAGTTTGTCAATAACTCTAGTCACTTATTTAGGCATAAGTGAACTCTAAATTTTTTTGTATCAAGATTCAAGTTAAATTCAACAATTCTATGATTTAAATATATAAATTTATATCTATACTAATAAAGCAAAAATTAAAATCATATTACTTGTCATATTGTCATATTCTCATTGTCACATGTCATATTTTCACACATTCATTGATACATGTCACTAGCCATTGTCGGAGGATAGTGGAGGCCGGGGGGGGGGGGGTGCCCCCCTCTTTTTTAGTCGGTAACGTTAAATTTTTGGCCTGGTAGTGTAATTTTTATATAAATATCGAGTTCGCCCCCCCTAAAAAAATTAATTTCGCCCCCACCCCCTACGTGAATGTCCAAGCTCCGCCACTGTGACACTAGCATAAAAAGTTAATTATTTAATGATCATAATAAATATTATAATAAATCCTAAAGATATTCTTTTGCACTTATAAAACATATTTTTATTTAAAAATGTAATTTAAAAAGTTAAATATGATTTTTTTTCTAATAGAGACAACTTTTTAAAAAAAAATGAGGTTTAAAAAATTAAAAAAAAAGAATGTTTAAAAAGCAATTTTAAATAAAAGTTTTTAAAAAATGAGGTTTAAAAAATACTGTTATCATCTTATTATTTAAAAGTAGTTGATTATACATTATTCAAATCATATATTATCAAAAAAAATATTTTATAAGTTTTAAATATTAATTACTAACTATTAATTTAATATTTTAATTCAATCAGTATAAAACATTGATTCTAAACCACTATATATATATAAGCTTTGGCAAAGTCAGTGGTTTTTTAAAAGAAAATAATCACTCTCCCACCAATTAAAGTCTTTTCTAAATAATCAAAATTTTTATAAAGTGATCTAAATCTAATATTAGTCAAGGAAAATCTAGAAAGAATCTTTATCAAAAGGTAATTTATAATCTGAACGTAGTAAAAAATGGTTGTATAAGTTGAGAAATAAATGTTTAGTGGTTCCACTTTTCAACATTTTATATGTGACATAAAGTTTTTTTTTTTTTTTTTTTTCGAACATTAAGTCGTAAGGTTTTTCTAAACGAATTTATCTTGAATAATGTATTAAAACGTATAACTCTATAGTTGTGAAAAATCTAAAATATACTCTAAAATAGCTTTGGACCTGGTTAAAAATTGTGTGAAAGAGAATTGCCACATTAAACACACGACGGAGGCGCCCTCAATCAAGAATCGATGGTCAGCTCTTGTAAAGTTCTTAACTCTCTATCCCTCGCTTAATAATCAAACTATTTTTTTATTCACTTTTAAAGCTTGAAAAATCCAAAACTCTAATACTTTCTAGAGTAAATTATACTTTTCGTCCTTTAGCTATATAGCAAATTTCAGGTTTTGTACTTAAACTAAAGAAATTACAGTAACATCCTTTACATTTAAAAAAACTTGCACGTTTCATTCTTTACTCTAACGGACGTTAATTTTGTCTGTTAAATCAGTCATGTGCAATATTAAAACAATATTAAATCATATTCACTATGAATATTAAAACAATAAAATAAAACTAGACCCACTTAATCGACATCATCATCATATTCACCATTCACCATTCACCATCCGCCACCACCACCACCCTAACCCCCATCTTCTCCACCATCACCTTCATCATCATCTACCACCGCCCCTGCCACACCGCCCCCACTTCATCATCATCTTCATCTTCATCTTCTCATTATCATCATCATCTTCATCACATCATCCACCATCAAATTATGATTTGAAACTCAAAATCAATTATACACATTCAAAAACCACCACCATCTCAACCTTCAAAAACCCTCCACCACTATCGTCACCCCCATTAAACCCTAACCCACAACCACCCGACCACCACAACCATCCGTCCATCGCCACGGCCACCATCCGCCCACCGCCACCGCCACCGCCACCGCCCGGCCCCGCCACCATCTACCCAACCCCCACCTCAATTATCTCTCTCTCTCTCTTTATCTATTTCATTATCTCTCTTTCTCTCTCTCTCTCTCTCTCTCTCTATATATATATATGTATATATATACATACACACAAAAACAACCGGCCAAGATCTTCAACTTCGTAAATTTTTTCTTCAAAAACAATATCTTGAATCTTAAAGTTTTTGGTTTTTTATGATAGATTTGCAAATCTTAAGAGAAAAAAAGAGTAGAGAGAGATGTGTGAGGTTGGTTAAAGACCTCCCAAAGAACATATACCTTAAAAGGTGGTAGTGGCGGATGGTGGCAGTGGGCGGGTGGCGGCGATGGGCGGGTAGTGGCGGTGGCGATGGGCAAATGGTGGTGCTTTCTGTATGAGCATAGAGAGAAAGAGAGGGTAGAGAGTGTAACACCCAGAAAATTCAGCAAAAAAGAAGAGAGAGAGAAAAAGAAAAGAAAGGGAGAAGAATGAATTAATTCAAGCAAAGGGGTTAAAAGTATGCAAGGGACAAACTTGCCCATAGTGGGTTCAAAAAGTGGGATAAGGCCGCCCATACCTTTCCCTCATACCCACTCTCGGTTGCAAAAGGAGAAAGAAGTTCTTAAGCGGTTCTAGAGAGAGAAAGAAGAAATTCTTCAAGAAGGTAAGGTTTCCTAGTGTTTTCTTCTTGGTTTTCAGTGGGTTTGAACTTCTGGACCGATCTTTATGTGTTTTCATTGTGTTTGGCAGCTTGTTTTTGTGTGTTTAAGTGCTAGAACTCCAGGTAGCTCTCGGGTTTGTGTAGTTTTCACTCGAAAGCCGTTAGAGGTGAGTCCTAGATCCCCTCTTTTATATGTTTCTGCTTGTTTGGGGCTGGTATGCATATTAAACTATTGTTTTCTGCTCAAATTATGTTTTTCCATGAATGGTACGACTGAAAATTTATGTATGTGTGTTTATGTGACTACTGTGATGTTGGGTAGATGCTTAGTATGTTTTAAGTGTGTAACATGTTAGATCTATACTAAGTATAAGTTAGAATGATGTTTGGGGACTAGAAAATACGTATGATGCATTGCAGGTGATAGTTATAGTGTCCGCTGTGTACTTGGTACGTCCGCTGTGGACACTTAGAAAAATATGCATGTGTCCGCTGTGGACTTCGTACGTCCGTTATGAACACTTAGAAAAATTATGCATGTGTCTGCTGTGGACTTGGTACGTCTACTGTGGACACTTAGACAAATGGTGCATGCTGTCCGCTGTGGACTTTGAACATCCGTTATGGACACTTAGACAAATCTTGCATGCTATCCGTTGTGGACTTTACATGTCCGCTGTGGACACTTAGTAAATTTTATGAATTGTCTGCTATGAACTTCATTCATCCGCTGTGGACTTTGTTCATCCGCTGTGGATACTTAGAATATTTTAGTCATGCGCTGTGGACTTTGGCTATCCGCTGTGGACACTTAGAAAATTTTAAGCTGTCCGCTGTACACTGTTCATGCGCTGTAGACACTTAGAATTATTCAGAAATTTTTGGAAATAAAATTTAGTGTTAAGCCTTGATGTTTTATGCCTGTTAATGTTATGTATGCTTGAGGGCTGTTGTTGATGTTCAATATTACGTATTATGATGTGACTTTACGTGGTGTAATATGCGATTACATACGTAAAGTATTATTGTAATGAAAGTGAAAGATAAAGATAATAAAAAGTGGAACGTAATTAATGAATGAAAGTCTTGCAAGCAAAAACAAAATTTAAAGGGAGTTCATACCCCATTGAGGCTTTGTTAGCTCAACTGTGTGCGGTTTAGCTAACCTATGAGCATACACACAAGGGGGTCAGTCTTTGTGACCGATCAAGACGTACGAACACGGGATCCTTGTCGCTTGACCCCAGACTGTAGTTGCCTCGTGCACAAATGATGGGGCGTAGCTTATGATAGGATCTAGATTAAAATGGAAGATAATAATGAAAGAAAGTACTAAACGAACGATGACGAAAGATAATAAATGATTATTATCAAGATCTACGTATGATGTGTGATCACGAACGAAAGTAAATGAAAGTTTATTAAAAGAAAAGTATTTTATTATATAAACTAGAACTCACTCAGCGTCGCTGACTTCTTAATGTATTATACAATTTTTGGGTTGTAATTGAAATGATATGATAATTTGAAATATTTTTATTTATTAATGAAAAGTTAAATTTTCGCTGCAAAATGAGGTGTTTTATATATTTATGCGATGATTGACCAACTATAAGCGTCTCGGGAATGGGGCCTTACAAGTTGGTATTAGAGCCAAAGTTTAAGAGAATTGGGTAAAATATTTTCAAAAACCTAAACATAAACTGAGAATGGGACACGAAAGAGAAAGGATGACAGTCCTAGTAGCTACATGCCTGCAGGTAAATGTTTTATGTAAACGTTTTATTTACGTTAATGGAAAAAGGAATTATGTGCGTGTGCTATGTGAATTATGTGCTCTTAGTAGATTCGGATATTGATGTAGTCAGGATAGGAAATACTTGGGGAATGAAAAGTAAAGTAAGTGGCTAATCACAACCGGCCACTGTAATTAGGGACTTACTATACTTGACATAATCTGAGCTATTACCTTGAATGATCGTGTTGGTGTTTGAATCTTATAATGCTTAGAGATGGCTGGTGGTAGGTCTTCAGAGGCTTCTCGAGGTGGAGGCCATGGTGGACGTGGTGCTGGGCCGCGTGTCATAAGGAACAGGGCTAGGACAGCTGAAACGGCTCCTGAAGAGCCCGAGCTTCGTCACCAGAAAAATGGGGATGAGAGCATTAACCTGATGGCCATAGTGAAGGAGGCTGTGGCTGAGGGAGTTCATCAAGTCATGAACATGATTTTACCATTTGTGGTGACTGGGATCATTAGGGCGGTAAGGGAAGACGAAAGGAGAGGGGAGAACTGGAATGGAAAACGTGTTGGTAGTGGCGGTTTCCCTCCCAAGGGCAAAAAGGCAAAGGTAGAGGGACGCAAGGTGGCTGCAACCGAGATAAGGGTGGAGGTGTGCAATAAGCGTGGGAAGGAGGGCCACATGACTAGTGGTGTTCAAAAATATCCAAATCCGAGAATTCGAATCGAGAATATCTGAATTTTCGATATCCAAAAATTCGGATATGCGAAAATTCGGATTCGGATTCGGATAGTGATTTTCAAAAGTTTAGGATATTCGGATATCCGATTATCCGAAAACTTAAAAATATTTTTTTATTTTTTTAAATTTTAGACATATTTTTACTTTAGATTGAGGTTTTTAAGTGTATATTGTGACTTTTATAACATGAGTTGGTTTTTTATATTATTTTTATAATAGCATATGTCTAAATATTGTAAAAAACTAAAAAAAAAATAAAAATAAAAAAAATGAATTTCGGATATCCGAACACTATTCGTATCCGTATCCGAAATTTCAGATATCCGAATTTGGATATAAGAAATTTCGGATACGGATACGGATAGCGATTTATACTATACGAAATTTTCGGATATCCAAAATTCGGATATCCAAAATTTCGGATATCCGAATTTGAACACCCCTACACATGACAAGAGATTGTCGCGTGGTGAAGTTAAATGGTAAATATGAGAGAGGCCACGTGGAGGAGTGTAGGTGGGGATCGAATCTCTGCTTCAAGTGTGAAAAGGAGGGTCACATGGTGTGAGATTGTAGAAGGGTGAAGTGCTACAACTGTGGCGAGAGGAGGCATATGAGCAGAGACTGCAAGAAACCAAGGGCGGAGAGCTCCGAGGCAGGGAAGGGGATCGAGAAGGAGAAGGAAGGGCAGAGGGCTGTAGCCAGGGCATTCACTATGACCCGGGAAGAGGCTAGGGTGGACCCCGATGTTGTGTCAGGTACCTTCCTAGTAAACCAATTTTGTGCCTCTGTGCTTTTTGATTCTAGTGCTAGTAGGAGTTTTATTTTTGCTGCCTTCTGTGATAAGTTGCCCGTTAGGAGTAGAAAGATTGATGAGCCCTTCGATGTAGAAACTGCCATTGGTAAGTCTACCAGGATTTCTAATCTGATAGAGGATTGTGACATAGAGTTGGAAGGTCATAGGTTCTCTGCGAGGTTGTTCGTGATGCTCTTAGGCGGATTCGATGTGGTCCTAGGAATGGATTGACTAGCAGCCTACTAGGCAAACATCATGTGCTGTAACAAGATGATTCGGTTGACCGCACCCGATGGGAGTTTGGTGAAGATCTACGGTGATAGAGTTAGTACGATCCCCGAAGTAATTTTGATGGTTGTAACACCTGCGAAATTTTCATATTATTTTGTCAATTAAATAATCATGGTTATGTTTCATGCGTGACTTCATGACTAAGTTATAGATAAAACTTAATGTCTAAGCCTTGCGATACGACTTAATAATTAAGCTACGGATAAAACTTAACAATTAAGTATTGGATAAAACTTAATGCCTAAGTTTTAGATAAAATTAGGATGAAACTTAACTGTTAAGTTTTGGATAAAGCTTAATAGCTAAGACTTGGATAAAATATAAAACTTAATGGCTAAGTTTTGAATAAAATAAAAACTTAATTGCTAAGTTTTGGACTTAATAGTTAAGTTTGGATAAAACTTAATAAGTAAGAAATACTTAATGAGTAAGAAATATCCATGTATAAATAGATGTCTCTTGCTTCATTTCATTCATAACCTTTTGATCGTCTTCCCTACTTTCACACACGAAACTCTCTACTACCTTTTAAACACCATAAAGATAACCCGAGATTAGGAAACCGGTGTATATGCTCTAGACAACAAGTATAGAAGTTCTGATTTAATCAAGGTGTTAGACGCTCGTGACTTAATCCTTAAGTTACTTCGAGGTTCAGAAACAAAAGCTTATCAAGTTTAGAGGCTCTGTTCATTTACCAGGTGAATATGTTTAATACTTTCAAAACATTCAAATGATTTTATTTTGAGAAAATGGCATTAGTACGTTAACCATGTTAATGCATAGAGGTATTCTGCTAAAACATTTAGACCAGAAGTATATGTATGTTTGATCAAATTATATCCTGGGGATGGGTGAAAATCCCATACCGGGGCTGGTTCAGACTCAGTGCAGATCCAGAGAGTCCAGTAGTAAGACTGTCTGAGCACCAATACCATTATATATGGAGGGGGGACTTCCAGTTGAAATAGACTGCTAAATGTGTGGTTTACCGTTAATTTATGATTAACTGTTTATCGTTATTCATGCCAAATATTTTTGTGTCAAATTAAATGTATTCACCAGCTTTTCGCTGATGTATTGTTTTCAAACATTTTCAGGTAAACATGATAAATATGTTTAGTCAGGTGTTAGTGCTGGATGGACTATGATCCTAGGCATGGAAACCCTGTGATGAATATAGTAGCAGAATAGTGCCGGAATGACTAAAGTTTCCTAGGCATAGACCTTGTGGCAAGTTTTGAATATCTGTCGGTAGACAGAAAATTTTGTAAACATTGCGTTGAACAATGTTATGTAAAATTTGGGTATTTAATCCCCAACGAATATATGAAAGTTTGTTTTTATAAATCATCAGATAAATTGTGAAATGATTTTCCGATGCGTAAACGTCTTTCAAGACAAGCAAATAAAAGATGAACAATAACGCGTACCAATCGGTCGCACTCCCGGGGTGCCTTGAAACCGGGGTGTGACAGGTTGGTATCAGAGCCACAGGTTTTAGCGAATTAGATACTTGCCTTAGTATCTAGGCTTTAACCAATATTAGAAATATTGCCTACTAAGAAAAAGTAGCTAGATGCCTTGTTATACTGACATAATAAACGAACCTTATTTGTCGTAAACGATGGAGATACCTATCGAAGTATCCAATAATACTATTAACGAAAATTCGAATCTTAGTATTATGATACTCCCTCTTATTCTCGTTGTAGAATGTCAAAGAACAATGAAAGTAGACCCGCGGTGTATATTAGAGGGAATCGTAAGATAATTAACGAAGATGAAGATCGTGTGGCCCAGAAAGCCAAAACACAAAGGATGATTGCCGAGGGAATTAAGGACGTGATTCCTACCATAATATCAGCATTGAAAGAGAAAGAACCTCCCAGCCAAACTAAAGAAGTTTCAAGATCTAGAAAGAAAGATGATGATCGTTATAGCTCGAGTGACGAAAATTCCGAAGATGAAACGCTTAAGAAAAGGAAGAAACAGGATGGATGTTCATATCGAACATTTCAAGCGTGTAAACCTACTGAGTTTTCAGGCAACGAAGGAGCAATTGCAGCCATCCGATGGATGGAAAATCTTACGTATTATGATGTGACTTTACGTGGTGTGATATGCGATTACGTACGTAAAGTATTATTGTAATGAAAGTGAAAGATAATGATAATGAAAAGTGGAACGCAATGAATGAATGAAAGTCTTGCAAGCAAAAACAAAATATAAAGGGAGTTCACACCCCATTGAGGGGTTGTTAGCTCAACTGTGTGCGGTTTAGCTAACCCATGAGAATACACACAGGGGGGTCAGTCTTTATGACTGATCAAGACGTACGAACACGAGATCCTTGTCGCTTGACCCCAAGACTGTAGTTGCCTCGTGCACAAATGATGGGGCGTAGCTTATGACAGGATCTAGATTAAAGTGGAAGATAATAATGAAAGAAAGTATGAAACGAACGATTACAAACGATGACGAAAGATAATAAATGATTATTATCAAGATGCACGTATGATGTGTGATCACGAAGAAAAGTAAGGGAAGGTTTTATCAAAAGAAAAGTATTTTATTATATAACTAGAACTCACTCAGCGTCGCTGACTTTTATATGCATATCAGTTGGCAGGTAATCAATGATGTTGAGGAGGTGCAGACATGGATGCATAAGCTACTGGGGATGATTCGAGTCTGGCATCCATATTTTGAAAATGTTAATGTATTAATTCAATGTTTGGGTTGTAATCGAAATGATATGATAATTTGACATGTTTTTATTTATTAATGAAAAGTTAAATTTCCACTGCAAAATGAGGTGTTTTATATTAATTATGCGATGATTGACCAACTGTAAGCGTCTCGGGAACGGGGCCTTACAGAGAGAGAAAGGGAGGGTAGAGAGAGAAAGATGTGTGTAGTGGGATGAGTTTTGATAAGTAAGGGTAAAAGACCAAACTACCCTCATGTGCAAGACACGTGATCTGACTTAATGATCAAATTTAACATCCGTTAGAGGAAAGTACGAAACATGCAAGCTTTTTTAAGCATAAAGGATGTTTACTGTAATTTCCTTATTTTAAGGACGAAACCTGAAATTTGCTACATTTTTAAAGGACGAAAAATGTAATTTACTCTACTTTCTATTTTGTATTGAATTTTGGTTAAAATCCTAAGCAAGATAAGCTCTAAAGAGCATGCATTCACAAATAATTGTAAAAAGTGTTATTTGATACTTGTATTTAAGAAACTAAACTTTATTATGATTTATGTATTTCGGATAAGACACATGTAGCATTTATGTAATCATCGATTTTAACAAATAGTTAGAATCAGGTTAGCGTTTGTATGTGGTGGTTGACACAAATAATTGTCATTAACAGTAGTTAGTCTAAGTATTTAAAAATAAAAGTGTTATTTGATATCCTGTATTTAAGAATCATTTATAATTAATAAATATTCATATTTAGTCTAAGTATTGTAAGTGAAACTACTAAGTTCAGGCGAACTTAGTAGTGGAGCATAACCATCTAGCGAACTAGTTACTTTCACATGAGCACGTTTAGAAGAAACTAACTAGTAGTTTTTGTGAATTTTGTGTTTCAATTCAAATAGGAGTTTAATGTCTTTATTGTTGTGTAAGGCTCTGTTTACAGGCAATCTCAGTTGGGTTTTAAACATCATAAGCACATAATTCTTAAACAATAAACATTCGGTAACATAGCAGCGGAATTAAAACATCATTACAAGGGTCATTGTCTATCCTATATTACAATCATCGAAGACCTATCTATCAAACTATAGACTATCAGAATGCTAGTCTTGCATGTAGCCAGGTAATTTCATATCCGTGCCAAGCGATCATTCTTTATTCCATTATCATTTACCTGTCAAGCCAATATGCATACAAAGTCAGTGTCATTGAGTGAGTTCTAGTTTAAAAAAAAAAAACTTTTAAGACTCCTGGCGTATTAGTTATTCGAAAACTTTTCACTTTACTTCCTCAAGTTTTGTATCTTTACATCAATCCATTCTTTCATACATTATCATACTTTACCATACTTTCATACTTTATCAAACTTTCATACTTTATCATACTTTCATATTTTTCGTTTACTTTATCTTTTCACTTTAGCTTTGAGTTAACACAAGTACTAAGCTCCTATCATGGTGAGAATAAACAAGGTATAACTCCTATAAGAGTAGCAATGCACTAGGCAAAGATTCTCTAGGTGAGTGCACATACCACACTCCGTAACAGGGGTGAACAAGAACCAAGCAGGGCCCCTATCGTTAGAGTGTGAATGATATGACTACTATACATTGAGTGCATACAAGATGCAACTCCTATCGAGTGTATGCAAGATACAACTCCTATCAGGTGAGCAGTGCACAAGGCAAAGCTCCTATCAGAGTAACAATGCACAAGGCAATGATTCTCTAAGGTGAGAATACAACGAATGTAGACTCCTATTAGTGCTTGCAAGACTTTTTGTACATTGGGCCCATTTACTTTCTTTAATTAATGTTATCTTTCATACTTTCTTTACATCATTGTCATAATAATAATTAGTCATTCATACTTTATCATAACCATAGTTATACTTTTACTATTACGTATAGTCATTTATCATTATTTTTCCTAGATAATACATATCTAAGATTCTTTGCATAAAGTGTAGATCATCAGTACTACACACTTTCCTTACTATACCATACATCATCATACGATAGCATGCATAAACAACAAATTCAAACTATATCACAAGGTTACAATAGAACAAATACGGGTAACAGGGATGGGCTAATGCGGGTGGCAAAAGAAATGCGGGTAATAGTGTCTGATAGATTATTGCGGGTGAGGCAAACCAATAAGGGTGGACTTTTGACTTATGCGGACGATCTAAATGTTCATCCACATTATCTACTTAGGCTGTAGGCTGATCATGCGAGTAGTACAAATACGGAAAACAGTCCAATAATTACAGCTGATTGATCACCTAATGGGGGTGGACTTTATGTTCATCTGTATTAGTTTTACTTAAGAACTTTCTCTGAAATACAACCACTGTATCAAATGCGGGTAACTGAGCTGACTAATGTGGGTAAACTACTTGTTCATCCGCATTAGTGCACTTGGAAACTTTTGAGGAAATGAAACTGTTATGAAAAATGCGACAACAATACCGTGTCCGCATTAAGGACAAATATGGACAACAGTACTCATACCATCCTCATAAACAAATGCAGCTCAACTATACACATCCGCATTTGTAGAATTAGTGAATAAGATACATATTCGGATGACCAATCAGGTAATACGGGTGTTGATGAAGCCTCCACATTAACTCCCATACTTAACATATCATCATGCATACTTTCAGATTTCTTGAAAACCCACTATTCATCTAGCAACTTTCTTTAAATCATCAAAATGATAACAATCATACTATAAAATATTTAATCTTTAACAAAGCATTCTTAGTATGCATACTAGCCCCAAAATAATGAAAACACATAAAAGTGAGGATCTAGAACTCACCTTAACAAGAAGAACTCGATGAAAACCCTAACCTGAGAGGTATCAACCGATATCAACATAAACATACATCAAGGTGACAACTTTAATGATCAAGACGATGCTAAACACCCAAATAGCATAGATCTAGCATTCCATACGTGAAAGTCCTTACCTTTGCTCAAATCTTCGACTTTCTCTCTAGAAATGCCGCTTTCTCACTCTAACAGCCCCTTTTGCAAGAAGGTTTGCATGGAGCTGTCACATCTCTTTTATAGGGGGGTTTTAGGGTGTCAACTTTCATTTGTCCACCTCTAGCCCCTACACTTCTTCTTTTCCTTTATTCTCCTCGGTTTATCTATCTATCTATCTATCTATCTATCTATCTATCTATCTATCTATCTATCTATCTATCTATCTATCTATCTATCTATCTATCATCTACATACATACATACATACATACATACATACATACATACATACATACATACATACATACATACATACATACATACATACATACATACATACATACATACATACATACATACATACATACATACATACATACATACATACATACATACATACATACATACATACTACATACATACATACATACATACATACATACATACATACATACATACATACATACATACATACATACATACATACATACATACATACATACATACATACATACATACATACATACTACATAGGTACGTACGTACATACATACTACATACATACATACATACATACAACATACATACATACATACATACATACATACATACATACATACATACATATACATACATACATACATACATGCATACATACATACATATAAACCGGGATGTTACATGTTGGGTAGTGTGTCTTTGTTTTAATAAGTAAAGTTGTTAACTTTTTATTAATGTTTGAACATTTTCAGTTTTATAGCGAGAGCAGTTGTACATGATTCTTAAGTTTTCAATCAATTACTCAAAACAAGCATCTAATTACACACAGTTAAACAGTAATATCATAACCATAGGGTGTGTGAAGCTATATCTTTAACAAGCAAACCAAAAGCTTTTCACTTTAGAATCAACAACGGCCTCGCTAGTTGATCGGATTGACGAAAAAATCAAATAACTGCAACACTTGTAACATAATCAAGAGACTGGTGGTGGCTGTTTAAGCTACGATGATGACAGAGATAGTAGAGTGGTGGTGTGGTTGTTGCGAACCAGAGAACCAGGGGGTCTTGGCGGCTAGGGTATTTATGGCCCAGACTATAGATGATTTGATTACTAGATATTTTCATATGCTTAGTGAGCTAGTTTTTATGATGTTTCATATCTAAATACGAAGTTTAGTGAGAAGTTGCTAGATGCACTACCATCTTAGTTTGAGATTTATACAATTCTAATTAGAGAAAATAAGAAATATGGTTAAATAACTTAAAAAGATGTTATAGGAAAGATACAAGCCTGTGACATGAACACAGAGAAAAAGACAACTGGTTTCAATAGGTTTAAGATTTCGGAATGTACTTTGCCATGACTTGAAGTTCAAGCACACGTGGTATAACTTTTCTTTTCTGAATGATGTTTTAAAGAGGGTAGTCAGTTCTATATATGTGGATCAAGCTAATAATCATATTCTAGCACTCAGAACCATATGCAAATAAAGGTTCTACATCAACTACTTTTGTGTCTCAACATGATGAAACATGTGTTTGGAGTATTCATCTGGAGGAAGCAGTGTTGACTCAAGCATTTATATAAAAAATACAAAGGAAAGCGATAAGAAGGAACTTGATCAAGCTTTCATGGAAAACAGAGTGAGGTAGATTCTTATTCCTTTGGTAATCATTGTTCTAGATGTTTTGATCTTACAGTTAAACTTGATAGATGTCAAGATGACATTCTAAACTATAAGTGTGACAATGAAAATCTTTAACAGACAAAATAGGAAGTTAAAAAAATGAAAAAAATTGAAATAGAAAACTAAAGGTTTTAAGAAAGATATCCCCTCTTTGACTATTTTAATTATTAAACAAAATTTACACATTGATGTTGCCCATGAAGAGTTTTTTTAAGTAGTGTATTATGTTGGCTAAATCCCAAAGTAATGTGACTTAACTTCAAAGAGATTTAAAGTAATGTGATTCAGTATTAAAACTCAATGTTCGTTTAAAGTTACATAAAAAACCCACATGTGCTCGAAAAATGAAAAAACACATGATTATGCTTCAATTTAGTAGTACCTCCTTGCAATGGTAACTACACTTCTATGCCCGATGATGATGAAGTCACAAGCTATCTGTAAACAATGTTAAAGGTTGAAGATCAAGAATTAGTTGATCATTACATGTTGTGAAATCTATGAATGTTGATAAGACCGAGACTGTTAAGGAAGTGGAGGTTAAAGGAATATAAACAGATTGTGTGCTAGTTAAGAATGTTGATATTTATGATGAATGGAAGGTGAAAGAGAATGGCAATGTCACTTATGATAATTGTATTAAGCCAGAACTAAATGTTGTAATCTTTTACATGTTAAAAGGTTGTGAAAAATTGTTTTGTGGTAATGATTCACCCATTAGAAATGTTAAATCTCATAGGATTGATAAGGTTTTTCTTGAATCTATAAAACAAAAATAAGCTAAACGTGTTCAAACTGTTTAGAACATCAATTTTGTGAAGGAAGTATGTGAGTGTTTCCCAAGTGTTTGACCAGAAGTATTCGGTACATTTCAATATTATTGAGTGTCTTGTTCTGAAGCCAGGATTTATAATTCATAAGAGTGGGTTCCGATGAAAGCACCAAGGAGGAATGATACGTATGTGTTAGACATGAGTGTGGCTACTTCTACTTTAGTGTCTACATGTTTGTTTTAAAATTTTTGAAGGTGACTCACTCTTATGGCATAGAAAAATAGGTCACATCTAATTTTTGTAGAATGAACTATTTGATTAAAATAGTTTAGTGACATGTGTACCCGTTTAGTGTTTTTCTCTATGTTGGTTGATTGAGAAAAGTTTACGGTACAAAGTGATAAATTTGTGCAAAGTGTACGAAGAGATAACAACCATTGATCTAGGAATTAACGGTTAAGATTAGAGATGAGAATAATCACGCAAAGAATGGACTAGACGGGTAGACTTGGAAATAGTCTACATTTCTTGAGTTTTTACAAATTCCCCCAATTTTTTAAAATGCATATAACTTTTTTATACAACATTATTTTTTTTTTTTAAAATTACACCATAAAATCGAGTATTTTTTCTCTTTAATTTGAGTACAGTATTTCTATATAATTTTTTTAAAAAAATCAATATTTTTTTCTAAAACTCGTTAATGTGCTATGCGTATAACATGCGTGATTATAATTATGTAATTATGAAAATTACTTGCGTAATTATAATTATAACTTGCATAATTGTTATTTATAACTTGAGTAATTTTAACCTGCGTAATTATAATTAAATCTTGCATAATAATGAATGTAACTTGCGTAATTACCCACCTTATATGCGTAATTATGGGGCGGACGAAATTACCCCTCTCCCAAAAGACAAGTGTCACGCCTCGATAACATTTCTTCGCACGTTTTTGCATTTTGTATAGTAACCTTCCCATGAATGATTGTATTCCTTGTAAGAAAGGAAAACAATATAAGAAATCTTAGAAGTCCAAATTGGTTAATTCTATTAATACTCCATTGGAACTATTGCACATGAACGTCTTTGGTCCAATCAATGTCTTGAGGCGGAAAGTCTTACTGTTTGATTGTTACCGATGATTTTTCATGTTTTCAGAGGTTCTCAAGTATTTTTTTCTAATGCTCGAGAGTATTTACAAATTAAAGATAAGAGAGATGTGTAGCAATAATGATACATAATTCAAGAATCGTGTGATGATGAAGTTTTGTTTACAAAAGGGTATTCATGAACAATTTAATGCTCCACATGCACCACGATAGAGTAATCTTGATGAGAGGAAGAATATAACCTTGATTGAGACTTCAAGAACGATGCTTGCCGATTCAAAGTTGTCGTCATTTTTTTGGCTGAGGCCTTGAATACGGTGTGTTATGTTCTTAATCTGGTTCTAGCTGTTAAAATGCATAACAAAACATGTTATGAATTGTTGACCGGTCACAAACCAAATTTAACCGAGTTACAACCTTTTGGTACACCGTACACTTTGTTGAAAACAAAGGACTGATTGTCTAAATTCGAAGAAAAAATATCCGAAGGAATTTTTTTTCTTGGTTATGTTGTTAACTCATCAAACAAATGAGTTTTTAACAAGACAACCGGTCAGATTGAGGAATAATATTAAGTTGGATGTAGTAAATACACGTTTCTCCACAAGCATGATAAAAATGGGTTTTGATAATAGCTTTTTGTTAACTTTTTTAACATTCTTCTTGATTTCTCCATAGAAGAAGTTGGCATTATCCGTCAAAGTGAAAATGATAATCAATTTCAAGTTTTCTACCGAGATCAAGTGTCCACTGTTAGTAACACCAGTAGCATCTACAAGCACAACACCCCTAGATAACAATAAAGTTGAGATTGAACATCAACAAGATGATGAAGAGTTTCAAGATTTGAATGATCTTGTTGTCATTTATGATGGTATTATTGATTCATCTTAACATGCATTCCAATATGGCAATACAATACAAACAAAAAAAGAAATATACACATCGAAAAGTATGCTTATGCTCCTATAGTTGCATGCACGTTTAAAAAAAATATTTTTAGATTAACGACCTGAATTGTCACTGTTCTCAGCCTTCAAACTTCAACATATGATGACGATCTAAAATAATTCTGAAAATTAGAAGTATTTGTTATGGGCCTTTACTAATTGTTTTGTTATTGTGAAGACTTGGGCCTACTTGACAACATAGTGACATACTGGTTATTAACGAGGCTTTTGAGCCCACAATATAGGAACATCATTCTTTTATTTTCTAAATAACAAATTAACGTTATAAATGCAATAATCAAAGAATACATTTGTTCACTATGAGTCGAATTCCGGTGAAGTCAATTTATGATTTTTCACGTCTCTCTTCTGTTAATTAAAAAATCATATTTACAAAATAAAAATATTTACTTTTTTTATTATTGTATTCTTAAAATAAGTAGTGGATATTAATTCTATTATGTTCTACAATGTTAAAAAATGAATGTCAGAAATAGTTTAGTTTGTGGGTTTGTATTTTGACCACAATAATTTTTTTCTTCACACATTGGTCCCTCCACAGTCCTCATGCCGATAGAGAGAGAAAGAATGAAGGTCAGTGAATATGGCTGTTGTCGGCGGTAGCAACGGTTGTGAGTTTTAAAATTGCCCATATTCTTCAACAGTGAGTTTATGAGAAATTTGATGAAAATTACCAATTTGACCAATTGGGTTACTGAAATCAAAACATAGAAGACCTTGATCTACAACATCACCCATGATCCATAGGAGAATCGATCACTCTTGGGCTGATTTTGACAACACAGTCTCCAACTCCTCCATTTTATCTCACTTTTCGTCACCGCCAATTAACAGAATATTCTGGTAGCTTGTGGTGGTGCATAATAACTCCCACATTTAAACCACTGGTTTCTTGATTTTTCGGTACCCATTACTGCATAAAGATTCTTAGAAACTCTCGTCAACCCACCATCACCAGCACCGTCGCTGTCCAACCACCACCGCCGCCTCCTAGAGAAGAAGACAAGGTGGAACTAGAAGTTGGTGCGCTTGGGCTACGAAGACAAAGGCTAGAGAGTCGGTGTGTTGTCTGTAACATCTGACCCACTTGGTAATGTAACCCGAACCCATTTTAGATCTTTCATACAATGAAAAAATTCATTATTAATTTTTTTATTTATTTTGATGATTCAACTTAAATAAATGTGTTATTTAATCAATATTGTGAATTGTGCAAGGAATACATTTAAAGGCTGATGCAACCAAAGAACAACCAAAAAGCTCTCAGCATGCATATGTTAAATACAAAGAAGTTACTTTAGAAGACTTGATATAACTCAGTGAATTATTCTATGTATCAAATCTTCCGAAGCCACAAGACCATATCTTTCGAAGCCAAAGATGAAGTCTTTTGAAGCTTCAAAGACAAAGTCTTCCGAAGCCAAACACTGATTTCTTCCGAAGACAGAGAAGACATGCTTTTTCTGAATCACCTTTTGACAAAAGCTAAATAACTTTCTGCTGCCACTTTTAAAGACTCACCAACTTATATGATTTGCTGAAAAGTCCATGCTTTTGTCAACTATAGATTAAGGTGTTTTGTCTTTAGCTTTCCAACTATGTAGTTTTAGCCTTTTTGTAATATATTAGGATGTGAGGTATGACATGTCATAGTCACTAGTCAAAAGGCAATCTGTCTTTTGACTTTACATTGATCTTGCTGTCTAGATTAGTGTTTCCAGCTAGCCTTTAAGTATAGCCTGCTGTAGGATGTAGTATAAAGTATCTTAAGTACTTGTATTTAGATTTAAGCTTTGTAACACTTGTAAGAACTTGAGAGCAATATACATCATTCTTGAAAACCATATTTGAGTGTCCGTGTTTATTGTTCTTGTTACTTGTGTTCATTGTTTCATCCTAACCGGTTCCTTATTTGATCTGCTAAGTGTTCTACATCTCTCCACCTTGTGAAAATGTTGCGTGGACCACCCTTCAAAGGTCCTGCAATTGGTATCAGAGCTTTCAGGCTATTGATTGTAAGAACTCACCATCTTAGATCTCTTCAGTTTCACAAAACACTTATCAACTCAAATGGCAGCTATCTCTAAGGATGATATGGAAATCGATACTATGATAAAGTCTCCACTGATCACTCTTGATGACTTTAATACTTGGGGCCAACGTATGGAAGGGTTCATCAAGTCTCAAGATAGCAGGATGTTGAGATCTGTTGTTGAAGGACGTCACATCCCAAGCACCTCTTCAGCAACTACTGGAGGTGGGATGATACCAAAGAAAATGGCTGACTACTCTAAAAAAGACTAGAAGAAAATAGATGTAGATCAGAAGGCCATGACCGCTCTTCAAACTGCTCTTCCAAACTCCATATACAAAGGCTTCAAGAAATGCAAGACTGCTAAGCAGCTCTGGGATACACTAAAGCTCATGTATGAGGGGTTTGAGAAAGCCAAGGAGAACAAGACAGACATTATGAAGCAACAGTTTGAGAACTTCACCTACAAGACAGGTGAAACCATAACTCAACAATACTTCAGTATGTTGAGATTGTGGATACTCTAATGGATGTTGGCGTCAAGCTTGAGAATAGAGACATAATGAGGAAGTTCATGTTATCTCTTCCCAGAAAATGGACTCACTACTATAAGACCATCAAAAGAACTAAGAACCTATGTACTCTTACTCTCACAAAGCTGTATGGTATTCTTAGTAGCTACCAGATGGAGATGAACTTGCAAAATCCATCAAATAGCTATTCCAACGATTAGCAAAGTTTAGCCATTCATATGGTTGAAAGGGACAGCAGAGAACCATAACATCATCTCATCTGCTTCCCTGAAAACTCACAAAAGGGTCATTTCATCACCTTCCCTGAGACACCAAGGGAGAGTTACATCCAAGGAAGCCCATTCCAAGAGACAAGCTCTACACAAGCCTCTTTGTCTACTGATGAAAGTTATGGCAACTTTCTCTTCACCCTTGAAGACTTGGACTGTATCCATCTAGATGATCTGGAGTACATGAAGATAGTCCAGCAGATGGATCTTCTTACTCACAGGGCCAAGAAGTTCTACAAGAGGACAGGGAGAAAGTTTCCTAGCAATGTGGCTAGTGGAAATTTTGGGCTGGACAAAAGCAAAGTAAAGTTACAACTGAATGCCAGGTTAAGCTTGTGATCAGCAAAGCTAAGGTAGAAAAATGTGTTCTTGAAAAGGAAACCTTCAAGAACATAATATCCTCATCCTTGCATGCAAAAGTCTATTACCAAAACAGGCAGGGTCTAGGATCAAGTGAGATAGCTCCTCCACACATACTCCTATCTGTTAGATCTCTAAGGTGTGAAACTTGTCAAGATGACCTGCCTTCTATTGATCCTATACAAGAGAAGGATGAAGATAAAGAGGAGATAGTGAAGGATGAACCTGAGGTGAGTGACAAGGGTTATCCTAAAAAGGACACTATTTTCCTGAAGAGTTTGCAAGGAAGAACTTGATCAGGGTAGTCAAAAGAAAGTCAAAGAAAGCCCAAGAGATCAAGGCCACTTTGAACTCCAAGCAAAAGCAAGTTTTCATTTCTACTGGATTTGAAGTTGTAAAGACTGAAGACTCAACAATAGATTCTAGTACTAGGAGTCCTAGTTCATGTCCTAATCAACCTGGTCAAAAGAAGAAGGCTGATAAAATATGTACCACTGCTGGACAGCCTAAACTATCCAATTCCAAGAGCAAGCCTCATCCTAAGAAGCCTGCTGCATCATCTGAGAAGAAGAAGAAGGAAGTGGAAATTGATCATGCTCAGCCTCCCACTCAAAATAAGACTCTCAGAAGGATGCAAATTGAATGCATCATGTATGGTAGTACTTCTCACTTTGCCAAGGATTGCATTTACAATCTCAAAAGTACTATCCACATGACCAAGAAGAAAACTTCCAAGGAGAAGAAGAAGATAGCTTTGGAAGGAAAATCTTTTTTTTTCAGAAGCTCCAAAGTGAAGAAGAAGATAAGTGAAAACTTACCTTCGGAAGAAAATTTGGTCTCAAAGGAAAGGAATGCTTCTGAAGTACTGAAGTCTACTGCAGTGGACACAAAAGTTTCCGAAGGTCAAGACTCCAAAACTTCCAAAGTCATAAAAACATCCAAAGTATTGAAGGCTAAGTTTAGTCTTCCAAAGATGGTGTGGAAGATGAAAAAAGGCCATGTGACTGAAAGTTCTTCATTAACAATAGTAAATGATCCTCAAAGCTTGCATATAGGATTTATTACTGATGCATTATCTTCTGTTCACTTTGATAAGCCCAAGACCAATGAGGCTTGGGTTTCCAAATATAACTAACCATCTCTTTATGTGTAGGAACAACTAAAGACCAAATGAAATGTATGGATCATTAACAGTGGCTATTCGAGGCACATGACAGGCAATGGCTCTTTGCTTCAAAACTTTAAGAAAATTGATGGAGGGCCAGTTTCTTTTGGAGGAAAATCAGGTGGTTATATTACTTGAAGGGGCAGGGTCATAAATGGTAAGCTCAACACTAAAAAGGTAAACTTTGTCAAGGAGTTTGGATCCAATCTTCTAAGTGTATCCTAATTTTGTGATCCGAGACACAACATGCTCTTTACTGAGCATGAGTGCATTGTTCTCAAGCCCGGGGTGGTCATTCCTCAAGTACATATCTTGCTTAGAGCTCCCAGGAAAGGGATCATATACAAGATGGATTTGTAGAAAACATCCCCTTCAGGAGAAGTTTCTTGCTTTCTATCTAAGGCCAATAGTAATGAGTCTTTCCTCTGGCATAAAAGAATATGCCATATAAACTTTAAAAACATGAATAAATTAATTAAAAATGATTTGGTAACATGAATACCAAAGAAAGAGTTTACAAGTGATGAACATTGTGCTGCATGCTTGAAAGGGAAACAACATAAGGAATCTCACAAGCTAAAGGAACTGAAATCCATCATTACACCCCTACACTTATTATATATGGATCTCTTTGGCCATACCAGTGTAATAAGTCTAGTAAGGACCTATTATTGCTTGGTGATCATAGATCACTTCACAAAATACACTTGGGTTTTCTTCCTCAGAACTAAGGATGAGACCCCTGAGATCTTGAACAGTTTCATTCTGAAATTTAGAATCAATGTGATCACAAGGTCAAGATCAAAAGATGTGATCAAGGAACCGAATTTAAAAACCAAATCCTTGATATATTTTGTGATAAAAAGGGTATTTCAAGACAATACAGTGCTCCCATGACTCTTCAGCAAAACGGTGTTGCTAAGAGGAGAAACATGACACTTATTAAAGCTGTAAGAACCATGTTGTCTGACTCTTAACTGCCCATCACCTTTTGAGCAGAGGCAGTCAACACTGCCTGCTATATGCAAAACAAAGTTTTAATAGTTAAGACTCATAGTAAGACTCCTTATGAAGTGTGGCACGAAAGGAGACCTTTCATTGATTTTCTCTGATCATTTGGATGTCCTTGCACCATCTTGAATACCAAGGATCAAATAGCCAAATTTGATGAGAAATCAGACGATGGACATTTCATTGGATACTCTTCCTAAGCTAAGGCTTATAGAGTATACAATCTCAAAACAAGAGTAGTTAAGGAGTCAGCCAATGTGACCTTCAATGAGCACACACCCAGTGTGAAAGGTTCTAGTCCTGATTGGCTATTTGATCTTGATTTAGTTACCAACTGTTTTAACAAATCTTGTGAGAATGTTTTGGGATCTACAGATACCATATCATTAGATTATTCTAATCCAAGATTTGAGCTAAGAAGACTAAGTGTTCAAACTACTTCAGCTCCAGTGGTAACTAGTCCTGCAGTTGGAAATCCTATCAGCCCGATAATGACAAATTCTTCCGCTTATACATCTGAAGTGCCTGTAAATTCCAAACAGAGGCACAAAACTCAGATGAAGGAATTTCTAATGTTGGAGGAGATGGAAGTGGTGATAGTGATCAAGAATTTCTTGATGCTGATAACCACTCCATAGAAGACAATATCAATGATGTAACACACTCCTTGGATCAAGTCTCACTTGATAAGTGTGTTGATGTCGTGGATGATTCTCAAGCACCAGATCTGAATTTCAACAATTTAGATCCGTCCAAACAAGTTACATGATTCCTCAACTGAGAATCCACAAGTCCCATCCCATCACAAACATCATTGGAGATGTTGAGACTGGGGTGAGAACAAGAGGACAAACCCATGACAAAAATGTTTTTCTTTACTCTTGTTTCTTGTCCCAGATAGAGCCTAAGAAGATTGAAGAGGCTTTGAAAGATGGAAGTTGGGTTGTAGCAATGCAGGGCTTCAATTCAAAAGACAAAAGGTTTGGAATCTATGTCCTCTTGCTCAAGGGAAGACTACCATAGGTACCAAGTGGGTATTTAGGAACAAAAAGGATGATAAAGAAGTTGTCATCAAGAACAAGGCAAGGCTGGTTGTTCAAGGATACACACCAGAAGAAAGGATTGACTACACAGATGTTTTTGATCTTGTAGCAAGACTTGAAGCTACTAGGATATTTTTGGCTTTTCTGCATCCAAGGATTTCAAGGTCTACCAACTTGATGTCTAGTGTGTCTTTTTATATGGGGTGATTGATGAGGAGGTATATGTCAAACAACCACCAGGCTTTCCCTGATTACGTCTGCAAGCTTGACAAAGCTCTCTATGGGCTGCATCAGGCTACAAGGAAGTGGAATGAGACAGTAACACAATATCTTTGTCAGCATGGATACAAGAGAGCTACTATTGATGGAACACTTCATTAAAGGAACATGAAATGACTTTATGCTGGTTCAAGTTTATGTAGATGACATTATCTTTGGTTTAACTAATCCGAAGCTCTACAAAGACTTTGAGAAGCTGATGAAGAATAGATTTGAAATGAGTGCCATAGGGGAACTCAATTTCTTTCTAAGAATTCAAGTGAAGCAGGTTGACAATGCATCTTCATAAACCAGTCAAAGTATGTACAAGACATACATACCAGGTTTCACATGACTGAGTGCAAGGTTGCTAAGACACCCATATCCAGAAACCACTCTTTAGGACCAGATCTTAAGGGGGAGTGTGTTGATGAACATTTATACAGGGCTATGATTGGGTCTCTTATGTACGTCACTGCCAGCAGGCCAGATAACATGTTTGCTACATGTATTTATGCAAGATATCAATCCAAACCCAGAATGTCATACCTGGTTGTTGTCAAGAGAATTATCAGATATCTCAAAGGTGCTCCCAAATTGGGCCTTTGGTATCCAAAGAATTCTGACTTCAATCTGTATGCATATGCAGATAGTAACTATGGTGGCTGTAATATGACTGCAAAGTCAACATCTGGGGGATGTCAATTCTTGGTGGAAGGATAGTCTTATGGAAATGCAAGAAACAATCCTATGTATCTGCATGAACTGCTGAAGCTGAATATATTTATTGGTCCAAATAATCAATAATCAATGCAAATGATTCACTAACCAGAGAAAACTCACTGAATAAACACAACTTCCAGCCAAGTACTCAAAATTGCAATCAGAATGAACAAGTTTCAAATATTTTCAATGATCTTCAAACTCACATAATAAACATGAATTAAAGGCTAAAATATGATAACAGTGAGCTTCCAGCCAAGTACACAGAGTTATAATTAGAAGATTTCACTATTAGGGTTTTCCAAAAAAACTCCCTTACAATGATAGAAGATGACAATATATAAGCAGAGTGTAGTTTCGCTGACAGTTTTTGTCCTGACTAACACCTAGTTTCACCTGTGTTTTGCCAGGTGACCTAGGTCAGCTGATTACGAGCAAAACTATAGTTTTGCTCGTAGTTTCGCTGGGTCAGTGAAACTACATAAATATAAAAAATACAAAATACATGGAAACAAACTAACATTCAACCTATTACATAAATAACAAAATAATCCTAACAGCTATGGTAAGTCCAACCTAAACTAGATCATCAACATTGCTGTTGCAAGCTGCTGTGCTTAAGTGCTTTGGATTCAGAATCAGATGCTAGACTATAGATTCAACTTCAATAAGACTCCCTTCCACATAGACAACAACAGTGCTATCTCTATCACAGAGAATCCAGTTCAGCACTCAAATACAAAGCACATCAACATCAGGTATCATTTGATTAGAGATAATTTTCAAAAGGGATTGATAAAACTAGTCAAAGTTAACATAAATGAACAATATGCTGAATTGTTCACAAAAGCTTTTGATGAGCAAAGATTTAAGTATCTTGTATCAGCTATTGGGATGATTAACTTTGAGTAGATTTTTCTTACATTAAACTCAAGATTATTTTTAATAATATGTGTGTCTTAGGTTGTCCATATCGTTACTATATAAGCCCAGTTTATTTTGGAAGAAACTTTTCAAAATAAATTCCTTAGAATTTTGAAACATTTTGGGTATATTTTCCTTCGGAAGACATCAAGTTGTCTTCGAAAGAAAGTTATGTCTTCAAAACAAATAACTACTTCAGAGAAGCTAACTTTCGGAAGAAATTTGAATATATCTTCCGAAGCATATAGTTGTCACCAAGTACTTATCTGTTTTGAAGGACTATTTTCTTCCGAAAGCAATTAAGTCTCGAAAGCTTTATTCTCTTATTGAATAAGGTTTCTGATATTTGATATCCTTCAAAGCAAAATCTATCTAGAAAGTAAAAATACTCTAAGTATTTTCTTCCAAAGAAAATTTTTATAAAAATTAAGGAATATCTCCCAAAACCAAATTGGCTTCGAAAGTTTTTCTCAAACCTTCCGAAGACAAATTACCTTCAGAAGATTTAGACTTCCAAGAGAACTACCTTTTTGGTCACCTTTTTCAGCGGTGGGACCGACATTCGGGTTTCAAATTTTATTCGTTTGCATTAACTTTGTCTCAAATCCATACCATATAAATATTTGTATAACGGTTCCCCCTCTCTCACTTTCTCCTTCATCTGCATGATTCAAACCCTAAATTCACCCATAAACCGACTTTGTTCTTACCTTTCTTCACCTTAAAGCTACTCAAAATGGCCAACCCTGATCCCCGAAACCAACCAGATTTCTTCATGCACTTACACAGGTAACATAATCAAGTTGCTTTGTTGATGTCTGAGAAAGAACCTGATTTCTCAAACGTTTGGTGTTTTTTATCTCTAACCAACTACCTTAATGCACTCACAATCGACCCTCAATTATACGAAGATCAACTTTTGGAGTTCTGGAGGACCTGCCAAGAGGTCATCCTGGACAGTAGGAAGGCACTGTCTGCACAGTGCAGGGGAGGATGGTATTCATCACTCCAGCCACCATCAACACCCATCTAAGGCTGGATGATGAAGAGGGTGACTTGTCATTCCCTAAGTCTGCTATTAATAACTCATTCCGGCAGATGGGCTATAAAGGGGACTACTCTGTAAGAACCTTTAGAAAGGTTAAGGTCTCATACTAATGGAAGTACCTCCTCATGTGTTCATCCACTCCCTATCAAACAACATGGAGGATGGGACCAAGTTCCTGAAGACCTTTCCTACATAGTCCATGGAATGGTTCAAGGGGTCAAGTTTAGGTATTTTTAATTTTTATATACAAATTTGCTTGTAAACTTGGACTCTTTAGAATATTATATGTTCCCTAGATATGTTCAGTACATTCTTAACTGTGAACTGGGCTCACCGTTAAAAGGAACAGGTAATGTTCTTAAATTGGGATAGATGAAGCCCAGCATCTTCAAGGCAATGAGAAAACCAACTATTGGCTTCTCAGGGGTAGAAACAGCCCTGGTCCCAAAAATGTTAGAGCTTATTGCTCAAGGTTACAACATGGCAGCACCAGCCAATGTTGAACCCACACCTTCTACATCTCCAAACAAACCCCTGCTCAGTCTACTCAGGTTGAGCAGGCCCCCAAATCACCAACCATGTTGTAAGAAGTGGACACTAGAGCTCCCACTTCTCCTATAGCAAACCACTCCTATTATTTCTATGATTAGTACTGAGGTTTCTCATGCTCAGCTTGATAAGCTCACAAACCCAGCCTTAAGCCTTCACTCAGAGTCTCAAAACTCTAATGATCAACCTTCAGGAGAAAGTTACCATCCCCAGCCGCTTGACCTTAACCAACCAATACCCAACCTTGAATTCTATGATGATGAAGATATAGGATTCAGTGAGTACCATGAATATCTCTTCTTCACCCTGGTCAAGGAGAGATGAGTGCTCCTGCATCACCTATATCTAACCCACATCATCCACCCACAACTGAGGTGGACCTCCCTGAACCTGTTCAAGAGCTCCATATGGAAGAGGCTCTCACTTTTGTAAGTGATTACATCATTTAGACTTGAACCATGGCAACCCAGCCCATTGACACTTCTTTTAAAGCTATTAGTATGCATGGGAAAACTAGCAGCCAAGAAACAGAAGCTGGTGATGAGGAAGAAGACCTTGGTCCTATTCTCTCATCCCCCCATGATTCTTCTAATGAAGATGAGGGGAGTATGAAACTAAAGGTGCACAAATTAACAAAACTCTACACCTATTTAATTTCCAAGGTTAGTCACCTAGAATCTCAGATGACTAACTTACAAAGAAGGGTCAATGACCAGCAACTTGAGATCAACGATCTCAAGGGCAAGTTAGCTGAGAGACCCATCCTGAGGACTTAACTAGGCCCAAAAGAACCTGTGGATGTGGTGGACCTAACTTCTAGCTCCTTTATGCAAGAGGGTGATGCTACCAAAAAGGGAGAGAAAGTCTTACTTACAATCACAGAACCTGGGAGTTCCTCTCAGAGTATAGACATGGATGATTCACCACCCTCACTTGTAGTTGTCCATACTTAACAACCTCCTCAAGTCCATATTGATATGGACTCACTCATTCAAAGCTTGTTTGAGGAGGGTATACCAAGGGCTATGCCTACTCCATCTCACCCTGCTAAAAATCTAATAGTGGGATGGAGGTATAATGATCAAAGGAGAGCCCTGGTAATCTCTAGGTCTTAGGGTCAACAAAAATTTTCAACTTCTATAACCTTAAATACTATGAGAGCACCTATCTAGTTGACCTCCCATTTGCTAACCCATGTCAAAATAGGCAAGCTGTAAGGTTAGCTAATAAGATTCAATAAAGGGTGCTTAAAGAATTCAAGCTGAGAACAAGATTATATAGACAGAGGCTAGCAGACAATGTTGAGGTGGACCCTAAGATTAGCTTCGAAGGGGAAACCTTAGCTGAAGGCTCAACAGTTGAGCCTGTGACCTTGAGACAAGAGCTTCTTCTGCACCCTCAATGCCCATTACCCTCAGTGAGGCACCAACTGGTAAAGGTTTCTCATAGCCTCTCTCTAGCTAGAGCTTAAGTGTAGAACCAAGCAATGAAGGACAAAGCTCTCTCCAACCTGAGTCACACAGGCCTGTGAGTGACAAAGATAAAAGGAAGATGACTTCTAAGGAGATTGAGGAGGAGAAAAGAGAGAGAAAGAGGAAGGCAAGTGGAGAGAGTTCATGCAGGATCCCTAGCTTCATGGAAGCTGCAATCAGGGCTGCCCCCAGGCCAAGTACTCAAGATGACGAGTTAAGGGTAGCCAGATTAAACTATTTGGGGTTTTGAAACTATAACATTGATGAAATCATCTCTATCCCTTGGTGCAATTAAGTGAACTGGCTTACATGGAAGTGTCAAAGATGAGGAAAGAAGCTAAGGATGCAGAATTGCTCCTTAAGATCGAAGAAGAAAGAAGGAGAAAAAGACTATATAAAGCTCCTACCCTCTCCCTAGTTCAGGAAAACCCTAAGACAGAGGCTGTGGCTACTGAACAATAAACTCAAGAAGTTAGGGTACAAGGTAGACAAAATATGATCACCAACCTGAGTGCTATAGGTCTCCATTAGGTAGCAGACATTCTTCCCTTGCCATATGACTACATTGAGTTCAAATACCTCAAGGAGTTTGAGCAACAAGTGCAAAAAGAGGAAAAACCTATAAAGAGGAAGTTAAGGGAAGAGGCGGCAAAGTCAAGAGCCATCATCAGAGCAAACTTGAAGAAATCTACTAACAGACAGAAGATGATGAGCTTCTTGAAGCTGTATGGATTCTCTGGAAGGAGACTTGGTCCAATGTCTCTATCCACCATAGATAAGCATATTAGAGTGATCAAGCAGAAGATCAAGAGGGGTGAGCTGGTTGACTAGCATTTTCCACCAAGTCAGGCTGCACCTGAAGCTGAGGTCAAGGTTGAATGACAAAAGACAACACAACCTGGACCTAGTGCTGCATCACAGCCAGCTTCATCTTCTGATCCACAACAGGGTTTTGATCCTTCTCCTTCTGTACCTGTGAGGATAAGAACCCAACTGAGGAAGAGAAACAAGAGCAATCTGGTACTGCAGGCCAGTCTCCTCAGTTAAAATACGAAAAGAGGAAAAGGATGGCCATCAGAAGGAATAAGAAGAAGAAGAAGAAGAAGTCCAAGGCATCTACCTCCATACCTCATGATGGGTTAGAATATCCTAAGGGTGATCAAGAAGAGACTTCTCATCCAACTCCTATTCAAGTAAAGCCTCTTCTGGCTACGAGACCCATTGTGTCTTGGATGTTTGGCAAAAATCTAGACAGATGGTATATCACTAGAGTCAAGGAGGTCAAGACCTGTACTTCTGGCAAAACATACTTGACCTCCCTCTACATGATTTCTATGACATGAGGAGATACTTTAAGAGTTTGAGGAATCCTAACCAAATGATGATTTAAGGAATGGCCTTGATTCTAATAAGGACTGTCAACAGATAAAGATCAAAAATCAAAGATCTCTTCAGTTTTGGTAGCATCAGCCTAGGGGGAATTTGTATGGAATACACTTAGAGGCTGATACAACTAAAGAACAACAAAGAGCTCTAAGCATGCACAACTAGAGTATAAGGGAGGTACTTCAGAAGATTTGATATAACTCAAAAAATTATGCTAAGTATCAAATCTACCGAAGCCAAAAGACCATATCTTCCGAAGCCAAAGATGAAGTCTTCTGAAGCTTCAAGGACAAAGTCTTCCGAAGCCGAAGGCTGATTTCTTCCAAAGACATAAAAGACATGCTATCTCTGAATCACCTTTTGACAAAAGTTGAACCACTTTCCGCTGCCACTTTTGATGACTCACTAACTTATATGAGTTGGTAAAAAGTCCATGCTTTTATAAACTGTAGATTAAGGTCTTTTGTCTATAACTTTCCAACTATATACTTTTATCCTTTTTGTAATAGATAAGGATGTGAGCTACAGCATGTCATAGTCACTAGTCAAAAGGCAATCTACTTTTTGACTCTACATTTATCTTGTTGTCTAGATTAGTGTTTCCAGCTAGCCTTCAAAGTATGGCCGGCTGTAGGATGTAGTATAAAGTGTCTCAAGTACTTGTATCTTTATGTATGCTTTGTAACACTTGTAAGAACTTGAGAGCAATATACATCATTCTTGAAAACCATATTTAAGTGTTCTTGTTCTTTTACTCATGTTTGTTGTTTCATCACTTGCCGGTTCCCTATTTGATCTGCTAAGTGTTTCATATCTCTCTATCTTATGAAACTGTTGCATTGAACACCCTTCCCGATCCTACAAGTATGGTCATATAGGACTCACCACCCTCACTTGCAGTTCTCCATACTCAACAACCTCCTCAGGTCTACATTGATGTGGACTCACTCATTCAAAGCTTGTTTGAGGAGGGTATACCAAGGGCTATACCTACTCTATCTCACTTTACTGAGAATCCCATAGTGGGATGGAGGTATGATGATGAAAGAAGAGCCCTAGTAATCTCTAGGTCTCAGGGACAACAAGAAATCTTCAACTTCTACAACCTGAGATACTATGAGAGCACCTATTTAGTTGACCTCCCACTTGCCAACCCAAGTCAAAACAGGCAAGCTGCAAGGTTAGCTGATAGGATTCAACAAAGGGTGCTTGAAGAATTCAAGCTGAGAACAAGTTTATATAGACAGAGGCTAGTAGGTAAGAGTATTGGTTAACTGGATGCTGAGGTGGACCCTAAGATTAGCTTTAAAGGGGAAACCTTGGCTGAAGGCCTAACAGTTAAGCCTGTGAACCTTGAGACATGAGCTGCTTTAGAACCCTCAACACCCATTACCCTTAGTGAGGCACCAACTGGTGAAGGTGTCTCACAGCCTCACTCTGGCCAGAGCTTAAGTATAGAACCAAGCAATAATGGTCAAAGCTCTCTCCACCATGAGTCATAAAGGCCTGTGAGTGACAAAAGGAAGAGGAAGATGACCTCTAAGGAGATTAAGGAGGAGAAGAGAGAGAGGAAGAGGAAGGCAAGGGGAGAGAGTTCAAGTAGGACCTTTGGCATCATGAAAGCTGCAATCAGAGCTGTCCCTAAGCCAAGCACTCAAGATGATGTTTCAAAGACATCCAGATTAAACTATCTGGGGTCCAGGAACTAAAACATTAATGAACTCATCTCTCTCACCTTAGAGGAATTAAATAAACTAGCTGACATGGAAGTGTCAAAGGAGAAGAAGGAAGCAGAGAATAAAGAATTGCTTCTCAAGATCAAGCAAGAAAGAAGGAGAAAAAGACTCTACAAAGCTTCTACCCTCTCCCCAATTCAAGAAAGTCCTGAGATAGAGGTTGTGGCTACTAAGCAACAAACTCAGGAAGGTAAAGAACAAGAAAGGCAAAACATGATAACCTACCTGAGTGCCACAGATCTCTATAAGGCAGCAGACCTTGTTCCCTTATCATATGACTATATTGAGTTTGAATACCTCAATCAGTTTTAGCAACAAGTGCAAAAAAAGAAAAAAGCTATAAAGAGGAAGATGAGGGAAGAGGCTGAAAGGACAAGAGCCACCATCAGAGCAAATCTGAAGAAATCTACTGATATATATAAGATGGTGAGCTTTTTGAAGCTGTATGGATTCTTTGGAAGGAAACTTGGTCCAATGTCTCTATCCACTATGGATGAGCACATTAGAGTGATCAAGCAGAAGTTCAAAAGGGGTGAGCTAGTTGACTTGCATTCTCCACCAAGTCAGGCTGCACCTGAAGCCGATGTCAAGGTTAAACCCCAAGAGACAACATGACCTTAACCTAGTGCTACATCACAGCTAGCTTCATCTTCTGATTCGTAACAGGGTCCTGATCCTTATCCTTCTGAAACCTATGAAGGAAAAGGACCCAACTAAAGAAGACAAACAAGAACAATCTAGTACTGCAGGCTAGTCTCCTCAGTTAAAGTAAAGAAAGAGGAAAATGATGGCCATAAGAAGGGATAAGAAGAAGTCTAAGGCATCCACCTCCACACCTCAGGATGGGTCAGAACATCCTGAGGGTGATCAAGAAGAGGCTGCTCATCTAACTCCTATTCAAGTAGAGCCTTTTGCTGCTGAGAGACCTATCGTGTCTTGGATGTTTACCACCAATCTAGACAGATGGTATGTCATTAGAGATTGAGGGTTCAAGACATGTACTTCTAGTAAAACATACTTGACCTCCTTCTGCATGATCTTTATTACATGAGGAGATACTTTGAGAGTCTTAGAAATCCTGACCAACTAATGATAAAAGGAATGGTCTTGATTCTGATGAGAACTGTCAACAGATGAATATCAATACTCAAAGGTCTCTTTAGTTTTGGTAGCATCAGCCTAGGGGGAGTTTGTAAGGAATACACATAAAGGCTGACACAACCAAAGAACAACCAAAGAGCTCTCAGCAAGCACATGTGAAGTACAAGAAAGTTACTTTGGAAGATTTGATATAACTCAGTGAATTATGCTAAGTATCAAATCTTCCAAAGCCAAAAGACCATATCTTTCAAAGCCAAAGACTGATTTCTTCCAAAGATAGAGAAGACATGCTTTTTCTGAATCACCTTTTGACAAAAGTTGAACAACTTTCCGCTGCCACTTCTAAAGACTCACCAACTTATATGAGTTGGTGAAAAGTTTATGCTTTTATCAACTGTAGATTAAGGTCTTTTGTCTGTAACTTTCCAACTATGTAGTTTTATCCTTTTTGTAATATATTAGGATGTGAGATATGGCATGTAATAGGCAATCTGCCTTTTGACTCTACATTGATCTCAAGTACTTGTATTTAGATTTAATCTTTGTAACACTTGTAAGAACTTGAGATCAATATAAATCATTCTTAAAAACCATATTTGAGTGTTCTTGTTTATTGGTTTTGTTACTTGTGTTCATTGTTTCATCCTAACCGGTTCCCTATTTGATCTGCTAAGTGTTCTAAATCTCTCTTCCTTGTGAAACTGTTGCATTGACCACCCTTCAATGGTCCTGTAAATTGTATTATTAATTTTACATTTATTAAATCATTTACTCAATTTATAATTATTGTATAATCTATAAAATACATTTTTATAAAGTTTTATTGTCATTTATGTGTTTTGACTATTAAATTAAACTAAATAAGGAATCTACAAAGCTTTTGCAAATATATAAAGTTTATGAAGTTTTATATAAAAGTAATTTGATTAATTATAAATGAAGTTTGATAAAGCTTGGGCCTGAAAGTGTAATTTCCAAAACTTAGTTCTAAAATATTTTTGCATAAAATAATAACACTACTTTAAACCCAGGGACAAAATCATAAATTAAGAAACTAAAACTTCAAAGTTAAAAAAAATGAAATAATAATCATTTAAAACTTTAAGGACCTAAGTGTAACTTTTGTCTAAAACCCACTTTACCACCGTCGCCTTTCCTCGATCAAGTCTAAGTCTGGTGACCACTAAACCATGCTAAACTCTCGATTTTAACTCTTTCGAACTGTCCCACAACCCTCGCGACCATGATTCGAACCCATGACTCTTTAAGTTCAAATAATCAAGCTCTTGAACCTTCCAATCTTAATCGAAAATCTTGTTCAATGTTGAATCTGTTCCAGCTCTATTTCGTGTTCAAATTAATCAAAACAGTTACATTACAACGTTCATATGATCTGTAAGAATTCAATCTCCTCATAATAGTGTTTTAATCATGTAATCATACTCGAATCAAACCAGAAACCTTCAAATCAAATTTCAAGTTGATGAAACTGAAACTGATCAAATCGTGCCTATATAATTGAGGGGAAATTATCATACCGAACCTCTAAAACTATATGCATTCTCAATTTCATCTGAAACACACACACATCACGTTCGATCACCACCATCACCGCCACTTACAACTCTATCAATATCAACCTTCTAAGCATCCTCAAACACAATTGATTGAGGGCTATTGATCCTTATCATTCTCAGAAGCTTTGGCAATCAACAATATGGATTATCAACATCAAAATCGTTCAAATCGATTTCTATATGAGGCGCGACCTTGTTTCATCTTAATGCATCGGATCAACTACGATCCGGGTAATTAAACCCACACACACACTCTTTTACACAAGGGGATTAAAAGTCACGATGTTGATTTCATCAACTTATTCGAATTGAGCTTCAATTTGATGAATCTAATTTTAGAGTTTATGTGATTTGGGGATTTGTTTAAATCAATGCTTTTTTTAATTTAAAACCAAACTTAATCAGACTTGGGGCCTTTCCCCAATTAGTTAAAACCTTCACCAACTGTGAAAGAGACCGGGTTTGAACCGGGCCTCTTACATATTATTTTTTAAAATCAATTCTTGTATACTATTTAATTCCAGAAATTATTATTTAATTTCTAAGAATCCTAAAGAAATTAAAATTCATATTTATATTATTTCTAAAGGTTAAAGGTTATAAAACATTTTAAACTTATTTATAAATTTTAAGTTTTGTAAAAATTATTTTGAATCAAACATAAACCATTTCAAATTATTCTAAACTAATAATTTGTAAATCAAAAAAATAATTATTTATTCAATTTATTATTTCTTTGACCAATAATTAATTATCAAATTAATTTTTTTATTTTCACTCTAATATTATAAACTAAATATTTAATTATAGTTAATAATTCTATTTCACAAATATTCATTATTTTCAAATTGAATTATTCAATCAGTTTATTTGTTTAATCAAGTTATTACATTTTATTTAAACAATTTATTAAAAACCCAAATCCCAATTGAAAACCCTAATCCACATCTATTCTTTAAATCATTATTTATTCTAATCTAGTACACTATTTCTTGGTTTAACTGTGAGAAAAACTATTGGTGTCTAATTTAGAATTATTCTTATTCAAAACGCACTCAAATATCAAAATGAGTTTTCATAACCCATTTTCATATGTTTTATTTTTTTTGGGAAATCATGTCATTCATATTCAATTATTGTTATTCAATGTTATTATATTTCAAAATTCAATTCAAAATATGATATGTTATTACTTACAATTATATGTGCATGATTAGATAAACTAGATGATAACATAATTATTAATTTATGCAACCACGATAACAATTATAGATCTTTTGGTTTGATAAACCCACCCCATTTGTTTATTCGCATGGTGATTGTAACCGAAATCATACATGCAATAAGGTTTCGTCTATTGACAGAGTCAATTTAGTCATTAGGTTTGATTGTGTTGGTTTGTCTTTTATGTTACACTATTGCTTTACGAGTCTTGACATTGTCATGTGAATTGAATTTTTTTTAATCATTTTAATCAATCTATATATGTATACAAACCTGTGTTACTCACCGGTTAATTCGTTAGCCGATTCGTTACTTTTTCACATGATTTCAGGAATGCAGATTAGCGGACTTCTAAATAAACATTTAGGGCTTGGACTTAGTCAAAATTAATGAAAATTTTATTATGTTTACTTGAGTTTTTATTTGATTGTAATGTATTTTTTGATTACTATTATTCAATTAAAATGACTTTTAATATATTGCAATGTAATTACTATCATGTGCTACGAGAAATCGATTCACATTCGTCCAACCCGATGATTCCACCATCGGTTGGGGTGTAAAAGATTGGTATCAGAGCATGGTTATAGGGAATTAGGTTATTAGAAATGGAACGACCTAGAGTATAACTAATTACCCTTACACATGACTCCTCTCATGTACCTTATATGCTTAGATATTATCATAGGTTATATGTGTGACATCCGGTAATTTTCCGTTACCAAACTCCGTTAGTTCCGTTAGGTCTTGCATACGCGTGTCGTGAGCACACACTAGTTTTCGTTGAACGTTGGTGACTTAATAACAATTATCTATGATAAACAGATAATAATTTAACTAATAATGTGATTATTAAGTTATGCTTATGTGTTTATGTGATTTTAAATATTATTTGTGAATTTTATCTTGTAACGTGACGACGTGTTATATTTATTGCATGTGTTTTGTAGCTATTGAAAATTATTCATGATTATCATTGTTAGTTTATAATACTTGTATTTTGTAGTTAAAAATTGTTAAAAAGTGTTTAAAAGGATTAGTTTTTACAAAATACAATTAAGGAGGGTTTATTTGGAAGTTTCCATAAAACAAAATATTAACAAAAATTAAACCCTAATCCCCCCACAAACCCCCCATTGGCCGCGACCTCCTCTCTCCCTCTCCCTTGCAATTTTTGACCAGGAACAAGCATCAAGCATCAAGTTTGATCGAGTTCCAAGCATTACAACACATTAGCAAGTTCAATTCTTGGCCATTACGCGATTAAAGGTTAGATTTTTATGAGTTTTTATGGTTTTTGGGTGTTGGTCGAACCCTAGTTCGAAATTGATGCTAGAATATCAAATTTTGATTGTTGAATGATTATATGATGTTAGTTAGATTGTATTGATGTTAGTTCACGTGGATTATACAAGAAATTCGTGGTTTTGATGCGTTGTTCATACCTTACTAATAATAGTAACTTTTGTGCATGAACTTGATGAATTGATGATGGATTGATGATGTTAGGATGTTAGTTGTGTTGTATGAACGATAATCTAGGTAGATAATGCAAGAAATCCATGATTGATGTTGTCTAGTTCATACATTGCCAAAAGTGGAAACTTTTATTCATGAAGATTTGTGTTTGAATGAATTGTAAGTGTTTGATGGATTCTTATGATTGCTATGAACTAGATAGGGTATGTCATTGATGAATTACATGTGGAATTTTGAATTATTAGTCGTTATATTTGATCAAACAAAAACTTAATTTGACATGTCACTAACGGGTCAAACGGGTCAACTGGGTCTAATGTGTCTTGTTTCTCCAAAACCTTGAGTCAATGTGTTTATTGAGCACTTAGGGTTGCTAAAGATTTTGTGTACACGTACTTATGTACTTGCGTGTTCTAGGTAACCTCTGAATGTTGTCTTTCCGCTCACTGTTAGCTTTTATTATTGTTCGTTTACGCACCAGGTGAGTTCAATGCCCTATTTTTACTTACTTCTCTTTTTGGGGGAGAAAGCATACTTGTTTTTAAAACGCTTTACTGATATAACATGTGTTTGGTAAGACATAGTGGGTTATACCATAGAAAGTCCTTACACTTTCGGATTGTTAATTAAGGAATCTAGCGGGAAATCTTGGGTAGTACTACTGGGTCTGACAAGCCTCATTCGTGTGACCGGAAGTCAACGGGTGCAATATTGTCCTAAACTACTAACAACATCACGACCTGGTATGTCGTGGCGGGAGGCAAACAGATAAACATAGTCAGCTTCAATCGCGAAATCACTATTGCTCTTTACTAATGAAATTAGACTAGCTATCTATTTCAATGCACTTGTTTATGTATATCTTTACTAACGCTACTACTTATGATTGATTACAAACTCTTGAACTCACCAACCATCATGTTGAATCTTTTAGTATGCTTTTCTCAGGTCATTTCTAGCAGCTGCCATAGGAGCACGCACGTGTCAAGCATGTTTTGTTCAAACATTGTTTACTTTTAATTTAGCATTTACTTACGTATTTTGGTTTGGGCGTGTGTTTTGCGCAGTTTACTTTTAGTACCTTGTGTTTGGGTTATTTACAAAATGCTTCCGCAAATATTTTAAAGTTTTAAACTTTGATTTGTTTAAATGTTGCATATAGAGTCATTTTGAGTAACTAATGACTGAGATCCTGGTTTGTTCACACACCTCGCGGTAAAACCCCGAGCATGGAATTTGAGGGTGTGACAATATGCCTTATATGATCAACCTTATACCTTGATCTCAATCAATGCACACACAAATTCTGAAATCATAATCTAAGGCATTGGGCCTAAATCAAATGGTTTTCAAATTTCAAATATTGGATTATTATTTATGGTTTTCATATCGCATCAAAGACTGCATCCCATAACTGAAAACATGCAATGCTGGAAGAGTTCGATGCCTGTATCTTGAGGTGTTCTGTCTTTGATGCAACTTGGAAGTTTTTCCAAGGTCTTAACCGATCTCCCTCCCATTCGACAAGTCGAGTTTCGTATTGATCTTGTGCCTGATGCTATATCCATGGTAAATCTCCTTATCATCTTGTACCGTCTAAAAGGCATGATTTTGCTAGCTAACTTCAAAAAGTTTTATAACAAGGATCCCTTATCGAGAATATGTTTCGAGCTTGTATCATTGATTTTAGTGGCTCTTGGGATTCTCATATTCTGTTGGTCGAATTCTCGTATAATAAGAGTCAAACAAATCAACCAAAGTCATATACCGATAGTTAAAATTCATTGTGAGTCTAAACGTGGCAAGAGTTCACTTGGAATGTGAGGACCAAATGAATCCAAATATCCTCATCTCTTTGTGGCAGCCTCGTCGTGATCAAATTTTTGGATGAAATTTCTTAAAATGAGGGAGACTGTAACATCTGACCCATTTCGTAACGTAAATCTAAACCCGAACCCATTTATGATCTTTCACACAATGGAAAAATCCATTATTAATTTTTTTTTTATTTTGATGATTCAACTTCAATAAATGTGTTTTTAATCAATATTGTGAATTGTATTATTAAATTTTATTTATTAAATCATTTCCTCAATTTATAATAATTTTATAATTTATAAAATATATTTTTATAAATTTATGAATTTTGACTATTAAATTAAAATAAATAAAGAATCTATAAAGTTTTTGTAAAATTTAGAAAGTTTATGAAGTTTTTTTAAAAAATGTAATTTGATTAATTTATAAATTAAGTTTTATAAAGCTTGGGGTTGAACGCGTAATTTCCAAAACTTAGTTTCAAAAGTTTTTTGCATAAAATAACACTCTAAACCCTAGGGACTAAATCGTAAATTATGAAACTAAAACTTCAAAGTTAAAAAAATGAAATAATAATCATTTAAAACTTCAGGGACTTAAGTGTAAGTTTTGTCTAAAACCCACTTTACCACCGTCGCCTTCCCCCGATCCGGCCAGCTTCTTGCCTAAGTTCGGTGACCACTAACCATGCCAAAATCTCAATTTTAACTCTTTTCAACCGTTCCACAACCGTCGAGACCATGAGTCGAACACATTACTATTTTATTCAAATAGGTAAGCTCTTGAACCTTCTAGCTCGATTTCGCATTCAAATTAATCAAAAAAGTTACACTACAACGTTCATATGATCTGTTCGGATTCAATCTCCTCATAATTGTGTTTTAATCATGTAATCATACTCGAATCAAACATGAAACCTTCGAATCAAATTTTCAACTTGACTAAAACTGATCAAACCGTGCCTATATGATCGAGGGGAAATTATCATACTGATCCTCTAAAACTATATGCATTCTCAATTTCATCTGAAACACACACACGCATCACATTCAATCACCACCTTTATCGCCACCTGCAACTGTGTCAGTATTGACCTTTTGAGCACCCTCAAACACAATCGATTGAGGGCTATTGATCCTTATCATTCTCAGAAGCTTCGCCAATCTTCAATTTGGATGAGCAACATCAAAATTGTTTAAATCGATTACTCTATGAGCCGCGGACTTGTTTCATCTTAATGTGGATCGACTACGATCCAGGTAATTAAACTGACACACACACACTCGTTTATGTTTGGGGATTAAAAGCCCCAATGTGATTTTTTTAATTATTTGACTTGAACTTCAATTTGAAGAATCTGATCCAATCCTCAGACTGACTCTACTTCATCGGTGTTTTCGAACATCACTTTTTAGGGTTTATGTCATTTGAGGATTTGTTTAAATCAATGCTTTTTGTTAATTTAAAACCAAACATAATTAGACTTGGGGCCTTGGCCCAACTAGTTAAAACCTTCACCAATTGCGAAAGAGACCGGGGTTCGAACCGGGCCTCGTACATATTATTTTTTAAAATAAGTTCTTGTATACTATTTAATTTCTAAGAATCCTAAACAATTTAAAATTCATATTTATATTATTTAAAAAGGTTAAAGGTTATAAAAACATTCTAAACTTGTATATAAATTATAAGCTTTGTAAAAATTATTTTCAATCAAATGTAAACCATTTCAAATTATCCTAAACTAATAATTTGCAAATCATTTAAATAACTAATTTTTTAATTTATTATTTCTTTGACCAATAATTAACTATTAAATAAATTTTATTTTCAATCTAATATTAGGTAAGATTTACACTTAAAGGCTGATCAACCAAAGCATCCATAGAGCTCCCAGCATGCATGCATGAAGTACAGAGTAAAGCTACTTTGAAAGTTTTACACCACTCAAAGAAAATAAGCCAAGTGTAAAATCTTTCGAAGCCAAATGACAAAATCTTCCGAAGCCAAAGATGAAGTCTTCCGAAGCTTCAGAGACAAAGTCTTCTGAAGCCAAAGACTGATTTCTTCCGAAGACAGAGAAGACATACTTTCTCTTATCCCCTTTTGACGAAGACCGAACAACTTTCCGCTGCCACTCTGAAGACTCACCAACTTATATGAGTTGGTGAAAAGGTTCATGCTTTTGTCAACTGTAGATTAAGGTCATTGGTTTGTAACTTTCTACTTTTGTACCTTTTATCCTTTTTGTAATAGTTAGGATGTGAGCTATGGCATGTCATAGTCACTAGTCAAAAGGCAATCTGCCTTTTGACTTTACATTGATCTTGTTGTCCGGATTAGTGTATCCAGCTGGCCTTCAAAGTATGGCCGGCTGTAGGATGTAGTATAAAGTGTCTCAAGTACTTGTATCCTTATGTATGCTTTGTAACACTTGTAAGAACTTGAGAGCAATATACATCATTCTTGAAAACCATATTTGAGTGTTCTTGTTCTTGTTCTTGTTCTTTTACTCGTGTTCATTGTATCATCTAACCGATTCCCTATTTGATCTGCTAAGTGTTTCATATCTCTCCACCTTATGAAACTATTGCATTGACCACCCTTCACCAGTCCTGTAATTGGTATCATAACAGTTCAGGCTCTTAATTGTAAGATCTCACCATCTTTGATTTGTTTAGTTTCATAGAACACTTAACAATTCAAATGGTAGCTCTTGCTTAAGCTGATATGGAAATCGATACTATGACAAAGTCTCCACTGATCACCCCTGATGAATTTGATACTTGGTGCCAACGTATGGAAAGGTTCATCAAGTCTCAAGACAACAGGATGTGGAGTTATGTTATCGAAGGATCTCACATCGGAATTACCTCTTCAGCCACTGTTAGAGGTGGGATGATACCAAAAGAAATGGCTGACTATTTTGAAGAAGACCGGAAGAAGATTGACATAGATCAGAAAGCCATGACTTCCCTCCAAACTGCTCTTCTAAACTCTATATACAGAGGCTTCAAGAAGTGCAAAACTACTAAGCAGCTCTTGGATGCACTAAGGCTCATGTATGATGGGTTTGAGGAAGCTAAAGAGAACAAGAAAGACCTCTTGAAGCAACAGTTTGAGAACTTCACCTACAAGACAGGTGAAACCATGACTCAACAATACTTCAGGTATGTGACTGATGTTAGAGTAAAACTTGAGAACAGGGACATAGTGAAGAAGTTCATGTTCTCTCTTCCCAGACAATGGACTCACTATTATGTGGCCATCAAGAGAACTATGAACCTCTCTACCCTTACTCTCACAGAGTTGTATGGTATCCTCAGTGGCTACCAGATGGAAATGAACGTGTAAAATCCATCGAGCAGCTCTTCCAACAATCAGCAGAGTTCAGCCCTTCATGTGGTTGAAAGGGATAGCATAGAACCATAACAACATCTTATATGCTTACATGTAAACTCACAAATAGGTCCTTTCATCACCTTCCTTGAGACACTAAGGGAGAACTACATCCAAGGAAGCCTATTCCAAGAGACAAGCTCTACACAAGCCTCTGTGTCTACTGATGAAAGTTATGGCGACTTTCTCTTCACCCTTGAAGACTTGGACTGTATCCATCCAGATGATCTGGAGTACATGGAGATAGTCCAGCAGATGGTTCTTCTCACTCACATGTCCAAGAAGTTCTACAAGAGGACAGGGAGAAAGTTTCCTAACAATATGGCCAGTGGAAAGTTTAGACTGGACAAAAGCAAAGTAAAGTGTTACAACTGTAACTAGATGGGCCACTTTGCTAGAGAGTGCAAGGAACCAAGGACAAATGGTGGCCAAGCATAGTCCAGGCCAAACTACACTGATCCAGCTCTAAGAATCGAGAAGCCAAGCCAACCTAAACAACATGTTGTTGTTGCTGTTGAAGAAGGAGGCTTTGACTGGAGCTTTCAGGTGGAAGATGCCTCTCTAAACCAAGCACTGATGGTTGATCATGAAGAAGCTAAGGCATTGGAACATCTTTGTACCCCTGAATACATTGCTAAAGTTAACATGTATAGGTCCTATAATTTAGAAGTGAAATCTGACCTTGAGTCCTTAAACATTTTTAAAGCTAATTTTAAAAGAGCTAAAAATGACTATAAACTTAAAATAGAAGATTTAGAGAAAACCATTTCAACTCTTAAGCACGAGCATACAAATTACAGGACTCAGATCAAAGATCTCATTACTAAATTGACTGAATGCCAGGATGAGTTTGTGATTAGCAAAGCTAAGGAAGAAAAATGTGTTCTTGAAGAGGAAACCTTCAAGAACATAATATCCTCATTCTTGTATACAAAAGTCTGTTATCAGAACAGACAGGGACTAGGATCAAGTAAGATAGCTCCTTTACACACACTCCTATCTGTTAGATAACCAAGGTGTGGAACTTGTCAAGATGAGCTGCCCTCTATTGATCCTATCCAAGAGAAGGATGAAGATAGAGAGGAGATGGTGAAGGATGAACCTAAGGTGAGTGACAAGGGTTATCCTAAGGAAGAACTTGATTAGGCTACTAAAAGAAAATCCAAGAAAGCCCAAGAGATCAGGCCACTTTCAACTCTAAGAAAAAGAAAGTTTTTATCTCTACTGGATTTGAAGTCGTAAAGGCTGAAGACTCAACTATGGATTCTAGTACCAGGAATCCTACTTCATATCTAAATCATCATGATCTAGAGAGGAAGGCTGATAAGGTGTGCACCACTACTGCACAACTTGAACCATCTAGTTCCAAGAGCAAGCCTCATCCTAAAAGCCTGATGCATCATCTAGAAAGGTGAAGAAGGAAGTGGAAAGTGATCAAGCTCAGCCATCCACTCAAAAGAAGACACTCAGAAGTATGCAAACTAAATGTATCATGTGTGGTAGTACTTCTCACTTTGCCAAGGATTGTACTGTCCATATGAACAAGAATATAAATCTTTTGAGAAGAAGAAGATGAAAATAACTTCGGAAGGAAAATCTCTTCCTTTAGGAAGCTCCAATGTGAAGAAGAAGATAAGTGACAACTTACCTTTGGAAGAAAATTTGGTCTCTCCGAAGCACTAAAGTCTACTGCAGCGGATGCAAAAGCTTCTGAAGGTTCTGTCTCCAAAACTTCCAAAGTCATCAAAACTTCCAAAGTATTAAAGGCCAAGTCTAGTCTTTCAAATATGGTGTCGAAGATGAAGGAAGGCCATGTGACTGAAAGTTCTTCATCAACAATAGCAAATGATCCTCAAAACTTGCATATAGGATCAATTACTGTTTCATTATCTTCTTTTCACTTTGACAAGCCCAAGACCAACAAGGCTTGGGTTTTCAAATGTAACTAACCATCTTTTTATGTGCAGGAACAAATCAAGACCAAAGGGAATGTATGGATCATTGACAGTGGCTGTTCCAGGCACATGACAGGCAATGGCTCTTTGCTTCAAAACTTCAAAAGAATTTATAGAGGGCCAGTTGCTTTTGGAGGAGAATCTGGTGGTTACATTACTGGAAGGGGCAGGGTCATAAATGGTAAGCTCAGTATTAAGAAGGTAAACTTTGTTAAGGAGCTTGGGTACAATCTTCTGAGTGTATCCCAATTTTGTAATCAGAGGCACAACATGGTCTTCACTAAGCATGAGTGCATTATTCTCAAGCCCGAGGTGGTCATTCCTCAAGAGCATATCTACTTAAAGCCCCCAAGAGAGGGAACATGTACAAGATGGACCGCATGAAACATCCCCTTCAGGAGAAGCCTCTTTCTTTCTATCTAAAGCCAATAGTGATAAGTCTTTCCTTTGGAATAAAAGAACATGTCATGTAAACTTTAAAAAAATGAACAAATTAATTAACAATGATTTGGTAACTAGAATGTCAAAGAAAGAGTTTACAAGTCATGATCATTGTTTTGCAGGTCTGAAAGGGAAGCACCACAAGGTATCTCACAAGCCAAAGGAGATGAACTCCATCACTACTCCCTAGACTTATTACATATGGATCTCTTTGGCTCCACCAGTGTAATGATTTTAGGAAGGACCTCTTATTACTTGGTGACACAGATGACTTAACAAGATACACTTAGGTTTTCTTTCTTAGAACTAAGGATGAGACCCCTGAGATCTTGAAGAGTTTCATTCTGAAAATTAAGAATCAATATGATCATAGGGTAAAGATCATAAGATGTGATCAAGGAACCGAATTTAAAAACCAAATCCTTGATACATTTTGTGATGAAAAGGGTATTACAAGACAATACAATGCTCCCAGGACTCTTCACCAAAACAATGTTGCTCAGAGGAGAAACAGGCCACTTATTAAAGCTACAAGAACCATGTTATCTAACTATAAACTGCCCATCACCTTCTGAGAAGAGGCTGTCAACACTGTCTGCTATATGCGAAACAAAGTTTTAATAGTTAAGACTCAAGGTAAGACTCCTTATGAACTGTGGCACAAAAGGAGACTTTTTATTGGTTTTCTCAGATCATTTGGATGTCCTTGCACTATCTTGAATACCAAGGATCAAATAGCCAAATTTGATGAGAAATCAGACGATGGAAATTTCATTGGATACTCTTCCCAAGCTAAGGCTTATAGAGTATACAATCTTAGAACTAGAATAGTTGAGGAGTCAGCCAATATGACCTTCAATGAGCATACACCCAGTGTGAAAGGTTTAGGTCTTGATTGGCTGTTTGATCTTGATTTAGTTACCAACCATTTTAACAAATCTTTTGAGAATGTTTTAGGATCTACAGATACATTATCAACAGGAGATTCTGATCCAAGATTTGAGCCGAGAAGACCAAATGTTCAAACTACTTCAGCTCCAGTGGTAACTAGCCTTGCAGTTGGAAATCATGTCAGCTCAACCATGACAAATTCTTCAGCTGACACATCTGAGGTGCCTCTAAATTCTAGCACAGAGGTACAAAACATAGATGAAGGCATTTCCAATGTAGGATGAGATGGGGGTGGTGACAGTGATCAGGAGTTTTTTGATGCTGATAACCACTCCATAGAAGACAACATCAATGATATGACATACTCATTGGATCAAGTTTCTCTTGAGAAGTGTGTTGATGTGGTGGATAATAGTCAAGAACCAGATCTGAATTTCACCAACTTAGATCTGTATAAACAACTTGATGTGATTCCTCAACTAAGAATCTCAAGTTCCATCCCACCATAAACATCATTAGAGATGTTGAGACTGGGGTAAGAACAAAAGGACAAACCCATGACAAAAATATTTGTCTTCACTTTTGTTTCTTGTCCCATATAGAGCTTAAGAAGATTGAAGAGGCTTTGAAGGATGGAAGTTGAGTTGAAGCAATGCATGAGGAGCTACTTCAATTCAAGAGACAAAAGTTTTGGAATCTATGTCCTCTTCCTGAGGGGAAGACTACCATAGGTACCAAATGGGTATTTAGGAACAAGAAGGATGATAGAGGACTTGTCATCAAGAACAAGGCAAGACTAGTTATTCAAGGGTACACACAAGAAGAAGGGATTGATCACACAGATGTTTTTGCTCCTATAGCAAGACTTGAAGCTATTAGGATATTCTTGGCTTTTGCTGCATTCAAAGATTTCAAGGTCTACCAACTTGATGTCAAGTGTGCTTTTCTATATGGGGTGATTGATGAGGAGGTGTATGTCAAACAACCACCTAGCTTTACAGACCTAGATCATATTATTATCTCTATAAGCTTGACAAAGCTCTTTATGAGTTGCATCAGGCTCCAAGGAAGTGGTATGAGATACTATCATAGTATCTCTGTCAGCATGGGTACAAGAGGGGTACTATTGATGGAACACTCTTCATCAAAGGAACATGAAATGACTTGATGCTAGTTCAAGTTTATATAGATGACATTATCTTGGGGTCAACTAATCCAAAGCTTTGCAAAGACTTTGAGAAACTGATGAAGAATAGATTTGAAATGAGTGCCATGGGGGAACTTAATTTCTTTCTAGGAATTCAAGTGAAGCAGGTTGACAATGGAATCTTCATAAACCAGTCAAAGTATGTGCAAGACATACTTGTCAGGTTTAACAAGTTTGAGTGCAAGGTTGCTAAGACACCCTTAGCCAGAAACCACTCCTTAGGACTAGATCTTAAGGGGGAGTGTGTTGATGAATATCTATACAGGGCTATGATTGGGTCTCTTATGTACCTCACAGCCAGTAGGCCTGATATAATGTTTGCTACATGTATTTGTGCAAGATATCAAGCCAACCACAGAATGTCACACATGGTTACTGCCAAAAGAATTCTCAGATATCTCAAGGGTGCTCCCAAATTGGGCCTTTGGTATCCAAAGAATTATGACTTTAATCTGTATGCCTATACAGATAGTGACTATGGTGGCCGTAATATGACTGCGAAGTCTACATTTGAGGGATGTCAATTTCTTGGTCAAAGGATAGTCTCATGGCAATGCAAGAAACAATCCTGTGTGTCTGCATCAACAGCTAAAGATGAATACATTGCTGCTGCAAGCTGCTGTGCTCGAGTGCTTTGGATTCAGAATCAGATGCTAGACTATGGATTCAACTTTATAGAGACTCATATCCACATAGATAACAACAATGCTATCTCTATTACAGAGAATCATGTGCAGCACTCAAAGACAAAGCACATCAACATCAGGTATCATTTGATTAGAGATAATTTTGAAAAGAGATTAATAAAACTTGTCCAAGTTAACACAATTGAACAATATGCTGATCTGTTCACAAAAGATTTTGATGAGAAGAGATTTAAATATCTTGTATTAGCTATTAGGATGATTAACTTTGAGTAGATTTTCTTTAAACTAAACTCAAGATTATTTTTGAAAACATGTGGGTCTAATGTTGTCTATATCATCATCATATAAGCCCAGTTTACTTTGGAAAAAACTTTTCAAAATGATATCCCTTAGGATTTTGAGAATTTTAATAAAATTTCTTTCGGAAGACATCAAGCTGTCTTTGGAAGAAAATTATGCCTTCAAAACAAATAACTACTTCTGAGAAATTAACCTTGGGAAGAAATTCTGATTCCGAAGCTTATTTTTCTCACCAAGTACTATGTGTATTGAAGGATCATTTTCTTCCGAAAGCAATTAAGTCTTGAAACTTTAATTCTCTCTTATGAATAAGATTTATAGTATTTGATATCTTCCGAAGCAAAATTTATCTAGAAAGTAAAATTACTCTAAGTAATTTTCTTCCGAAGCAAATTCTTAGAAAACTAAGGAATATCTTCCGAAGCCAAATTTGGCTTTGGAAGTTTTTCTAAAACCTTTTAATGATAAATTACCTTTAGAAGATTTAGACTTCTAAGAAAACTAACTTTTTGGGCATTCTTCTAGAGGTGGGACCGACATTCGGATTTCAAAGTTTATCCTTTTGCATTAACCAACCTTGTTCTTACCTTCCTTCATCTCAAAGCTACTCAAAATGGCCAACCCTGACCCACAAAACCAGCCCAATTTCTCCGTGCAACTACACAAACAACATAATCAGGTTGCTCTGTTAGTGTCTTAGAAAGATCTTGGCTTCTTAGATGTTTGTCGTTTCTTGGCTTTATCCAACTACTTCAACTCCTTCACCATAAATCCTCTACTATATGAAGATCAACTTTTAGAGTTTCGGAGGAACTGCCAAGAGGTCATTATGGATGGGGAGAAGGCACTGTCTGCCACAGTGCAGGGCAGGACAATTTTTATCACTCCAGCCACCATTCGTACTCATCAAAGGCTAGATTATGAAGAAAGATAATTATCCTTCCCAAAATCTGCTGTGAACCGGTCCTTCAGGCAGATGGGCTATGAGAATGATTATTCAGTAAGAACCTTAAAGAAAGGAAGGGTGTCCTCCCAATGGAAGTACCTCCTTCATGTTGTCATTCATTGTCTATCAAATAAACATAGAGGTTGGGATCAAATTCCTGAAGACCTTAAGGGGTACTCATAATTTGTTTATACTAATTTACTTGCAAACTTGGACTTCTTAGAATATTAAATGTTCCCTATATATGTCCAGTATATTCTTAACTGTGAACGGGGCTCACAGTTAAAGGGAACGGGTAATGTTCTAAAATTGGGACAGATGAAGCTAGCATCTTCAAGACAATGAGAAAGCCAACTGTTGGCTTCTTAGAGGTAGAAACAGCCCTAGTCCCAAAAATGTTAGAGCTCATTGCTCAAGATGACAACTTAGCAACACAAGCTAATGTTGAACCCACACATTCCACATCTGCACCACCCACACGACCACAAATCACCATCACCTACCAAAGAAAATAAAAACGAATCCCTGCACAAGCTACTTAGGTTATGCAGGCCCCCAAATCACCAACCGTGTAGGAAGAAGTAGACACTAGAGCTCTCACTTCTCTTGAGGAGCAAACCCTCCCATTCTTTCTATGATCAGTGATAAGGTTCCTCATGCTCAGCCTGATGAGCTCACTACACCAACACCAGCCTTAAGCCTTCACTCAGAGTCTTAAAACTCTAGTGATCAACCTTCAAGGGAAAGTTACCATCCCCAGCCGCTTGACCTCAACCAACCAATACCTAACCTTGAATTCTATGATGATGAAGACATGGGATTCAGTGAGTACCATGAGTCTCTCTCCTCCACCCCTGCTCAAGAAGAAATGAGGGCTCCTGACTCACCCATGTCTAGCCCACATCATCCATCCACACCTGAGGTGGACCTCCCTGAACCTATTCAGGAGGCCCATATGGAAGAGGCTCTCACTTTAAAAGTGATTACATCATTCAGACCTCAACCATGGAACCCAGCCCATTGATACTTCTTTTGAAGCTGTCAGTGTGCAGGGGAAAACTAGCAGCCAAGAACCTGAAGCTAATGATGAAAAAGAAGACCTTGGTCCCATTCTCTCATCCATCCAAAATCTCAATTGAAAACCCTAATCGACGTCTATTCTTCAAATAATTATTTATTCTAATCTAGGACACCATTCCTTACGTTAACCGTAAGGAAAACTATTGGTGTCTAATCTAGCATTATTCTTATTCAAAACGTATTCAAATATCAAAGCGAGTATTTATAGCCCATTTTCATATGTTTTATTTTTTTTTGGGAAATCATGTGATTCATATTCAATTATTGTTATTCATTGTTATTCTATTTCAAAATTCATTTTAAAATATGACATGTTGCAGGACCGGTTAAAGGATGGTCAATACAATTAGTCTCACAATAAGGAGAGTGTTAGAACACTTAACAGATCAAATGAGAAACCAGGTTTATGTAAATGATACTAAGAATACAAGTAAACAATGAGATAGAACTAAGAAAAAGAACAGAGTAATATGGTTTTCAAGGATGTTGTATATTGCTCTCAAGTTATTTTATAAGTGTTACAAAGCATAAAAAGAAATACAAGAACCTGAGATACTTTATACTACATCCTTCAGCCGGCCATACTTTGAAGGCCAGCTGGAAACATTAATCTAGACAACAAGATCAGTGTAAAGTCAAAAGGCAGATTGCGTTTTGACTAGTGACTATGACATGGCATAGCTCACATCCTAATATATTATAAAAAGGATAAAATGTATAAAGTAGGAAGTTACAACTCAAGAGCATAATCTACAGTTTACTAAAGCATGGACCTTTTCACCAACTTGTATAAGTTGGTGAGTCATCAGAGTTGCAGCAGAAAGTAAGTCAGCTTTATTGAAAAGTAGATCAGAGAAAGCATGTCCTCTCTGTCTTCGGAAGAAATCAGTCTTCACTTCATTGGCTTTGAAAGAATTTGTCTTTGAAGCTTTGGAAGACTTCATATTTGGCTTTGGAAGATTTGGTCTTTGGCTTCGGAAGATTTTACACTTCGAATAATTTATGTGATGAGTATAAAACTTTCGAAGTAACATCTACCTTGTACATCAGTGCATGCATGCAGGAAGCTCCTTGGTTGTTTTGGCTTCTTTTGTTGCATCAGCCTTCTAATATAACCTTACAAACTTCCCCTAGGCATCAGCTACTAAAACAGAGAAGTTATTCACATGTTTACAGTCCTCATTAGGATCATGACCATACCATTCTTCATCATCTGGTCAGGATCCCTCAGACTCTCATAATATCTTTTCATGTCATGGAGATCATGTAGAGGAAGATCAAGCATGTCTTTCCAGAAATAGACATCTTGACCTCCTAGATCTCTAATGACATACCACCTGTCTGGATTAACAGCAAAAGTCCAGGACAAGATGGGTCTTCCAGTTACAAGAGGCACTACTTGAGTTGGAGTTGGTTGAGCAGCCTCTTCTTTCACTACCTCAAGATGCTCTGACTCATCCTGAGGTGTAGAGGTGGACGCCTTAGTCTTCTTCTTGGAAACACTCTTCATGGCCATCATTTTCCTCCTCTTTGAAGTCTTTAACTAAGAGGACTGGTCTTCAACACCAGGCTGTTCTACTATGTCTCTCAGATGGGTTCTCTTCTCTCACAGGTTCAGAAGGAGAGTGATGAGGAACCTGCTGTGGATCAAAAGATAAAGTTGGCTGAGATTCAGCTCTAGGTCCAGGTTGTGTTGTCTCAGGGGGTTTAACCTTGACCTCAACTTTGGGTTGAGTTGGACTTGGTGGAGAATGCAAGTCAACAAGCTCTCCCTTCTTAATCTTCTGCTTGATCACCCTGATGTGCTTATCCATAGTGGATAGAGACATTGGACCAAGCCTTCTTTCAGAGAATCCATACAACTTCAAGAAGCTCATCATCCTTTGTCTATCAGCAGACCTCTTTTGGCTCTTTTGGATGATGGGTCTTGACTTTGCAGCTTCTTCCATTAGTTTTCTCTTAGAAACCTTCTGTTCCTTGATGACTTGGTTCTCCAGCTGCTTGAGATACTCAAATTTAACTTACTCATATGATAAGGGAAGAAGTGTAGAAACCTGATAGAGTCCTGTGGCACTCAGATAGTTGATCATGTTCAGTCTATCAACTTCCTTGTCTACCTGAGGTTATGCAGTTCCCACAGCCTCTGTCTCAGGACTTTCTTGAGCTGGGGAGAGGGTAGGAGCATGCTTGTAGAGCCTTTTCTATCTCCTTTTTTCCATGTTTTTGAGGAGCAATGCTGCATCCTCTGCCTCCTTCCTCTCCTTGGACAATTCCTTGTCAGCCAGTTCATTCAGTTCATCTAAGGGGAGAGAGAGTAGTTCTTCAAGATTGTAATTTCTAGTCCCTAAGTAGTTTATCCTGGTTGCCCTCAACTCATCATCCTGAGTATTTGGCCTGGGGGCAGCCCTGATAGCAGCTTCTATGAAGCCTGGAGACCCTCTTGAACTTTCTCCCCTTAGCTTCCTCTTCCTCTCTCTCTCCTCATCCTCAATCTCCTCAAGAGTCACTTTCCTTTTTCCTTTGTCACTCACAGGCTTTGGTGACTCAGGGTGGAGAGAGCTTTGGCCTTTATTCCTTGGTTCAGCAGTCAAACTCTGGCCAGAGAGAGGCTGTGAAGCATCATCACCAGCTGGTGCCTCACTGAGGGTAATGGGTGCTTAAGAAGTTCATGTCTCAAGGTTCACAAGTTCAACTTCTAGTCCTTCAGCCAAGGCTTCCCCTTTAAAGCTAATCTTAGGATCCACCTCAATATCCAGTTGACCTAAAGTCTTACCTGCTAGCCTCTGTCTATATAGTCTTGACCTCAGCTTATATTCTTCAAACACCCTTTCTTGAATCCTATTTGCTAATCTTGCAGCTTGTCTATTTTGACTTGGGTTGACAAATGGAAGATCAATCAGATGGGTGCTCTCATAGAAGCTTAGGTTGAAAAAGTTGAAAATTTCCCGTTGACCCTGAGATCTTCAGATGACTAGAGCTCTTCTATCAGTATCATACCTCTATCCCATGATTGGATTCTTTGAGTGAGGAGATGGGGTAGGCATAGCTCTGGGAATACCCTTCTCAAACAAACTTTGTATGAGTGAGTCCACATCCATGTAGACTTGAGGAGGTTGCTGAGTATGGACCATTGCAAGTGAGGGTTGTGAATCCTCAAAGTCATACTCTGTGAAGAACTCCCGGGTTATGTGATTGTTTAGACTTTCTCCCTCTTTTTAGTAGCATCACCTTCTTGCATAGGTGAGCTTGGGGTTGGATCTGTCACATCCACAGGCTCTTATGGACCTGGTTGAGTTCTCCGAGTGGTCTTTCAGCTAACTTGCCCTTGAGATCGGTGATCTCAAGTTGTTGGTCATTGACCCTCCTTTGTAAGACAGTCACCTGAGATTCCAGGTGACTTATCTTTAAGATTAAATAGGTGCATGTTTTTGTCAGTTTTTACACCTTTAGTTTCAGACTCCCCATATCTTCATCAAAAGAATCATGGGGGGATGAGAGAATAAGACCAAGGTCTTCTTCCTTATCACTAGCACTTTGTTCTTGGCTGCTTGATTTCCCCTTCATCATGACAACTTCAAGTGAAGTGTCAAGAGGCTGGGTTGCCATGGTTGAGGTCTTAATGATGTAGTCACTTGATGAAGTAAGAGCCTCTTCCATATGGACCTCCTGAACAGGTTTAGGGAGATCCACTTCAGTAGTAGGTGGATGATATGGGCTAGACATGGGATAAATATGAGTACTCATCTCTCCTTAAGCAGGGGTGGAGAAGAGAGACTCATGATACTCACTAAAGCCCATGTCTTCATCATCATAGATTTCAAGGTTTATGATTGGTTGGTTTAGATCAAAAGGCTGGGGATGGTAACTGTTCCCTGAAGGTTGTTCACTAGAGTTTTGAGACTCTGGGTGAAGGCTTAAGGCTGTGGGGGTTGCGAGCTCATCAGGCTGAGCATGAGGAACCTTAGCACTGATCATTGGTGAGATGGGAGTGGTTTGCTCCTCAGGAGAAGTGGGAGTTCTAGTGTCTACTTCATCCTGTATGGGTGATGATATAGGGGCTCACAAACTGAGTAGCATATGCAAGGGTTCGTTTGGATTTTCTTTGGTAGGTGATGGTTATTTTTGGCTGTATTGCTGGTTGAGAAGTAGAAGGTGTGGGTTCAACACTAGCTGGTGTTGCTAGGTTGTCACCTTGAGCAATGAGCTCTAACATTTTTGGGACAAGGGCTGTTTCTACCCCAGAGAAGCCAATAATTGGCTTCATCATAGTCTTTAAGATGCCAGGCTTCATCTGTCCTAATTTTGGAAAAGACAAATCACCTTCAATATCATCCAGCTGAAGGTGAGTGTTTATGGAGGCTGGAGTGATGAAGATTGTCCTCCCCTACACTGTGGCAGATAGTGCCTTCTCCCCATCCATGGTGACCTCTTGGCAAGTCCTCCAAAAGAGGGTGAATTTAGGTTAGTGAAAATGCAGATGAAGAAGATAGTGACAAGAGGGGGAACCGTTGTGAGAATATATATGAAACGGATTTGAGACAAAGTTAATGAAAAAGAATAAACTTTGAAATCTAAATGTCGGTCTCACCTCTGAAAAAGTGCCCAAAAAGGTAGTTTTCTTGGAAGTTGAAAATCTTCCGAAGGTAATGTTGTCTTTGGAAGTTTTAAGAAAAAGCTTCCAAAGCCAATTTTGGCATCGGAAGATATTCCTATGGTTTGTGAAAATTTTGCTTCAGAAGGAAAATACTTAGAGAATGTTCACTTCTGAGACATGTTTGGTTTCGGAAGAGATTAAGACTTGGGAGTTTTATTCTAAAGAGAATAAAACTTCCGAGACTTAATTGCTTTTGGAAAGAAATTGTCCTTCAAATACATGTAAGTACTTAGAAGCATATTTAAGCTTCGGAAGATATCTTAGAATTTCTTCCGAAGGTAAATTTCTTATAATTAATTATTTGACTTGAAGACATAATGTTCTTCCGAAGACAACTTGAAATCTTCCGAAAGAAAATATATTTGGAAAAATTTTCAAAAATCTAAGGAATATCATTTTAAATATTTTCTTCCAAAAAAACTGGGCTAATGAAGGTGATAAAATAGACAACTTAGGACACACAGGTTTTCAGAAATAAAGTTGATTTAAGTTTAAGAAAATCTACTCAAAGTTAATCATCCCAATAGCTGATACAAGATATTTGAATCTCTATCATCAAAAGCTTTAGTGAGCAGATCAACATATTGTTCATTTGTGTTAACTTTGACTAGTTTGATTAATCTGTTTTCAAAATTATCTCTAATCAAATGATTCTTGATGTTGATGTGTTTTGTCCTTGAGTGCTGCACAGGATTCTTTGTAATAGAGATAGCACTGTTGTTGTCTATATGAATGGGAGTCTCTTTGAAGTTGAATCTATAGTCCAACATCTAATTTTGAATCCAAATCACTTGAGCACAGCAGCTTGCACCACCAATGTATTCAGCTTCAGCAAATGATAAAGACACACAACATTGTTTCTTGCATTGCCAAGAGACTATCCTTCCACCAAGGAATTGACATCCCCCATATGTAGACTTTGTAGTCATGTTGCAGCCACCATAGTCACTATCTGTATAGGCATACATATTGATGTCAGAATTCTTTAGATACCAAAGGCCAAGCTTGGGAGCACCTTTGAGATATCTAAGAATTCTCTTGACAGCAACTAGGTATGACATCTTAGGGTTGGCTTGATATCTTGCATAGATGCATATGGCAAACATGATATCAGGCCTGCTGGCTGTGAGATACATAAGAGACCCAATCATAGCCTTGTAAAGATGTTTATCCACACACTCCCCTTTAAGATAAGGTCCAAGGGAGTGGTTTCTGGCTATGGGCATCTTGGCAACTTTACAATCAGTCATGTTGAATCTTGTAAGTATGTCTTGTACATACTTTGACTGACTTATGAAGATGCCATTGTCAACTTGCTTCACTTGAATTCCTAGAAAGAAATTGAGTTCCCCCATGGCACTCATTTCAAATTTATTCTTCATCAGCCTCTCAAAGTCTTTGCAGAGCTTTTGATTAGTTGACCCGAATATAATGTCATCTACATATACTTGAATTAGCATTAAGTCATTCCTTGTTCCTTTGATGAAGAGAGTTCCATCTATAGTACCCCTCTTGTAGCCATGTTGACAGAGATACCGAGATAGTGTATCATACCACTTTCTTGGAGCTTGGTGCAGCCCATAAAGAGCTTTATCAAGCTTACAGACATAATAAGGATGATATGGGTCTACAAAGCTAGGTGGTTGTTTAACATACACCTCTTCATCAATCACCCCATATAAGAACGCACACTTGAAATCAAGTTGGTAGACCTTGAAATCCTTGGATGTAGTAAAAGCCAGGAATATTCTTACAGCTTCAAGTCTTGCCACAGGAGCAAAACCATCTGTGTAGTCAATTCCCTCTTCTTGTGAGTATCCTTGAACAACTAGTCTAGCCTTATTCTTGATGACAAGTCCTCTATCATCCTTCTTGTTTCTAAAAACCCACTTGGTTCCTATGGTAGTCTTTCCTTGAGGAAGAGGACATAGGTTATGGTGGTAATGTTACGGTGGTGATGGCGGCCCAACTTCCATCCTTTAAAGCCTCATCAACTTTCTTTGGCTCTATCTAGGACAAGAAGCAAGAGTATAGACAAACATTTTGGTCATGGGTTTGTCCTCTTGTTCTCACCCCTGTATCAACATTTCTAATTATATTGTGGTGGGGTGTGAGTTGTGGATCCTAAGTTGAGGAATCACAGCAAGTTGATTGGAAAGATTTAAATTTGAGAAATTCAGATCTGGCAATGATCACCCACTATATCAGCACACTTATCAAGAGAGGCTTGATCCAATGAGTGTGTGACATCATTTAAGTTATCTTCTACGGAGTGGTTATCATCATCAAGAAGTTCTTGATCACTGTCACCACTTCCATTTCCTCTTACATTTGAAGCTCCTTCACCTGAGTTTTGAATCTCTGAGCTGGATTTTGTAGGCATCTTAGATGAATCAGCTGAATTTGTAATGTTTGTGCTGATAGGATCTTCACTTGCCGAGTTAGTTACCACTGGAGCTAAGGTAGTATGCTTGCTTGGTCTTCTCAGCTTAAATCTTGGGTCAAGATCTCCTGTTGCTAAGTTACTTTTAGATCCTGAAACATTTTCACAAGATTTGTTAAACAGTTGGTAACTAAATCAAGATGAAATAGCCAATCAGGACCAAAACCTTTCACACTAGGAGTGTGCTCATTGAAGGTCACATTGGCTGACTCCTCAACTACTCTAGTTCTGAGATTGTATACTCTATATGCCTTAGCTTGGAAAGAGTATCCAATAAAGTGTCCATCATCTGATTTCTCATCAAATTTGGCTACTTGATCTTTGGTATTCAAGATGGTGCAAGGACATCCAAATGAACTGAGGAAACCAATAAATGGTCTCTTTTTTTGCCACAGCTCATAAGAGTCTTACCATGAGTCTTAACCACTAAAATTTTGTTCTATATATAGTAGGCTGTGTTGACTGCCTTTGCCCAGAAGGTGATGGGCAGTTTAGAGTCAGACAGCATGGTTCTTACAGCCTCAATAAGTGTCATATTTCTCCTCTTAACAACACCATTTTGCTGATGAGTCCTGGGAGCACTATATTGTCTTGTAATACCTTTTTCATCACAAAATGAATCAAGGATTTGGTTTTTAAATTATGTTCCTTAATCACATATTATGGTCTTGACCTTGTGATCACATTGATTCTAAATTTTCAGAATGAAGTTCTTTAAGATCGCAGGAGTCTCATTCTTAGTTCTAAGGAAAAATATCCAAGTGAATCTTGTGAAGTCATCTGTGATCACCAAACAATATGAGGTCCTTCCTAAACTCATTACACTGGTGGGGCCAAAGAGATCCATATGTAATAAGTGTTGGGGAGTAGTAATAGAGTTCATTTCCTTTGGCTTGTGAGACACTTTGTGTTGCTTCCCTTTCAGGCATTGAACACAGTGGTCATCACTTGTAAACTCTTTCTTTGGCATTCCAGTTACCAAATCATTCTTAATTAATTTATTCATGTTTTTAAAGCTTACATGGCACATTCTTTTATGCCACAAGAAAGACTCATCACTATTTGCTTTAGATAGAAAGCAAGAAACTTCTCCTGAGGGAGATATTTCCTGCAGATCCATCTTGTATATGTTCCCTTTGCTGGGGGCTCTGAGCAGGATATGCTCTTAAGGAATGACCACCCCGGGATTGAGAACAATGCATTCATGCTTAGTAAAGAGCATGTTGTGTCTCTGATCACAAAATTAGGATACATTCAGTAGATTATACCCAAGCTCTTTGACAAAGTTTACCTTTTCAATATTGAGCTTACCATTTGTGACCCTGCCCCTTCCAGTAATGTAACCTCCAGCATCTCCTCCAAAAGTAACTGGCCCTCTATCAATTTTCTCAAAATTTTGAAGTAAGGAGCCGTTGCATGTCATGTGCCTGGAACAGCCACTATCAATGATCCATACATTCCTATTGGTCTTTAGCTGTTCCTACATAAAAGGAAATGTTTAGTTACATTTGGAAACCCAAGCCTCATTGGTCTTGGGCTTATCAAAGTGATTTGAAGACAATGTAACAGTAAGTGATCCTATGTTCAAGCTTTGAGGATCATTAGCTGTTGTTGATGAAGAACTTTTAGTCACTTGGTCTTTTTTCATATTCCATACCATCTTTGAAAGATTTGACTTGACCTTCAATACTTCGAAAGTTTTGACAACTTTGGAAGTTTTGGAGACTGGACCTTCAGAAGATCTTTCATTCACTGCAGTAGACTTTAGTATTTCAAAAGCATTCCTTTCTTCAGAGACCAATTTTTCTTCCGAAGGCAAGTTTTCATTTGTCTTATTTTCACCTTGGAGCTTCCAAAGGGAAAAGATTTTCCTTTCGAAGCTAGTTTTTCTTTCTTCTTCTCAAAAGTTTTCTCTTTGATCATGTGAATAGTACTTTTAAGATTGTAGATGCAATCCTTAGCAAGATGAGAAGTACTACCACACATTATGCAATCCATTTGCTTCCTTCTGAGAGTCTTCTTTTGAGAGAAAGACTAAACTTGATCACTTTCCACCTCCATATTCATCTTCACAGATGATGCAGCAAGCTTCTTAGGGTGAGGCTTGCTCTTGGAACTGGATGGTTCAGGTATTGTAGCAGTGGTACACAGCTGATCAGCCTTCTTCTCTTTACTGGAATGAGTTGGACATAATCTAGAACTCCTGGTACTAGAGTTCATAGTTGAGTCTTCAGCCTTCACCACTTCAAATCCTGTAGAGATGAACACTTGTTTCAGCTTAGAGTTGAAAGTGGCGTTGATCCCTTGAGCCTTCTTTGATTTCCTCTTGGCTTTTCTGATCAAGTTCTTCCTCTTAGACTTGGTCATCCCAAATTCTTTTCTCTCCTCAGGAGAATAGTGACCCATCTCAGGATGATCTTCTTCACTCTTCTCAGAATCATCCTTCACTATCTCCTCTCATCCTCTTCATTTATGGGGTCTATGAGGGGAAGCTCATCTTCACAAGTTCCACGCCTTAGAGATCTTACAGACAATGAGTGTATGGAGGAGCTATCTCAGTAGATCCCAGTCCCTGCTTATTCTGATAACAAACATTTGCATGCAAAGATGAGGATATCATGTTCTTGAAGGTCTCTTCCTTAAGAACACACTTTTCTGCCTTGGCTTTGTTGATCACAAGCTCAGCCTTGCATTCAGTTAACTTAGTGATGAGATCTTTGATCTGAGTCCTATAATTGGTGTGTTCATGCTTAAGAGTTGAAATGGTTTTCACTAAATCTTCTATTTTAAGTTTGTAATTATTTTTAGCTCTTTTGAAATCAGCTTTTAAAATGTTTAAGGACTTAAGATCAGTTCTCATATCTAAGTTATAGAACCTATATCTGTTAACTTTAGCAATACATTCAGGTGTACAAAGATGTTCTAATACCTTGGCTTCTTCATGATCTGCCATCAGTGCTTGGTTTGGAGATGCATCCTCAACCTGAAAGCTCCAGTCAAAACTTCCTTCTTCAACAGCAACTGCAGCTTGCTGCTTGGGCTTCTCATTCTGGGGAGCTCCATCAGTGTAGTTTGGTCTGGTTTGTGCTTGGCCACCACTTGTTCTTGATGCCTTGCACTCTCTAGCAAAGTATCCTATTTGTTTACAGTTGTAACATTTCACTTTGCTTTTGTCCAGCCCAAACTTTCAACTGGTTGCATTGCTAGGAAACTTCCTCCCTGTCCTCTTGTAAAACTTCCTGGCTCTGTAAGTGAAAAGAGCCATTTGCTGGACTATTTCCATGTACTCCAGATCATCTGGATGGATACAGTCCAGGTCTTCAAGGGTAAAGAGAAGGTTGCTTGTGCTTTCATCAGTAGACACAAAGGTTTGTGAAGAGCTTGTCTCTTGGAATGGGCTTCCTTGGATATAACTCTCTCTTGGTATCTTCGGGAAGGTGATTAAAGGACCCTTTTGTGAGTTGTCAGGGTAGCAGATGAGATGATGTTGTGGTTCTCTACAATCCATTTCAACCACATGAAGGGCTGAACTCTGCTGATTATTGGAGTTACCAGATGGATTTTGCATGTTCATCTCCATCTGGTAGCCACTGAGGATACCATACAACTCAGTGAGAGTAAGGGTCTTGAGGTTCTCAATCCTTTTAAAAGTTGTGTCTTTTTCAAGTTCACCAATAACTAAATTAGAAAAAAAAAATACACTTTTATACTCGAAAAAGTTAAAAAAATATATATCTTTTAAAAGGCTAAATATGAGGTCCACGAGCCACACTATCACCAATTCTTTAAGTCTTGAAACAAGTTTTACAACAGGTAGCATTTGAGTTTTAAGGTCAACAAGAGTAATTATATATTTCCAATTCCATAAGCATTTATCAGTTAATTTCAGAATGATTTGTGACGCAATAACGAATGTAACAACGAGTTCCATTAATCTTATTAGGGTTGAGTATGAAGCATTCTACGTATCAATTTTCATTCCAAAAGGTTATGAGTGTGATTTAAAAGAAAATTTTCTACTTAATTCATAGTTTGTGTTACTTTGTAAACGGTGAATTATTTATTGAGGTTGGGCTGATGATTCAAGTTATTTTTATTAAATTTTTATATGTTCTTATGGGTGTGACTAGAGAAAATGTCAACTCCCGCAAAGAAGATGACTGCATTCTCAAGATCTAACCAGGTGATTTTAATGTTAACATTGCAAATCATAGTCTGCACTTACTTATTTAATTGTATTATACGTACTTAGATAGCAATCACTACTTAATATATTCTTATTTCCATAGAAGTGCACTGACATTCAGGTTGAGAAACAAAATGAATCCTTTGAGGATTCAATGAAAATGGGTCGCCCAACATTAAGGATGACAATGAATAGGCTCACACCATCATTTAATCAAATTGGTGGCACCATTGGAATACTCCGGATGTAACTGTTATCCACCGAATGTTGATGTTAATGGTTATCACAATAGAATGCTAAAATTATGTTCAAGTTGCTCACACCACGAAAGTACGTCCTGAAGCGTGGAAATTTAAAAATAGGTTAAGGTTAAACAATAAGCTGCTGAGTTTGACTAGAACATCGTGATGGAGCACATATTGTTAATGTTTTGGCATTTCTTCCGGCCAGTGTGGGTTCAAGTTATGTCGTAGGGCTGTCCATCCCTGAATTCAGCTGGGATGTTAAATTTGTCGGTACTCAAGTTTTTTCATCTCAGGTACGACCACGTATCGTCTTTACTTATCCGATGAGTGTGTAATAGGGAATGTGATTGGTAGTTAATTGTTAGTGTTCCACTTAAATAACTAAAATAGTGATTTTTGGTTTTTATACGTAATGCATCATAACGTAAAAGGCAATTGTAATAGCATGTATTTATGATAGTTATGGGAGAGCTTCAAAATCATTTACATTAAATACAATTAACACAAATATCCAATGGTTTTATCTCAATAAGCTGTCGGAATCTGTAAAGAATAGAATTAGATAAGTTGTTTGATCTTAAGTATTATGAAGAAACTAATATATGAGTTATTGCAAAGGTGACGGTTATTGGAACTCAATTAGCGAAATCTTTTTTTAAAACAGAGAGCAGGATATGGTAGTGGCTGCTGAACAAATAAAACAGTAAAAACCATGATGTACATTCGGAATTTTCAATCTTCATCAAGAAAAAAACATGGTATAGTAAAAATTACCACCACAAACATAGGTCTTCGTAAATCTGTGATAAGTGATGAAATAACTCAAAGCCAAATGTTTAGTTTATGGAACTTGTATGCTCAAATATTAACATAAGTCAATAATGATAATAAGATTGGTGCTTTAGGTTCACACATTGGCCGAAGTACGAAAGGAATGAATCAAGTACAAAAGTTATAGCGGAAATCAAAGTTTCTTATTGAAAATAATATATATTGATGTTTATTATTGGACTAAAAAATTTTTGATTATCAAAGGTTATTTATGTAAGCTAGTAGGGTTCCTCCTGCCCTTCGCGGCGGGGCTGAACCGTTCCCGACAAAACTAAATGTTAAAAAGTTTGCTAAAAAATGGCAGCCATTGTGGCTGCAAATGCTTGTTTACCACTCCAAAATAATGAACTCAACACGCCTTTGTTTGTCGTCACCATCTACTAACATTCAACATTATACTATCCACTAATTTAAAAATATAACAAACAATCCCAAAAAAGAACAAAATCAGATTGTTGAATACAATTTTCATGCATATCGTCGATCATGTGTAAAAACCATATGAATCAACCAACTCGAGGCTCAAATCTCAAACATGGTTGCAACATTAATTGCCACACCAAATAGGGGGTTGTACCAAAGGCTGTAGTATGTATCTACATCAAAATGACACCGGAAACACAATACAATTAGAAACGAAAATCGGCCAAAACTTTAGAAATCAGTAATTATAATTACCGTGCCTAAACATAAAGCACCACTCAAGTTTAGAAAAAGATACACATAAATCTACATTTTGATATTTCTAGTAAAGCATATGTAGTTCCTTCCTGTACAATATGGTATAACTTGGGTTCATATAAAAGTTGTGAATGTTCTGTCTTAATATTCCCCTGTTGAATTAGAAAACAACATTAGCATTTTGATATTTAGAATCAGAAAACATTAGGTCTGAATTCAAGATAACTCTGCGCTCAATTGCTAAGAACATAATAACAATTTCACATAGTTATACAAAAACGTTGTTCACGTAATTCTAGTTCTTGTGTAATTTATGAAGTTAAGATCATCGACAGAGTAGTAAACACCTTTAAAGAATAGCTGCTTGATGAATTTCAGATCTTTTGTACATGTGTGTTCCCACCAATTTTTGTTTTGTATAAAAAAAGATGGACAATTAAAAATTCAAGGATTGACCATGTTGAAGTAATTGAGTTGATTTTTGTTTTTCACATGAAGCTGCAAGTAATAACTCATCTCCGTTGAACTATTTCAACAAAATTAAATGTAAGAAAAACGGTTGTTTAAACAAAAACTCAAAAAAAAAAAAAAGTTATATACAGACCGAGGGTTACCAACATCCTCTTTAGTAAATTTGGTTAATCCAACAAAACGAAATAAAAAGTTATATACATGCTGCAGATTACCAACAACATCTTTAGCAAGTTTGGTTAATCTAGAATCATTATAACTTCAAAACAAAAGACATAAAACGGGTTAAAGTCATATACTTTATAGTGTTTGACCCGTTTAACATGTTTCACTTTACCTTCTTTCTTAAAATTAGTTAACAGTTTTGGTTAATCCAACAAAACAAAACAATAAGTTATATTACAAACTCTAGATTACCAACAATATCTTTAGCATTTTGGTTATTAAAGTCATACAGGTTAAACAAATTAACTTATATGACCCGTTTAGCATGTTTAAGTTTTTACAACCCAAAGCAAACCAATTACCAAATCATATAACAAAAACCACATCAAATAAAAAGAAAAATTGCATGTTGTTTCACACATTACTAAATCCAGTTGTTTTTGAACCCCATGCAACCTCATCAAGTTTCAAATATGTACAATCTCATACAACTAAATACAAATGAGGCTACAGTTCTTAAATGAATCATGCTATGAATTTATTGGCTAAAAATAGTCAAATTCAAAAGGATGAGACTTAGTATGAAAATCCATTACTGTAATGCAATAAATAGATCATTATAGAAGGTTACCCTCCTTAACTGTTAATGGTAGATATCCTAAAGCATGCTCAACAACCTCATCAAAGAAAATAAAAATTATGCAAATATTAATTTAACAACAATAACCATTACGATATAATTCACCTCTAGAAATAGGAGGTTGCACCAAAGGTTAACACAAACATGGTTCAGAAAAACCACATGAATCAAATAACCAGAGGCTCAGATCTCTACCATGGCTGCAACATAAGTTGCCACGCCAAATGAGGGAGCTGCATCATAGCCTCTAATATATGTCTTCATCAGAACATCACCATTTTAGGCCAACAACATATCTCAGGCAAACACAAAATCACTATCATCGACCCACATAAACCGCCAAAGCAACAGTAGGTCAAATCAAGAACTCTAAACGGAATGAGGAACTCAATAGATGCGACCAAAGCTCCAATGGCGAAAGCGCTCCCTACACCTTAACAACGGTACCATCTGTTGGGGTTTAGAGATATCTTGGTTAGGTTAATTTATCAAAACAGTTTTTGATAATTACGCAGTGGAGTAAGAATTAAATACCAAAAGTGAACCCGACAGGATCTGGTTACAAACAATGCAAATTCAGAATATTATAAACCTATTGATGAGATATGATATACCTTGGTTAATAAATAACTGTTTGAGACACCAAGGGTTAACGATTAGGTGCTAGATTGAACGAACAGAACGGGAACGTAAAAACAAGATGCGTGGTTCTCGGGTCTTGATGTTGCTTGATGGAGAGGGTGAAACCCGAGCTTTAATGTGCGTTAATTGTGAGTTTTATGCGTGTTTTATGTGTTTACTTGCCTTGAATGAGTTAACTACGAGTTATTGGTGTTTTACAGGTTAAACACGTAAATCAGGGAAGTTACGATGGCTAGAGATGGAGCGGAATGCGCTGGAATGGTATTTGCAGCTTTTGGAGCGGTTTCGGTACGCGTTCGGTTGATGAAATAATGTGAGTGTGTAAGGCACGAAAAAGAGTGAAGTTCAGGGGCCGTTTGGCAGTTAATGGAAAGTTGATTATAGTTGAATATGTGAGGAATAAGAAGGAACAAAGTTGAGGGACTTGTTAGTCATTTTGTGAAAGTTAATTGAGAGTTGAAATATTGAAGACAGGAAGGCGACCGTAGCCTACGGTGAGAGGTTCTGAAAATATTTTGTTCAGAAGGTGGGAACCGTAGCTTACGGTTACCAAACCGTAGCTTACGGTTCCGTTGACGAAAAATAATGCGCTAGTTGTATGCTAGGGATATTAGAGTTTTGTTTTGCATTATGAAGGGGGGATTCATTCTTAAACGAACGAGGGAGCATAGTTGGGCACAAAGTCAAGGTTCTTCACAACAAATCATCACGATTTCACACCCGATCATAAATTCGATCATGTGTTCATCTTCAATCCATGTTTTTGTCGATTCCATGTTTACGATGAGCGGCTAAACTCCTTAGGTTTCCTCCGGGTGGAGGGTTCTTGTAAGTTAAACAACTTTGATGTGTTTGATTTTTATGAACTTGGTGATCTAAGCATTCGATGCTTTTCACCGCTTGATTTGATTATCTGATTGTAACCGATTAACTTTTAATGAATTCTAATTTTTATTCATTCAATTCCCGAGAGTTCTAGTAACTGGGATATATTTGAATTGGGGATTAGGGTTGGTAATTGTAATTGATATTCATTTGATAACCTCTCGTTATGTACTAATCAGAGTACTTAGTCTGTGGATGTCACAATCAGTAATTAGGTCAACACTTATGTCTATGTAAGTGTTTTATCAATCATATCATTAGGGTTTAACTAAGAATCGGAAATCCGGAGGAACCTTGTTTCTCCCATTGATTAAAACTTTGTTTTTAGTAATTTCTAGTTAATCAACCAAACAAACAAATAGATTTTCCATTTCAGTAATCATTAAAGAGTACTTTTCATAACAACACTTTTCACAATCCTCCTCTGGTTCGATTCCCGACTTATCCTAGCTATAGTTTATTTTAGTTTTGCATGTCACCGATGACAGACATCAAAATGGCGCCATTGCCGGGGAGGCGTGCGCAAAGTGTTTAGTTCTGTTAAGTATTAGTCAAAAATCTCAAAAACCAAAAAAAAAAAATTGAAAATTTTGAAATATAAAAAAATACAAAGAGAGTTTTAGATTGTTTTGTTCGGAATTACGCGTAGTTTCTTGTTTGTGTTGTGCAGGTGAAGTCACAGGTGTACGCATCATACGAGGAAGTCCGGGAAATCTTCGCCATTACTATTCGATCCGGAGATTGAAAAGACCGCTCGTAGGGACCATATACTCCATCAAGAGAACCGAATACAACATTCTCCGCTAAAACCCATGTCCGGATTAGGAACATGGAACCGCAACATTCGCAAGCAGAGTTTAGCTCATCATCATCCGTTTAATTCTCCCCATCGCCCAAGAATCCAGCACCTAATACCACCCTACCTACCCCCACCACTACCACCCCACTACTACCGATGCCACCACCACCGTTTACTAATCCAAACCCAAACCCAGCAGTTAACCGACCGGCGGTTATCCAACACAGTCCACCTTACGTGAGAGTCATTCCTGATGAAGTTGTCACGACTGTAGGTCAACATCAGAACCAATCCATTAACCCAAGTCAACCGATTAATTCGTCTACCACGGCTCCAGCAACATCCAATCAAAACGAAAACCAAACAAGTTTCCAATAGTTTGCTTATTAGGGATCGGCATACAATCAAGGAAACAGTTCATGGAATTATGGATAAGAGTATGATGAGTTCGATTATACGGACAATTCAGGAGCTCGACAAGTGGTTCAAGTGGGTAATCTTAATGCACAAGGCGTGGGATTTCATCCAAATCCTACGGGGTATCAACAAGTACCACAATCCAATCCAATTAATCAACAACCCATTCCAAGAAGGCCATTAGATATTCCGCTACCACCATTGGTGCCTCAGATGACGGGTCAAGCAAGACACCTCCCCAGAAACTTAAACCCACGGTTAACTTACCGGTAGGCATTCCACAGAGATATCATAGGGGACCGGTCCGTGGTGTGGAAAGCCACTTTAAACCTGCTATAGCTAACAACCCATCACCAGTTGTGATCCCACAATTGCAAGGAGGTCGATCATTCGAAGTCCAGGCATAGTCAATCTCAAGTTTGCCAATGTATCATGGGTTGGCACACGAAGAGCCGTACTTGCATATCACCACGTATGATGCACGGTGTAATACCATTGGAGGTCAAGGGTTTACGGCAGACGATGTAAAACTAGTGCTCTTTCAGTTCACACTTGTAGAAAAAGCGCAGTAATGGTTTCATTCGTTACCGTCTGCATCGATTTTCACATGGCCTGATATGCAACAAACCTTCTTAGACGAGTTTTATACTCCGCAACAAACAAACAAGGCTCGTAAAGATATTCGGGGCTTTCAACAACAAAACGGGGATTTGTTTCATGAAGCGTTTAACAAATTCAAGATGATGTTAAAGAACTGTCCGCATCACGGAATTCAGTTGTGGGAGTTATCGAATGCATTTCATGAGGGATTGACGGATGAAGACGCATGGGATTTGAGTTTGATATCGAATGGTACATTCGGTACTAACTATGAGGATGAAGATTGGGAATACTTGGAGAAGAATGCCAACACGTCCAAGCGAAAGGCTCAGTCCTCAAGAAGCACTCGGCATTCGGTAGTGAGAGCAGTAGAGAATCCACCTGAAAATAATGGGCAGTACCCATTGTGTAGACATTGTGGGGACATCAGACATATAGCCGATCAGTGTCCGGCCATTATCGGTGGAGGTGAAGATGTGAATTTTGTTCGAGGTGGAAGTGGGGGTAGAAATTTTAATATGCAGTCTAACACGTATCATCCGGGCCTTAGAAATCACCCAAACTTCAGTTATGGAAATGCAAATAACCAAAGCAATCTGGGATTTCAAGGTAACAATCAATTTGGTGGTCAGCGGAACTTCAACCAACAGCGAATTCAAGGAAATGTTCAAGGAGGCTACCAGAACAACCAGAGAGGACCAACTGGGCCCTCTAATGACTCTGGAGGTGACGATATCATGAGCATGTTGAAGTCAATTTAGCAAGATATGCAGAAAAAGAGTCAGCAGGATGAGGTGAGAGCACAGAAAGATGAGGTGCGAGACAAGGCCATTCAGTCGTTGACTACACAAATGGGCCAGCTCGCGACTAAGATGGAAGAGTTGAAGCAAAGTAGTGGAAGGCTATCGACTGATACAACAACAACCCAGCTCATCAGAAGAAAGGTAGCTCAGTCGGCCAGGTAAGTACTCTTAGAAGTGGTAAAATTTATAATAAGGTCGACACTCCACCACAGCTTGTTGATGGTGTGGTGGAGGATTTAGGTGACGATGGTGAGAGTGATGCTGAGTCAGAACAAAATATCATTAAAATTAATGATACAATTGCTACTAACACCCGTGCTACAACGTTGAGCCAATCAAGGCTAAGGAAGGGGAGCTAATTTCACCTCCTTTTCCCGAAGCTTTGAAGAATCCGGGTAACACAAGCATAATTAACAAAAGGGGACCTCAACCGGAGGAAATCTGGGAGGTGTTTAAACAAGTAAAAATCAATTTACCCTTAATCGATGCAATTAAGCAAGTTCCGGCTTATGCTAAATATCTTAAAGATACGTGCACTCAAAAAACGACAACATAAGGTTCCAAAGAAAATTGATTAAACTGAGAGAGTTAGTGCCATGTTAAATGGAGTGCTTCCACCTAAGTTACGGGATCTGGGAATGCCCTTAATTTCAATTCAAGTAGGCAATTTTAAAATGAACCGGACGTTATTGGATCTTGGGGCTAGTGTGAGTATCCTTCCGGGAAGCTTGTATGACCAATACGATTTTGGTCCTCTACATCATGCTGACACAACCGTTGTGTTGGTAGATATGACTCCTAAGCTTTCTCGAGGGATAGTCCACGATGTTATCATAAATGTGGAGGAATTATATTATCCAGTGGATTTTTGGAGCTTGATTATGTCTCTTCAGACCAAATTAAGCAACCAAATGTGATTTTGGGCCGACCTTTCTTAGCCACGGCACATGCATTGATTTACTGTCGCACGGGCACAGTCGATATGACATTTGGCAATAGGAAGGTCCGATTAAATGTTTTCTCTAATGCTTCTGACATGTTTTCGAGTGATGAATGTTTCAAGGCAGATGTGATAGATGGATGTCATCCTCACATGGAGGACGAGATGCCCGAATTGTGTTTTTTGTATGACAGGGCCGAAGAGAATCACATGTGCGAGTTGGCGGGAGAGGTACAAAGCTTGGAAGCACAGGCGGTACAGGAACGAAGGCCTCCATGGACTCATCATGTGGAGAGCCTTCCGGCTGAAATTTCATCTGGGTTGAAACAGTCACTAATTAGTCCACCGAAGATTGAGTTGAAAGAGCTACCACATCATCTGAAGTATGCATTCTTGGGAGAGGAACAGACTCTCCCGGTGATTATTGCAGCCAACTTAGAAAAGAAGCAAGAAGAAGCACTACTGAAGGTGCTAAGAACCCATCGAGCAGTGATTGGGTGGACTCTCATAGATTTAAAAGGTATAAGCCCTTCCATTTGTATGCATAAGATTATAACTGATGCAGATGCAAAGCCTGCACGAGATACACAGAGGCGACTTAATCCTAATTTGCGAGAAGTGGTGAAGAAAGAAGTTATCAAGTGGTTGGACAATGGGATCATCTATCCCATTTCAGACAGTGCATGGGTTAGTCCAACCCAAATGGTGCCCAAGAAAGCAGGAATTCAGATTGTGAAGGGCGAAAACGGTGGGCAAATAGCTACTCGGCCGGTAACCGGGTGGCGGGTATGTATTGATTACAGGAAATTAAACGCCGCCACCTCAAAGGATCACTTTCCTTTGCCCTTTATAGATCCGATTGTTGAGAAGTTATCAGGTCAGAAATTTTACTGCTTTTTAGACGGTTATTCGGGGTACAATCAGATTGCCATTCACCCCGATGACCAAGAAAAGACCACATTCACTTGCCCGTATGGCACTTTTGCATTTAGGCGAATGCCATTTGGACTGTGTAATGACCCGACCACCTTTTAAAGGTGCATGATGAGTATCTTTTCAGATATGGATGGAGATGCTTTAGAAATTTTTATGGACGATTTTTCAGTCTTTGGGTCGTCATTTGATACGTGTTTGAACGAATTGTCTAGGGTATTAGAACGGTGTGTCCAAACAAACCTGGTGCTAAGTTGGGAAAAATCCATTTTATGGTTCAAGAGGGTATAGTTTTAGGGCATGTCGTGTCTAGCAAGGGGATTGAGGTCGATAGGGCCAAAATTAAAGTAATTTCTACATTGCCTCCCCCGACTAACGTGAAGGGCGTCCGTTCCTTTTTAGGACACTCCGGGTTTTATCGTAGGTTTATAAAGGGCTTTAGTGTAATAACAAAACCTTTATGTAACTTACTTTTGAAAGATGTTCCGTTTGAATTCAATGATGAATGTTTAAAAGCGTTTGATGTGTTAAAGGAACAATTAGTACAAGCCCCAATCTTGCAATCACCCGATTGGACAAAACCTTTTGAAATAATGTGTGATGTAAGTGATTTTGCTATCAGGGCTGTACTTGGTCAAAGAGTTGATAAGAAACCGGTTGTGATTTACTACACAAGCAAAACTCTCTCCGATGCTCAACTTAGTTACACAACAACGGAGAAAGAGTTGCTTGCAGTTGTCTATACGTTAGACAAATTCCGGTCTTATATTTGTGGAAGTAAGGTAATCGTTTATTCTGATCACAGTGCAGTCAGGTACTTAATGGAGAAGAAGGATGCCAAACGAGGCTGATTCGGTGGATCCTACTATTGCATGAGTTTGATCTCGAGATTCGGGACAAGAAAGGATGTGAGAATGTGGTTGCCGACCATCTATCACGACTACCGGCAGGAGTGGAGGATATCACACCCAAGATTAATGAGCAATTTCCTGACGAGTTTATAATGTCTGCTAGTTCCGGGCCATGGTAAGCTAATTTTCCAAATTATCTTGTTTCAGGTACCATTCCGGAGGCATGGAATAAGCGTAGGAAGCAGCAATTCCTTACATAGGTGAAGAATTACATCTGGGACGAGCCAGATTTGTTCTGGATTGGTGCTGATCAGGTCATTCGAAGATGTGTTCCTGAGACAGAATTCTTAGACGTGTTACAGCATGCCCACTTATCTGCTTGTGGTGGTCACTTTAGCGGTCAAAAGACAGGCCACAAAGTCCTTGAGTCTGGCTTTACTGGCCAACTTTATTTAAGGATGCTTTTGATTTCGCTAAACACTGTACTAATTGTCAAAAGATGGGTGGGATTTCAAAACGGGATGAAATGCCAATGCAGCCAATTTTGGTTGTTGATATATTTCATGTGTGGGGGATTGATTTCATGGGTCCTTTCCCCAATTCGAATGGTAATTTATACATACTAGTGGCAGTTGATTATGTTTCAAAGTGGATTGAAGCAATTGCCACTAAGACCAATGACCATACCGTTGTCTGCAAGTTTGTTCAATCAAACATTTTTGCAAGATTTGGGATTCCCCGGGTGATCATAAGTGATGGGGGATCCCATTTTAAAAACTTTAACTTCAGGAAACTGCTGAAATGGTATGGAGTTGACCATCGAATTGCTACACCATATCATCCACAAACGAGTGCACAGGTTGAAGTGTCGAATAGGCAAATAAAAGAAATTTTACAAAAGACGGTGCAAACTGACCGTAAGGATTGGTCGACCAAATTGGACGACGCCTTATGGGCATATCGTACCGCCTATAAAACTCCTATCGGCACTACACCCTATCATTTGGTGTACGGGAAGGCTGTCATTTACCCATGGAAATCGCACATCGGGCATTGCGGGCTGTTAAATAGGTCAATACTGACTATTCTGATGTAGGTGCCCACAGGTTGTTGAAATTAAGCGAGCTTGAAGAATTACGCAATGAGGCGTACGATACCGCAGTCGCCTACAAGGACAAGATGAAAGCGGTGCATGAAGCGAAACTGCGGCGTGTGGCATTTGCGATAGGTCAACGGGTATGGTTATTTAACTCATGTCTTAAATTGTTTCCAGGAAAATTGAGAAGCAAGTGGATGGATCCATTTGTTATCACAAGAGTGGGAAAGTTCGGGGACGTGGAGATCGAAGACCGAAGGATGGTAAGAGACAAGTGGTGAATGGTCACCAACTGAAACCGTACTTAGACGGTGATGATTTGAATCAGCAACTGGAGGAGGTGAACTTTCTTAAGGGTTCACCAGAGTATACGACCGTCTGAGGGTCATGAGAGTCGGCTGAAGACTAAAACTTAGCGCTACCGGGAGGCAACCCCTGATTTCGGTACATAATTGTTTTTATTTCATTTGTTTTGGTGTTTGTTTTCATGTGTTTGTTTTCAGGTATAAGAGAACTTTGAGATACACCCACAGTATCAGGCAAGTATGGGGATGTTTTGAACGCCCAGAAAAGATGCCACGTCAAAGACCCGGAAAACAACCGGCGACACAGCCATCCGTAGCTGCCCAGCCCAAATCGAGGAAATGAAGAGGTGTTGGGGTAGAGACCAGGGATATGGAAATAGAAGAACTGGTAGAGCCGCAGCAATGCATGGTGACATACCATACAAGCCTATGTGGGTATTGGGCCCTCTTAGTAAACAACCGGCGGTATATCAACCTGAACTGTTTTATGCAAAGATGGGTGATGCCCATTCAATCAAGGAGAATATGTGCTTTGAAAAGAGTATTCACAAGTAGGATATAAAAGCTTTGGGGTTTTATGACAAGTTTGTTGAACTTGGTTGGGAGGCAATCATAGATTTTCATGGTAATAGGCACGGATAAGTTTACATTGAGAGTGTTATGGAGTGGTTAAGCACATTAACCAAGGATGACAGGCGCAATCCACCCAAAACTATCACACTTACTGGGAAGGTTAATGGGAAGCCGGTCATTATGTCTCTTGCTTCGTTGAATCAGGTTGCGAAGTTCGATTCCAAGGCTGATGATTTTTACACATTCATAAATGAGAACGATTACTATAATGATCAGAAGAACTTAGTGGCTAAAACTGTGATGTATACGGAATTTTTTGTTGGAGAAAGGGGTGGTGTTGAAGCGTGACAATTTACATCCGTTGGTTCGGGTTTCGTTGATGTTATTGCCTACAAATGTGACACCGAGGTTGGGAGATCGGATGGTAATTCGAAAGTGGGATTACCAATTCTGTTTGCTATCATGACTGGGCAACTTCATCTCTCCTTCCGTCAGTTAGTAATGTTGCACATTTGGCAGAGCCGCAACACAAGGAACAAGAAATTGATTCCTCATGCTCATCTAACAAGTGCTTTTCTTCATAAGCAAGGGGCGTTGCCACAATCCAAGTTTCCTTTTGTTAAACCGCATGCCACCTTCTCGATCGATGAACTGTGTAACATTGATCGGATCGTATATGTGAAGACAAAGTTGTGGCATAAGGTAAAGTTTGCAAACGGGGCAAAGTTAAAGGTGTTGCAATGGGGCAAGCAAGCACCCGGTGGAGGTGAGATGGATGATTTGGATACTAGTGATGAGGAGATTATGCGAATGAGAAGAGAAGCAGGAACGATTGGCGGAAGTGCGAGTGGGCAGGTTGAGGAACCGGTACATCCCGGTTATTCTTGGGGTATACTTGATGGGGCGATGCAGGAAACGGTGGAGAGGAGCCGGCCACCGGAATATGGCGGTTGGGAGAGTGCTGATCAGTTTTGTATGACCAACAGTCATGACACGAGGTCATGAATGAAAGGCGGCACAGAGAGATGATCGAGCACATAACACGGCTTGATAGGATGAGGTATGTGAATGAACAGATGGAGCTCAACATGCGAGCATTTGATGAGAATCAAACCCGGAGGCATTTAGATCATTACCGAGGGGTGACATCTGCGGGACCCCACAATACGTGGATTACGATCAGTTACCCCCACATCAAGCCGGGATTCCAGAATATCCAATGCCTCAAGTACATGGCTCAATGTGGTTGCCGAGGCAGTATTCAGAACCGCATTTTCAGAGTTCGTATCCATACCAGCCGCCACCGTACACTACCCAGCACAGCAACATGCCGTAGCTCAATCATCAACCCAACAGCAACAAGGACCGCGAGAGGGAGGCTTGGCGGACATATTCGACAGGACCGCCTTTTATGAGCACTTGGCAAGATACTCTGGTGGACCACCGGGTCCATCATATCAGTGAGGCACTCTCTAACTCGTTCAGGTCCATGTGCTCTGTCTTGTACTCTATTTGAACAATTTACTTGCTTTTTGTTTTGGTGTGTTTTTGTGCTTGGTGGTGAGACTTTGTTTGTTTGTTTGTTAAGGGAATGTGTGTTTTGTTTAATTGTGTTAGGAGTTAGCTGATAGGGATTGTTTGGTTGATATTCCCGGGTTAGTTTTTAAAGGCACCATACATTGGGGAAAATGTATCCTAAGTGTGGGGATGTGGGAACCCGGGAAGGGATTTGTGGATAGGAGTTGAAGAGATTGAAAAGTGATTGAAATCGATGAAAAATTGAAAATTATGTAAATTTCAAAATTTTTAAGTGCTTTGAGTGAGTTAATTGGATACAAAAACTAAGGTTTCAATCGCTAATGGGTTTCTCACGGTAGTAACTAACATAGTCCTTTGTCATGGTTGTCCCTTTACATTTCATGAGAGTAGGTCTGACAGTTTTTAGGGAAAAGAATTGAGAAGAGATGTCTATCTAGGAGTAACATGTTTGAGATTGCATATGCTACATGTCGGTAACCGTTGTACCTTGTCTTGGTGAGATCTTGAGCCTGATAGAATGATTTACCTTGAAACATTTGTTTGTTGAGTGCAGGCTATATGTTATTCTGTGTTAAAACTTGTGTAATTTGATGCATTCTGAGATTGTGGATGTGACATGTGCACGTAGACGATAAAGGCATTAGGATTTTCTGTTTATGTGTTACCCAATAACCACCATTAGTAGCCCTGTTGAGCCTATATTTACCTTTCATTTGTCCACCCGAAGTAAAGTGGGTTGTTACCAACCGTGAATGACAAGTTATTATTAAAAAAAAAAGGAGAAAAAGAAGAGAAAAAAAAACAAAAAGAGAATTCGTTTTGTATATAGTTTAAGCTATCTTGGGTAGAAACCAACCCAAAAGTTGAGTCGTTATTTATGCAAATAATTTATCACGGTTGGTCGTTTATTTGTTAGCCACGCAAAAAAAAAAAAAAAAAAAAAAAGCCCTAAAAAAATTTTTTTTTCCTACCTTTAGCCTAAGCCAATATCCGAAAGTCCTTTTGATATGTGCCATGTTATGTGTTACGATGGAGGTTTGATTGTTATACAAGCTTATGATTGCGGAATTTCATATGTGGTCTTGAGTGTTAAATATACTAGCACATTGCACGCTAGGTCTGAATCATAAACATGTTAGTTTTAGATAAACAAGTCTTGAGTTTTGAAATTGCATCAAATGTTGTTAGACTGTTAGTCTATGGGATGGGTATGACTTAGGACTTAGACTGTGAATCGGTTGAGGGATTTAGAGGTATTGTTACTGTGGTGAGTAGTTCTAATTGGTTTGCTTGAGGACAATCAAAGGTAAGTGTGGGAATGTGATGGAGAGGGTGAAACCCGAGTTTTGATGTGCGTTAATTGTGTGTTTTATGTGTGTTTTATGTGTTTACTTGCCTTGAATGAGTTAGCTACGAGTTATTGGTGTTTTACAGGTTAAACGTGTAAATCGGAGAAGTTACGATGGTTAGAGATGGAGCGTAATGCGCTGGAATGGTATTTGCAGCTTTTGGAGCGGTTTCGGTACGCGTTCGGTTGATGAAATCATGTGAGAGTGTAAGGCACGAAAAAGGGTGAAGTCCAGGGGCCGTTTGGCAGTTAATGGAAAGTTGATTATAGTTGAATATGTGAGAAATAAGAAGGAACAAAGTTGAGGGACTTGTTAGTCATCTTGTGAAAGTTAATTGAGAGTTAAAATATTGAAGACAGGAACGCGACCGTAGCCTACGGTTCATCAACCATAGGTTACGGTTGATAGGTTCTGAAAATATTTTGTTCAGACGGTGGGAACCGTAGCTTACGGTTACCAAACCATAGCTTACTCTTCCGTTGACGAAAAATAATGCGCTAGTTGTATGTTAGGGATATTAGGGTTTTGTTTTGCATTATGAAGGGGGGATTCATTCTCAGACGAACGAGGGAGCATAGTTTGGGCACGAAGTCTAGGTTCTTCACCACAAATCATCATGATTTCACACCCGATCATAAATTCGATCATGTGTTCATCTTCAATCCAACTTTTTGTCGATTCCATGTTTACGATGAGTGGCTAAACTCCTTAGGTTTCCTCCGGGTGAGGGTTCTTGTAAGTTAAACAACTTTGATGTGTTTGATTGTTATGAACTCGGTGATCTAAGCATTCGATGCTTTTCACCACTTGATTTGATTATCTGATTGTAACTGATTAACTTTTATTGACTTCTTATTTTTATCATTCAATTCCCGAGAGTTCTAGTAATTGGGATATATTTGAATTGGGGATTAGGGTTGGTAATTGTAATTGATATTCATTTGATAACCTCTCGTTATGTACTAATTAGAGTACTTAGTCTGTGGATGTCACAATCAGTAATTAGGTCAACACTTATGTCTATGTAAGTGTTTTATCAATCATATCATTAGGGTTTAACTAAGAATCAAAAATCCGGAGGAACCTTTGTTTCTCCCATTGATTACAACTTTGTTTTTAGTAATTTCTAGTTAATCAACCAAACAAACAAATAGATTTTCCATTTCAGTAATCATTAAAGAGTACTTTTCATAACAACACTTTCCACAATCCTCCTCTGGTTCGATTCCTGACTTATCCTAGCTATAGTTTATTTCGGTTTTTGCATGTCACCGATGACAGACATCATTGCTCACCGGAATGCAGCCACCCAACAAAAACAAAAGTGGGTGTGTGGCGGTTCACGGTTGTTGCCGGCAAAGAAGAGGAGCGGCAGGCGTGGGTTTCTTTTTTTATGCGATGGTGTGCAAGTCAAAAAACAAATTGAAATACAATTTGTTCAAAAAGTTGTTGCCATCGGTGGATCCAACAAAAAGTCATTCCCTTTCTTTTTAATCCATACATATATATAAGTATATTAATTAATTTGGTTTTAAACCTAATTAAATGTATTAATTAACTTTAATCTGCTCGCGGGCCTCGAGCCCGGATAGATTAATATTGACCCACGAGATAACCGAAACCCGAAACCACAATGTTTTTAATTAAACATTTTATGATAACTAATAATTAGTATTAATTATCAAATACCCGATATGGTTCGTAATCGCCAATTAATCAAATTAAGTGGACTTTATAATGTTCGTTGCCTAAGGTGTAACTCTTACGGGTCATAGCTCAGTTGGCAACGTGAAGTCATCGAACCCGTACATAATCCAACACCATCATCAAACAGATCTCAGGCCATGAACTATCATCGATCCACATAAACAGATTGAGAAACATATTGGTCAAATCAAGAACCCTAAAACCAAAAAAGGAAGATAGATCGCCGCCGAGGAAACCCAACGGCAAAGGACCATTGTCTCACTACCCACATAACCGGCCACTATCTTTCTCTCTCTCTAAACATGTAACACCCGAAATTTTGCCACATAAAAGAAAGAAAAGAAAAATATTTTGAAGAAAACTAAATGAAGCCAAAGTTGAGGGGTGCTTTGTGTAAATAGTATAAAAAGTCAAAAAGGTGAGCTTTATATGGGCATGGCCGCCCATATCTTCCCTGCTGTTGCTGTTGTTCGACTAAACAAAGGAGAAAAGACTGAAAAACTTTAGTTTTTTTTCTCGGTTGTGAAGAGAAGAAGGGCTGAAATCTTCTTAGGTGCGTGTTTTTGTGTTAATTGGTTCGGTTTTTTTGGGATTTCAATCCTTATAACCAATATTTAAGTGCTCTTTGTGTTTGGGTGTTTGTTTATGCTTGTTCTAGGTGTTGAACTCTTGTGCAAGCAAGTTTGGGGAGTTTTGCTTGTTTGCTGCAATAGGTGAGTTCTAGACCCGTTTTATATGGTTTTAAACAAGTTTGGGGCTAAAAATGCATTTAAAAAGGTTTTCACAATGGATTTCTTGTAACCGTATGTTTATATGTGTATATGCTTATGTTTTATGCTTATGTTTTATGCTTGTTTATGTGTTGTGGTTGCTTAGAATGTCAAGTTTATGCTTAGAACAGGTGCAAATGCAGATCTGGGATAGTTTAGATTCTGAAAAAAAAATACATAAAAGGTGGTCATGCACCCAAACAGGGCCCATGCGCCTGAGATTTAGGCTTAGAAATGCCTAAGTACAGGTCATGCGCCCAAACAGGGCCCATGCGCCTGGAATTTTGCCTTAGAAAAATTTTAAGTAGGGCTCATGTGCCCCAATAGTGTCCATGCGCCCAACCCTTTTATTCATACGCCTAAGTGCTAGTCATGCGCCTGAACAGTTCATGCGCCCAGAAATGTAAGCTAAAATACCTAAGTGTAGGATTCATGCGCCCGAATAGTGTTAATGCGCCTAAGTAGGGCTCATGCGCCTGCATAGTGCCCATGCGCCTAAACACTTAGAAAATTTTCTGGAATTTTGGAAAATCAGAATTTTAGTGTTTAACCCTGGTTTGACTTGGTGTTCTTATGTGATTATTTTATTTATGTTTTGTGTCGTTCTTGTGTTCCTTATTATTATACTATTACGTGACTTTACGTGGTGTGATTTTATCCGTATCCGTAAAGTATTATCATTAAAGAAAGTGGAAAGATCAATGATAATAAAAAGTGGAACATAAAGAAAGAAAGAAAGTCTTACAAGCAAATTCACATGAGGTCCACAACAATTAGGTTGTTAGCTCAACTGTGTGCGGTTTAGCTAACCCGTTGGATGCACACAGGGTCAATCTTTGAGATTGAGGGGACCTTTGTGAGCTTCGTGCACCAGTTTGGGGTCTATTTGTAGACCTCGGCCCAGTACCAGTTTTATGCGTATTATTTGGGGGCATAGCACATTGGTCTGGATTAAGTGAAAAATTAAAATAAAAGTTCAAAATGAATGACGATGGAAATGGTAAAAGAAGATAATAGATGTTATCTAACTGTACGTATGATGTGTGATCACATACAAAAGAAATGAATATTATTTTAAAAGGGTATTTTCATATACAAATCTTACAAGGTATTTTAATGTTTTTTAAACTAGAGCTCACTCAGCAACGCTGACTTTTATGCATTTTCAGTTGGCAGGTAATTTTGCTGAGAATGGCACATGGGGAGGCTACTCGTCAGGGCTAGACTGGCATCCGTTCACCCATAATGTCATTGTTGTTTTGTAATGCAAATAATATAGGCTTTTGTAACTGATAATAATCAACGATGTATTGCTTAGCAACAATCTTTATTAATGAATGGGTGGCTTTTGATATTGACTTCGCTGCATTGATTCGTACACTATATAATGTTTTTATATATATATTGCTATGATTGACCAACTGTGAGGTCTCCGGGAACGGGGCCTTACAAAACAACATAGAAGAAGAGTTCTTAAATAGGTGCAAAAGCCAAGGAAGAGACCCAAACATCCAAAACATATGTGGCTAAATTCATAAAACCAAGAAAAACACTTTCTTCCATTCATCTTTAACTATAGGGTAATTGGATTTGCATAAATAATTAGTAATTATTATTTGATAATAGTTGGAAATAATTAAAGATTTATCATGAGATAATAATTGGTTGATATAAATTGGATATATATTGAAAGATATATATATATATATATATATATATACACACACACACACACACACAAACACCCACACACTAGTCTATACTTGTTATATTTCACTTACTTTATCATTTATTTTGTTTTATAGTTTAAATCTCTTATACGGCTTATGATTATTATCATATGTTAGAGCTAACACATTGTTACAAAACTAATTAGCATTAACAAGAATAGTTAAATAACTTTTATGTAAACATAAGTGTTGAACAAGATTAAAGTTTAATGAATATTTTCTAGAAAATTCATATTCGACATAGTATAGGTTGAATTGCTTTGATATAACAATGAAAAGATTTGCTATGACATTAGATATTAAATATAGATATATTAATAGAAAATCATGTGGTATATTTTTAAAGCACAATGAGAATATAATAGGAAGATTTCTAATAATATTCAATCCGTTGTATGTTATCTTGAAATTATTGCAAAATTACAATATTGTCTTAAAGAGATGTTTTATAGATAATAATAAATAATAGATGATATAGATATAGATTATTATTATCATCATTATTATAAAAGTATTTAGTAATTATATAGTTAAGTATTTAAATAGAATAATACTATTTATAAATTTTATTATTATTATTATTATTATTATTATTATTATATTATTATTATATTATTATTATTATTATTATTATTGTTATTATTATTATTATTATTATTATTATTATTATCATAATTATTATAAAAGTATTTAGTAATTATATAGTTAAGTATTTAAATATAATAATAGTTATTTATAAATTTTATTATTATTATTATTATTATTATTATTATTATTATTATTATTATTATTATTATAAAGGTATTTAGTTAAGTATTTAAATAAGATAATACTTATTTATAAATTTAGATGTTAATTTAAAATATGAAAAATTGTATAATATTTAATGTAGTGAATTAAATATCTTACAATATTAAATAATGTATTAATTACAAGAAGTTTATTAATAAGGGGTAAAATAAAAATGATTTCATTGAACACTTGTACATAATGTTTAAAAAGTTGTATTAGGTGTTTTACTTTTATTTGTAAAATTTCATTTATATCATAAGGTTTAGCTTTATATAGTAGTATAGTGGAAACCCACGCTTCACCGCGGTTTGATTTTAAATGTATATGTGAACGTGGTGATGATAGTTTTTGGGATTATCATGATTTTAGTGAGTTCAATGATATAAGTGCTCGGATTCTCATGGATATCCACAGATGCTTTAATGATTCGTTATTATAACGTCATGATACTATTATTGAACATATGATATTTAATAAGTCTTGGATATAAAGTAAAACAAATATGTTAAAAGTATTTAAATAAAAACTATTATAAAATATAAAATATTATATCATGATTAATGATATGTTATTATTAGATTGTTACAGATATAATAACATGACAAAAATACAGTATTAAATTTTAACATAATATTGTTGTTGTTGTTGTTAACCTTTTAATAAAAAATAATCATTACTATATTATTATATTTTTTTATTATATTTTTAGACATATTAAATAATATGTCATTTACTAACAAATTTAGTCGTAAATACTAAAGTTATCGACTACGCAAAATACCGCTAAAAATATAACTATTAGTTATTATAAATATTAGTTTTATAGTTAATTTTTAAATAGTATTTAACAGATTTAAATATCATTTTCAAGTATTACAAATAATATAATATTTAATGTATTGATCAAATAATATCATATTATTAAATAATATATTAATAATATGTATTAAATAGTGTATTAATTAAAATAGTTTATTAAATAGGGGTAAAATGAAACTATTGCATACGACACTTGTACTCTATGCTTAAAATATTGTATTAGGCGTCTTACAACTTGAGTAAAATTACTATCTTGTCCTCCTAAAATGTATTATATAGTGTATAGGGGAGGGATGTAAGGCTCCGATCCCGGAACCTCACAGTTGGTCATTCATAGCACATTACATGATAAAATACATTGAAATAAGGAAACTTTGCAGCGGAATAGTTAAACAAAAATAGTTTCATGCATTAATAATAATTTTTGCCAAGAAATACATCGTTGTTACAAGTTAAAAAAACATTTCTATTGTATTACAAGACAAAAACTTTATTTCTGCATAAACACAGATTCCAAGTCTTTATTTGCCAAGTAGCTCCAATCTTATGCCATCCCCAGCAACCTCATTACCTGCCAACTGATATGCATAAAAAGTCAACGTTATAGAGTGAGTTCTAGTTTTGTTATATACAAAAATATACATTTTGTAAACTTCCTTTAGTGATCATCCATCATAATACATAACAGTCAAAGTGACAGATATCGTTCATTAAGGCTTTCATTATCTTTCTTTCTTTCATTATCTTTCAATTTTAATACTTAGGATTGCACAAAGCAAGAGCCTACATCATATGGTTGGCAACGAATACCGAACCCCTACCAGTACACATTTATCATGGTAGCTAAACCCAAACAGTTGACCCATACTGCTAGGCAAGAAGCTTGCTCATGAATACAGGTCCCATTCATTCATTCATTGGTCAATCACAAGGATTAGACCCCAGATGTGCATCCTCATGGGTTGAAACAGCCGCACATCAGTTGAACTAATGACAACATGGTTATTAACCTCTATTCAATTTGCTTGCAAGGCTTTTCATTCATCATAAGGGCCCGGGGGGTAACATTTATTAAGTTCCACTGCCTTATTTTATTCCTTTATATCCACTTGATTATGAATAATACTTTTAAGATATCCATTGCCTTTATAATCACATAACATGAAATATAGTAATTATTCATAACAACAACACATATAAAGATAATAACCCAACAAGAAAATATAAACAATCATATTCTCCAATGAAACATAAGTACTAATCACTTAAATCCCGTCTTCAAAATTCAGAAAAATCCTAAGTGCTCACAGCGTATGCGTAAGGTTTATAGTGGATGACTTAAATACTAAGTGTCCATAATGGACAGCCAAAGTCCACAGCGGACGACCAAAGTCCATAGCGGATGACCAAGGTCCACAGCGGACGACCAAAGTCCACAGATGTGACACATGCCATTTTTAGGTCACTTTCCGATCATCGCAATCATGGTTTTCCAATCATACCTTCATGCATTTAATATTGTTTACTAAAATGCGTCATGTATTGCACAAACATTCACGAACCTTTCATGTAACGGTAATTAGGAGAATTGTCGGATCGCACGCGCGTCTATCTCTGAACGTTGATGATTTGTCAAAATAGTTTTCAAAGAATCATAATTGGTGTGAAATTATGTGTTATATGATTATGTGATTAAATGTGTAGGTTGGTTGTGAAAATTGGAAGTTTTCTAGCATTTATGCGTTTTCGCGCATTTTCGGCTTTTAATGCCTAATTATTATAAATATGCCTTTGAACTAGAAAAATGAATATTATTTCATGTTATTAATGTTTGTTTGATATTATATGAGCATTTGAAGGTTTCGGTGTAGAAAACGTTCAATCGCGTAGCATTAAAACAATTTTTATAAAAGACGAGGGCCTTTCTTGTAAAAAAAAGGATAAAACCCAAACCCCCCAACCCTAATCACCATTTGGCCATCCCTTCCCCCTTCCCTTTAAAATTTTCGCAACAAATCAAACACACACACAAAGCACACCTTCTTTGATCTTGTTCTTGCATATTGATGGTTATTTTCAACGTTTCTTGCATCAAACACGTAATAGGGATCATCATCTAAGCATTTCAAGTAAGTTTTTATGTTTGATTTTATGTTCTTTGATCTTCATGATGAACATGAACCATAGATGATCGAAACAAGTCAAAACTTGAAATTGATTGAAATTGATGATGGATTATATGTTAGTATTCAATATAATGATGTTTGTACGGATTAGTTTTGTGAAATTATGTTGCTTTGATAAAAAACCAAGACTTACACATAATGGAAACTTTAATTTGGGGCTTTTGTAGAAATTGTATGAATTAGATGAAATTGGATTGAATTGATGGTCCTATGATGTTAGTTGATGCTATTGGGTGAAAATTCATGTTTTAAACTTTTGATTTCGATTTTGTTTTTGGTTACTTTCCATTAATGGAAATTTTTTGGGTAATTTGGTTTATAGATGATAAATTATGCATGTTTGATGAGATGTGATAACTGTTATATGATGTTTAGAGCATAAGGTTGAACTGTGAATAATCGAATTGTGAACAATGTTTCGTACGATCACGCTTGTTATTTATGGAAAGTTTTGTGATATGATGTGATGAATGTTATATGTGATGTGTGTATAACATGATGTGATGGTGTAATTGATGTTTGTTGTGATGTGCTTTATAATCTTGAAATGGATTACATATGTGTAACGATGTCATAGTTTCCAAAAATAGAAACTTTCCGAAAATAGATATTTGATATGAAACTGTATATGAATCATTATTTGAGCTATTTGAGCATGACTAAACATAATTTTACTTATTTGAATCACCAAAGGTCATCGGGTCAGTCGGGTCAACTTTGGTCAACAAAAGTCAACTTTAGTCAAAAAGTCAACTTTGTCAAACTTGTCAAACATTTCTGGAACACACTAACAGTTTACGTTATTTGGATACAACGGGGTTCATCATGTTTATTATGTACAAACACTAATGGATCAACATTTATTAGGTAATAATTAGCTTTCAACTTATACACTTCAGGTTTTTTTCCTGCGCATCTAAGGTGAGTCTTCACGGCCCCACTTTTACTTAATTTCCTTTTTGGGGGAGAAGCATACAAACTATTTTTATTTGGTTTTAGTATTAGTAGTATATCGCTTGTTACTATACTGCAAACATTATCACATAAGTTCTTACACACTCGAACTGTTAATATCAAATAGCGAGGTAATTTAGATTTGTACTACTGGGTTTGACAAACCCCACCCGCGTTAGTCATGCTAACTCGACTGGATGTCAAAAGGGTGTATAATTGACCTAGACACTCGCCATTATCCTGTGATAAGACATAGCGGAAGGCATAACAACTCACAAACAGTCATCTTCGTTTCGAAACCCTATGTAACTCGATACATAGGCTAGGTACCTATGGTATACCTTTGTTTACTTTTACCAAGCAAACGTTCAAACATATTTATTAATTTAAACCTATGAACTCACCAACCTTGTGTTGACACATTGTAGCATGTCTTCTCAGGTTGCAGGTACGATTAAGGCTAGGGTTGCATATCTGAGGCTTATGAATCATCTTTATCATTTGAAAGAAAGTTCATTTACATTTACTACTTTTATTGGGCGCCTTGTTTTATGCATTTATTAATCATGGTTTCACAAATGTTTACGCTTCCGCATTGATTACATTGAAAACTGTGTTTTACTCTGATTTACGGTCAAACGCTTATTTTGAAAATGCATATAGTGTCGTTTCATATTACTATGTCTGAGATCCTGGTTTGTCATGCGCTTTGCGGTAGAACCCCGCCGATGGATTTTGAGGGTGTGACAAATTGGTATCAGAGCCATTGGTTATTGAGAACTAGGATTGCATTTGCATCTAGACTATAGCCTTAGACACACACAACCATTGCGCATACCCTTATCTGTTTATTAATTTTCAAGCATACATATCATTTCAAGCACGTATAACGATATTGGATGTCCGCATCATCATCTACCCCGCTCATGTGACTAGCATCACCCCTAATCAATGAGTAGACTAAGGATACCGCTCTCATACCTTCTTCATCTACACTAATAGTCTTACCATCGAAGCCGAATAAGCATCGGCTGGAGCCTGCTGATAACTTCAAACGACATGGAGTGTTTTTCAATGTTCAAGTCAGGAGAGATACACAACACTAGAAGTGTTCAATATGATTGCCAGCTGAATTCAAGAGGAGCACGTACCCTTTCTCCTTACTAATAACATAACTGATTATACTCCTACATCATTCCTTACACCTTATCTGACTAAGCAATCATTTTCCGCCCTTGTGGCAAGGTTACATCAAAAGATTCACAATGTACGCGAAGCACCCGGTGAGATCACTAAGATACCGGAGCATCAGACCACCATTAGTGAATATGTGGAAACACTTAAGGAAGGCTTAGTGGAGACTAGCCAAAAACACTATACTTTTGTTGATGTATTCGAGGAAAAACAAACAAGCACAATTCCCTGGATGGCATAGTCGAGGGAGCATTCGAGGCTACACTTCAGGATATGCAGCAAAGACTAGTACTATCAAATTTGAGAGTAGTTGGGCTAGAAGCCTAAGCTATAGTTGCTACTGCATTTGAGGAATATCTGGAGGAGTACTGTACTGGGAAAGTAGAGTTGAAGCTAGAAAAGGAATTTTGGAACATTAAGATGGTAGGGTTAGATATTGAAGAATATACGACCCATTTTCATGAGTTAGTTGCTTTATGTAATGGTAACTTCAACCTACAAGCATACTGAGATGTCAATCGACAGGATACCACCTTAGATTGAAGAAAGTATCATCGTCGTTGATCCTATAACCATTCAGCATGCTATGAGGTTATCTCACAAGCTCATTCATTTGGTTATGGAATATAGCACTCTAGCTAAGCATGACATTGTTAATGGTTCATCTGATAGCAAGTAGGAATGGGATGACATGTAGAGCAAGTCACTCACCATGATGGCCAGTGTGATCATTATTGTTGCCAAAGATGTGGTAGGACGGACCATGTAGTCAAAGACTTTAAGAGAGAGTCAACGATGAAGCAGCAACAAACCCCAGTAGCAATAGAAGCTGAAGCATCATAGGGTTGCTCTGAATGTAACAAAGATAGGCAAATCAAGTGAGATTACCCTCAATTGAAGAATGACAACAAGGACAGCAACAATAGAAATGAATGATGGATAGAGTGTCAAGGGTCAAGCCTTCGAATTAGGTCTGGCAAGGCAAGAAACAACCAGAATGTGGTTACCGTTCAGTAAGCTTCTAGATGTAACTTCAAGTGGAATGAAACCTGGTTACACCATACAATTAGCTGATGGTAAGCTAATTGAAGCAACTCACATTTTGAAGGGATGTACATTAAGATTGTCCGACATAAAACATGTATAGATGTTAACCCTATTAAGCTTGATAGTTTGATGTGGTTGTCTTCATGGATTGGTTGTCCAAGAACCAAACTGAAATTGTTTATCGCAAAAAGGTAGTTCGCATACCACTTTGTAGTGGTGAAGTCTCATCTGCTTAAGGCGATAAGAGAGTTGCGGTCTCAGATGTCATTTCTTATATGAAGGCCAGAAGTACTTAGGCAAGGGTCATACTGCCATTTTAGCTACGATCGCCAAGAAAGCAACTTAGGAAAAGTAGATCGAAGAGATCCTAATCGTTCTTTACCTTCCTAAAGTTTCATAGAAGTTTTACCTTATTTTCCCCACACAGACAGATCGAGTTTCAGATTAGTTTGACATATTGAGTCACACCTATTGCTAGAGCACCTTATAGATTAGCTTCGAATGAACTACCAGAACTATCTACATAACTGCAGGAGCTGTCGGATAAAGGATTCAACCGACCAAGCTCATCGCCATGGAGAGCTCCAGTCCTGTTTGTTAAGAAAAAGGATAGAACTTTTTGTATGGGTATTGATTACCATGAGTTTATCAATGTGACAATTAAGAACCGTTATTCTCTTTCACGCGTCCATGATTTGCTTCACCAGCTACAAGGATCAAGTTTGTATCTCAAGATAGACCGGAATATCATCATCTGAGGGTTTGAGAGGATGACATATCTAAGGCTGCACTCAAAACTTGGTATGGTCACCAAGAATTTCTGGTTATGCCAAGAGGGTTTACCAACACACCAGAGGTTTTCATGGATCTCATGAACCGAGTGCATAAACCCTATCTAAACAAATTTATTAACGTTTTGCCAAAGACATTCTAACATATACAAAGAACAAGGGGGTATGAGGATCATGATTTTGGAACTACTAAAACCAGGATAACTACATGCCAAGTTTTTGAGGTGTAACTTCAGGATGAAGTTCAAATTTTGGGTCATGTGTTCAACGAGCAAGGAATGCTTATTGACCCTGTAAAAATAGAAGCCATCAAGAATTGGGCTACACCTAAGACTCTGACTAAGGTACAATAGTTTCTTGGGTTGGCTGGTTATTATCGACGAGTCATCGAAGGGTTTTCATAGATCGCACAACCTCTTACGACATTAACTCATTAAGGTAACACATGTGATTAGGGTAACAAGTGAGAGTCCGTATATTAGGTTATGAAACAAAAGTTCTATACTGTATTGATACTATCCCTACCGGAGGAAAGCAGATGATTTCATAGTATATTGTCATGCTTCCATCAAAGGTCTCGGTTGTGTGTTCACGCAATGCGAGAAGGTTATCAAATTCGCTTCCCATCAGTTGAAAGTTCATATGAAGAACTACATGTACACAACTCCAAAGTTAAGAGTCATTGATTTGCACGTAAGATATAAAGGTATTACTTGTATGGTACCAAATGTGTCATTATACCGATCACAAGAGCCTTTAGTATATCTTTGAATAGAAGGAGCTGAACTTGAGACAACATCGTTGGGTCGACCTGTTAAACGACTATGACAATGTGATGAAGTAACATCCGGGTAAGGATAATGTGGTAGCCGATGCCCTACGACGAAAGTAAACACCTAAACTAAAGCGAGTGCTAGCATTAAAGCTTACCATTCATTCTAGAGTGCCTGATCATATCTGTAATGCTCAAATTGAGGCTTTGAAGGACGAGAATCGAAAGGCTGAGTCCATGCGATACATAGAAAAGCACTTAGTGATAAAATCCAAAGGAATTCCTTATTTCATGGAAGGAATATGGATTTTTCTATACATGAATTTACAAGAGCTGGAAATGAATGTAACTCATACAACTCGATATCCTATTAATCGAGGTTCAGGTAAGATGTACCATGATTTGAAAGTTTTTTATCGGTGGCAGAATGTGAAAGGAGATATTACCACGCATGTAAGCAAGTGTTTAACTTTTTCTAAAGTTAAGGTGGAATATCAAGGATCGTCTAGTTTACTCCAACAACCATAAATTCTAGAATGGAAGTGGGAGTAGATTTCAATAGATTTCATTATGGAGTTACATCAAACTCTTAGTGGATGCGATACAATTTGGGTAATAGTAGATCGCTTGGCAAAATCTGCACACTTCCTAGATATTAAAGAGGCTAATTGAATTGAGAATTTAACTCGCACCTATCTAAGAGAAAAAGTCTCTCGACACAAGGTGCTAGTTTTGCATCATCTCTGATTGTGACACTCGATTTATTTCTTATTTTTGAAGGTCATTGCAAACGTCATTAGGAACATGGTTGGATAGGAGCACAGCGTATCATCCATTGACTGATAGTCAGAATGAACATACGACTCAGACTCTAGAAGACATGTTGAGAGCATGTGTTATTGAATTCGGCAGTAGTGTGGAAACCCACTCACCCTTTATTAAAGTTTCTAACACTGGTGTACTGTTTGAGACAATCTATGGAAGTAAGTGTCGATCACCTATCTGTTAGGCAGAAGTTGAAGGAAAGTCAACTTATAGGTCCTGAGCTTGTGCATGAGACGACTAAGAAAATTGTACAAATTCGTAACCCCAAGGCAGCAGCACGTGACTAATAAAGGATTTACGTGGGCTAAAGCCAACAAAATCCATTGAGTACCAAATCCACATAAAGGTACTTCTAAAAGTATCACCTTGGAAAGGTGCAAGTTGTTTTGAAAAAACGAGGGAAGTTAACCTATGCTATGTTGGATCTTTTGAGATAGTCAAAAGGGTTTGACTAGTAGATTAACAACTTAATGTGCCTAGAGAACTCAGTGGAGTACATAACGTGCTACACGTTTTAAACATAAAGGAATGTCTGTCAGATGAAACATTCATCATTCTTTTAAATGAGAAACAAATGAATGCCCATCTGCAATTCATCGAGGGACTAGTTGAAATCATGGACCAATTGGTCAAAAACACTTAAGCATAATTGTACCTTTACTATTAAAGTTAGTTTGAAATTTAAGTGTGGACCAGAGTTTACCTGTTTAGAATTTCGGGGTGAATTCCTTCAACAAAGGGATGATGTGACAACCAGGAAAATTTCATTCTTTTACCAGAGTTAGTTAAATTTCAGGAGGAAATTTCTTTCAACAAGGGGATGATGTGACACCCAACATTTTCAGGTCACTTTTCGATCATCACAATCATGGTTTTCCAATCATACATTCATGCATTGAATATCGTTTACTTAAATGCGTCATTTATTGCACAAACATTCACGAACCTTTAATGTAATGGTAATTCGAAGAATTGCCGAATCGCACGCGTGTCTGTCTCTGAACGTTGGTGACTTGTCAAAATAGTTTTCAAACAATCATAATTGGTGTTAAATTATGTGTTATATGATTATGTGATTAAATTTGTAGGTTGGTTGTGAAAATTAGGAGTTTTCTAGCATTTATGCGTTTTCGCGCATTTTCGGCTTTTATTGCCTAATTATTATAAATTTGCCTTTGAACTAGAAAAATGAATATTATTTCACATTATTAATGTTTTTTTGATATTTTATGAGCACTTGAAGGTTTCGGTGTAGAAAACGTTCAATCGCGTAGCGTTAAAACAATTTTTATAAAGACGGGGGCCGGCCTTGTAAAAAAAAGTATAAAACCCAACCCCCTAACCCTAATCACCATTTTTCCGTCCCCTTCCACTTTCCCTTCAGAATTTTCACAACAAATCAAACACACACTCAAAGCACAACTTCTTTGATCTTGTTCTTGCATATTGATGGTGATTTTCAACGTTTCTTGCATCAAACGCGTACTAGGGATCATCATCTAAGCATTTTAAGTAAGTTTTTTTGTTTGATTTATGTTCTTTGATCTTCATGATGAACATGAACCCTAGATGATCGAAACAAGTCAAAACTTGAAATTGATTGAAATTGATGAGGGATTATATGTTAATATTCAATATAATGATGTTTGTACGGATTGGTTTTGTGAAATTGTGTTGTTTTGATAAGAAACCAAGACTTACTCATAATGGAAAATTTAATTTGGGGATTTTGTAGAAATTGTATGAATTAGATGAAATTGGATTGAACTGATGGTCCTAGGATGTTAGTTGATGCTATTAGGTGAAAATCCATGTTTTAAACTTTTGATTTCGATTCTGTTTTTGGGTACTTTACATTAATGGAAAGTTTTTGGGTAATTTGGTTTATAGATAATGATTTATGCATGTTTGCTGAGATGTGATAATTGTTATATGATGTTTAGAGCAAAAGGTTGAACTGGGAATAATCGAATTGTGAACAACGTTTCGTACGATCACGCTAGTTATTTATGGAATGTTTTGTGATATGATGTGATGAATGTTGTAGTGATGTGTGTATAACATGATATGATGGTGTAATTGATTTTTGTTGTGATGTGCTGTATAATCTTGAAATGGATTACATATGTGTAACGATGTCATAGTTTCCAAAAATAGAAACTTTCCAAAAATAGTTTTTTGACATGAAACTGTATGTGAATTATTATTTGAGCTATTTGAGCATGACTAAACATACTTTTACTTATTTTAATCACCAACGGGTCATCGGGTCAGACGGGACAACTTTGGTCAACAAAAGTCAACTTTGGCCAAAAAGTCAACTTTGTCAAACTTGTCAAATATTTCTCGAACACACTAATAGTTTACGCTATTTGGATACAACTGGGTTCGTCATGTTTATTATGTACAAACACTAATGGATCAACATTTATTAGGTAATAATTAGCTTTCAACTTATACACTTCAGGTTTTTTTCCTGCGCATCTAAGGTGAGTCTTCACGACCCCACTTTTACTTACTTTTCTTTTTAGGGGAGAAGCATACAAACTATATTTATTTGGTTTTTGTATTAGTGGTATATCGCTTGTTACTATAGTGCAAACATTATCACACAAGTCCTTACACACTAGAATTGTTAATATTGAAATAGCGAGGTAATTTTAAATAGTACTACTGGGTTTGACAAACCCCACCAGTGTTAGTCGTGCTAACTCGATTGGAGGTCGAAAGGGTGTATAATTGACCTAGACACTCGCCATTATCCTGCGATAAGACATAGCGGAAGGCATAACAACTCACAAACAGTCAGCTTCGGTTCGAAACGCTATGTAACTCGATATATAGGCTAGCTACCTATGGTATACCTTTGTTTACATTTACCAAGCAAACATTCAAACATATTTACTGATTTAAACCTATGAACTCACCAACCTTGTGTTGACACATTTTTGCATGTCTTCTCAGGTTACAAGCACGCTTAAGGCTAGGGTTGCATAATTGAGGCTCATGCATCATCTTTATCATTTGAAAGAAAGTTCATTTACATTTACTACTTTCATTGGGCGCCTTGTTTTACGCATTTATTACTCATGGTTTCACAAAAGTTTACGCTTCCGCATTGATTACATTAAAAACTGTGTTTTTCTCTGATTTACGATCAAACGCTTATTTTGAAAACGCATATATCGGTCGTTTCATATGACTATGTCTGAGATCATGGTTTGTCACACGCCTCATGGTTGAAGCCCGCCAGTGGATTTTGAGGGTGTGATAACAGCAAATGACCAAGGTCTACAGCGGACGACCAAAGTTCACAACGGATGACTAAGGCATACTAAGGCATATAGCGGATGACTAAGTTATACAACTGATGACCCCTTAACACTTGAGTGTCCACAGCGGACATTCTAAATGTTTAAGCACCCACGGGGATAGTCCGCGCCCAAGGCGGCAGACAGTCCGCGCCCATGGCGGACATCACTTAGTCATTTCAAGTGTCCATAGCGGATGACCAATATTCATAGCGGACAACATGTTTAATGCTTTCGGTCCAACTCATGCAAGTTCTAGTTCCAGACAACATTTCTAAACGTGTACTTAGCTTAAAAACTATCATATTCACACTTAGAACATCATGAACAACCATTAATATCATAGAAATATTTAAAAATACATACATTTTCGTAAAAAGTCACTTTTAGTCATGGAAAACATAGATTTGTCAAGAATCATCATTTTAGCTACAAATATTAGTCCTAAACAAGTAGAAAACATATGAAAGAAGAGATCTAGAACTCATTTTAACCGGTTTTCGAGCAATTTACTTCAACCGAGAGAAAACCTGGAGTTCTAACACTTTAACACATGTAAAGAAACAACTAAACACATAGGAACACATAGAAACCAGACTAGAAGCTTAAACCAGGCTAAATCTGAGAAGAAAACACCTTAAAATCTTACCTTCTTGAAGAATCTTCCACTTTCTTTCTCTAAAACCGGACGGGAGCTTGTTTCTCTTACTAGCCATAAGTTGAGTGCATGGGAGAGATGGTATGGGCAGTCATTCTTCTTTTTAAACCCTATTATGGGCCGATTTGGCCCTTGCACACTTTTACCCCCATTGCTTTTATAAATATCCCATTTGCTTCTTAACTTAACTTTTCCTCTTTTTTTTTTGAAGTTTTCGGGTGTTACAAGGGATCCCTTGAAAACCATATTATTAATGAAAACCAGGGGTTACATATATGTAAGTACGTGTTACAAAGTGTATAACTAAGAGTTACGTACATGTATGGGTTATGTATATATAAGTACGTGTTAGCAAGGGTACAACTAATAGTTACGTACATGTAGCTCCTACAAGTTACGTATATGTAAGTCGTTTCGTCATCATCAACGTTCCTTGGAGTTTATATGAAAAAATATATAATGAAATTGAAAAATAAGGTTAAAGTTTGCTTAAATATACTTTAAACAATTAGATTACTAAATCAATTATAAATTATGTGATTGGGTAGTGGTGGTTTTCACGATTTTCAATTATAAACATGGTTTTTATTTGATCCCTCCCATATATACAGACACACACATACACACACTCACAAGGTTAAACCCGTGTAATACACGGGTAGAAAAACACAAAATATCATATTAGCAATATTAAAATCAAAGTTGAAAAAAAAAATTGTATAAAATTGACATAAATGAGGACTGTTAATTGCATACAAAGACAAAGTAATAAAACTACAATTAGAATTCAAAAATTTGAAAATACTTTCTTATACACAATGTTTATGGTTTTGTTTGTAATTTTACTATCTTTATCAAGTATCAAAAGCTTTAATCTATCTCTGTTTTTTTAATCTATCTCTGCTTTTAACTCTGAATAACGCCACAAAGTTGACCATGTCTAAAGACTGGTTGCTTTAGAAACAAACCTACCTGACAGAGCGATTGGCCCTGATTTTTGTTTATGGTCATGACAAAACATATTGCTAGAGGAAACTGTCTTTTTTAAAACTTAAATAGAATCCTTTTGTCCGTTGGTATTAGGTGGAATATAAGGATAACTGTTGGAGTGCCAATATTACAACCTGATATTATTTGTGCCTCAATAACACTATTGCCTAGTAACAAAACTTGTAGCCGAGTTCCATTGCATAAATCATTTTTCTGATCGATATTTCTTAATAACATCAACAGAACACCAACCTTTAGTAATAATCTATGGTTTAGTAACCCTGGAAGTTTGAATCCGTTCAGGACACCATAAGAGTATTATTCCATGTCTTCATGGTTAATCCTTCACACCAATTCATTATCATATCTCATGTAAGTTCATCATTCATTAAGAATTAAAGTCTTATCAAAGTAAAAGATTCTATATCATTTAACTAACCGACAATCTAAAATTAACTTTTAAAACCAAATGGATTAGTAATACTAATAATCCTAGATTTCACATTAAGGTATAATTAGAAAATCTACCTAAACTTATGAAACTAATGTACCAAGATACATACCTATGTTGGAGGATGAACCCACTTGATTTTCTTCAATCTCGATAGCTTGATTCCTGCTATCATTCAAGACATCTATATTTCCATTCTATTTCAATTAAACCTCCGTGATCAGATTCATATGGTTTTCCATGATACTACATGATAATCCTTCATACTAACTCATTATCAAAACATGCAATTTTATCATTCATTAAGAATTAAAGTCTCATCAAAATTAAAAATTCTATATCATCTAACTAATTAACAATCCAAAATTAATTTATAGAACCAAACAATTTGCAATTGTATATTTTCAGATAATATATTAAAACTGAAAGTGATGCATCTAATTGGCAGTCAAACAATGATAATATATTAGTAATGGAGGAGAATAAACAAAGAATTTGCTTGATTGAATCTTGAAGAGAAAAAATTATACCTAAAATATTAACATTTAATAACAATGTGAGGATAGGAGACGTAGTCGCATAAACCTGCAAGTAGCAATATAATGTCTATATCTCAAAGAACTATACAACTAAAATTGAACCAATTGCTTTTGTTGATCCATTAAACACTAAAACAAATTCCATAATCAATTAATAGGCTTAACACCCCATGAACAGACAGTTAACACATTTCTATACTACAACCTATGATTGAAAGTGAATCATTTTTAGGAGAGAGTTTATTTAGAGAAAAAAACTCACCAGGAAACGTTTATCTGGTGAAAGTGACGTATCAATAACTGTCCATGGCAAGCTTTTAGCAACAATATTCTTCTGAAGGTTCTACCCATTTCAGCATTATAATCTTTAATATGACTTCCCTGTTAAATAGGGTAATTATTTACCAGTTTAGAACATGCAGTAGCTCCAGATTGTGAAGACAATCTTGATCCTAATAAACCACAATATTCTTGTTCTTGCTGCGAAATTATATTCAATTTGTGTTTAGATTATCATAACTTCAATAATATAACAATAGGCAAGAATACTTGAAATGCAGCAACAAAAAGGGAACCATCATTTGAAAATCATGAGACATAAGCTCGCGTAGTCAATTGGTCAACAATAGATGAGCCTTTAACAGGCAAGTATTTGTTTAGTATATGACAACGTTCGGCCGCAGAAAACCTCCCTTGACCTAAATAATTACCTTCTCACCCCATTAGCATCTTCACAGGCAAAAATGAAAGCTCCTCTCTTCGTGCGCTTTAATATTTCATGTGGTGCTGACCTCATCTTTGTTAGTTGAGCAATTTCATGACCAAATCATTATGTGATGAAGATAAGGGACTACCACTTTCATCTCCGAAGGAGACGATTCATAATAAGAATAGTTCAGGTCTATTTCCAATCTACTCAGACATACCCCATATCCCTAAAGAACATCTTAACATAAACACTTTGTAAGCACGTCGAGCCTCAGAATAACATAAACCATTACACCATGCTCCTTCACACTATCCCAAGTTTTCACCGGCAAACTCCTGCAAACAAATACATCAAATCATATATTCATAGCCCCTTCCTCAAGACAAGCATTCCAGATTCAAAGATGACTATGCATTCATCAGTAATTCATCACAAACACCTTTATATTTATCAGTCAGTAGTAAATTCCATCATAAGTCAAAATCTCTTGTTCTATATGAATTTGATAGACCTGAAGTCTAAATCATCTACTCCCACATAAGCTGATTCAATGACTAATTATGAATTATAGAAGCTTAAACAGTATCATAACCAATTACCATTAACCCATCATGTAAATATGTGGTATGTTCACTAATTCATCTAAACTATATAGCATGCAATGACGGATCAAGGATGATTTATATGATGGGGCATGACCCCATGTTTGAGGTGGGGCATGACTTCGTGACTCATGGGGCACGACCTCGTGCCTCGTGGGGCACGACCGTATGCTTACTTTTAGGAGATATACTTTTTGTCTTGTCAGATGTACAAACACGGGATGTGTTAATTTGAGCATGGGGACATGGGGGCGTGCTTAATGAGGCACGTCCCCTTGCTTGGACTAAAGCTTGGTTTTTTTTTTAATTCTTTCTAAGTATACTTCTTTTGTCCATCTTTGCTTTTAAACACCTGAAAACAGAATTTAACATTTTTAAGTTCATTTCATAATTTTAATAAAGATATTAAAGAATAATTGATGTGCTTTTGATAGGTTTTCTATGTATAATTTAGAGCACATCAAACGTCCCCACACTTGAACTTTGGTTGTCCTTAAGCAAAACCACTTAAAATGACAATACCACCAAGAACCAAATAAATCAAATGATAAATATGTCTTTTGGGAAATACGCAGGTAAAATTATTCTACCCAAATGTAAACATTTTAAGGATATGTAGAATGATATCCTAAAAAGTAATAAATTAGTTAGTAAAGATTATTAACATCTAAAAATCCATATATCTTACAAGTTGCACTCACACTCTACACAATATATGGAGTCATAATCAAGATTAAGTGCGACTAATACGTTCAATTGCTTATTAGGGGATCAAATCTCCACTTGTTTAGGTATTTACTTGCATAAATCATTAGGTCTTTGAGGGTTGTAACTTGGCTCGGGCTCGAGTATGGATTATTTGGGAAAAAGTGGCTAAATGCTAAAGACAATATTCTTGGCTTATTTTCCTAACATAAACTACAAAGAAAGCAATTAAAGGTTCCTAAACAATACTTCAAGCTAGAAGGGATATGCTAACTTAAGGACTCATTTAAAGTCAGATTGTCAACACCATACATTGCTTAAAAACTTTACTTCATCTTTAACTGAAGATACACGAAACTCTAATTTTGTAAGGATCATTCGGCTTGAAGCTAATAGCACCTAATCGGATAAGTTTCATGTATTCGTATTGGGACTCGGTTTGGTTCTTTTTGCATTTTGCATCATGGGATAAGTTCCACAGTTTGGGCATCTTCGTATCATTTCGCCTGCCTCTTTAGAGCGCTTTTTGAAATTCTACAAAATGACAAAACTTGTTCTTTTTTTCGCCATTTCTTTCTTGCATCGAATGTGAGTTTAAAATTTGTTCGCGGATTTCCGGGGGAGTCTCGGTTTGCTTGGTGAATGCAACAAAGTAAATAAAAACAAAGGCATGCATTCTAGTTCTTTTAGGTTTGTCCGGTAAAAGACCAAAATTTTCTTCTATTTTGAAAATAAGCCAAAAATATGTCTTTAACGAAAAACGGATTTTGTTGAAGGTTTTTTTTGTTAAGTTACTTAGTGGTTTGGGTGATTGAGAATTAAGAACGTTTAAGCTCAACGGGGCTCGGGTAAAGATAAATAATATAAAATGGTTGGGGATTAAATGGTTATGTTTCCTAATGCCGAAATTATTTTATGCAAAAATACTAATTGAGGTCGTGAAATGTATACGTAAAGCAAGTTATAATCACACGTATCATATGACACCCTCAATAAAATCCAAAATGAATTTAAAACTGCATAAATACAAAAGCTATTTAAAGGCTAAAAAATAAATTCACATACGTTATATGTTTAAAAAATTTTACGAAATCATTGCTTTTAAGGATATCACAAAAACATTTTTAAGTTTATTTGGGTTTTACTTATTTACTTATTTATTTCCTGAAACGTATATTTATAATTTGTTTTATAAAAAATTGATTAAATTTTTGGTGTTTTGTCACAAAAATTAAAGGTTAAGTGATTTTGAAATTTTTTTAATTTGGATTGTTTGTAGCATAGTATCAAGTATGTATAATATCCCGTATAAACCCATCCCCATACTTAAAATTGTAGAAATTGTGATAAACCACAGAATGAAGAAATCGTAGAATACAATCCTTGCAAACACCAATCTTGAACAAATCAAATAATTACCTTTTCTGCTTTCGTGAATTTGTGCGAACCCAATCTCAGAAATTGTGTACAAGACCAAACCGTATCTGTAACAATGTATAAATCACAAACAAATACCTTCGATCCTTGCGATTGACTGTAGAGAAGTAGTCTTTTGAACAGAACGATGTTAACCGAACACTATCCTTGAACCAACGAACGAAACGTAACTTGACAAAGATAATAACTTGGATAGATCTCAGAAACGTGATGAACACTATCAGATTAAACCAACTAATCGCAACTATCAAATGTTTAATCGGATTCAGACTGAGATCTTGAGAATTGAAGTTTTGTTCTGCGAAAGAACCTTGCGATGAAAGAAGAAACCGTGCGACTGCTTTTCTTCCATTTTAATTTGATCTATCTTGTACTTCCGTACATATGTGTATATATATATTTTCAAGATTGGGCTTAGGTTGTTAATTGGGCATATAAGCCCACGTTTATGGCTCCAATATTTAATAATAATTCCATTGAGTCCAATATATTTATACACATATACAATTAATTGTATTAGTGTAAAACGAGGCCGCACTCTCGCGTCACCTAACTTGTTTAATCATACTACAATTTATCAGATCAGCAAGTTAATCCAATAACACTAAAATTATTGATAACACTAAATTATCAACAAAAATTCACTTGTCCTCAATGTAATTAACAATATATAACAAGAATGGTAACGAAATGAAATGGTTAAGCTTGTCTGAAGCTAATCAGTTGAAGTTTCTGCATGATGGGTCGTTGTGAGCACATGCTAAATCGTGGCATTGTGATGGATTTCTTTTATTTAATTGTTTTAGTGGAGTTAAACTTTCTTTTAATTAATTCTGAGTTAGTGGGTCGTAATAGTAGGAGAAGTTTCTATTCAGTTTCTGCAAGTTTTTCTTTTGTTTAAGTGTTGTACGTTTGAAGTCTTTGAAAGCAAGAGTGAGAAAACTTGAGCCTAGTTATTTTTCATTTTGAGTTATTCATTGTTCTTTGAAAAACCCAGATTACATTCTAGTTGTTGTTTGCTTTGATTTCCAACATTTGGTGTCAGAAATACGTTCATGCCTAAGTATCCTTGATTTGAAGCCATGTCAATTGTCACACAACAAGCAAAAGACAGTACCGGTATCCCGTTTCAGTGTCCGATGCTCACATCGACAAACTACACCACATGGGCGATGAAAATGGAGGCCATCCTTGATGTGCATGGCATATTCACCAGCCAACACGAATATGGATAAGAAGAAGAACAAGGTGGCTAGAGCCTTCCTTTTCCAGGAGGATGTTTTACTTCAAGTTGCTAAGAAGAAAACAACAAAAGAGGTGTGGGAATCATTGAAAATGAGACACCTAGGTGCAGATAGAGTTCAAAAGGCTCGGTTGCATACCTTGAAGACGGGGAGTCTATAGATGAGTATGCAGAGAAGTTGTCGGGAATGATCTCAAGTACAGCATCCTAGGAGCAACTCTGGAGGATAGCAAACTGGTTCGCAAGTTGCTTGATACAGTTCCGGACAAGTATCTTCAGTTGGTGGCCTCGATAGAACAATACTCTGACATAGACTCAATTCCATCGACGAGGAAATTAGTCGATTGAAAGCTTATGAAGACAGATTGAAACTCCGAGAAGGAAAATCTAGTGGGGAAAACTCACTATTGCTTTCAAAGTCTGATGGGCAGCCGAGTCAAAAGGGATCTGGATGAACTACATGACGGGTGGTCGTGGTCGGGGTTCTTGTTGTGAAAGAGGTGGCTCAAAGGTGGCTCAAGAGGTAGAGGTTCAAGTCGGGAAGGGGTGGCCGTTGGGGTGGCGGTTCAAACCAAGAAACAGGTAGTTCAAGTCGACGACCGAGGGATAAGAAGCACATCAAGTGCTTCAATTGTGAATGTTTTGGTCATTATGCATCAGAATGTAAAACTCAAAGGGAGAAGGATGATGAAGCAAACTTGAATCAAGTAGAAGAGGAGCCAACACTACTTCTTAGTGTATGTGGAAGTGGGGAACAAAACTAACCGTGATGTTTTGTACCTAGATAACGGGGCTAGTGATCACATGACGGGTCTAAAAGGATTATTTGCTGAATTGGATGATAATGTGACACGTCAAGTACGGTTCTGTGACGGCTCAAAAGTTCAAATTCAAGGAATAGGTACCGTGTTGTTTGAATGTAAAAATGGTGGGCAGTTGATTATTCCCCATGTGTACTTCATTCCTGCATTAAATAGCAATATATTGAGCCTTGGTCAAATGACAGAAGATGGATATGATGTATTGATGTGAGATGATTATTTGAGAATGCTAAATGCAGGTGTCCGCCTAGTTATGAGGGTGAGAAGATCAGCAAACCGATTGTACAAGATTGATCTTAAAACTACTCAACCGGTGTGTTTGGGTGTAAGTCTAGACGATGAGGCTGGGTTGTAGCATGCTAGGCTTGGGCATATCAATTTCAAAGCGATTGAACATATGGTTCGAGAAGATATGGTCATGGTGTACCCAAGATTAAACACCTGCCCAAGTGTGTAATGGGTGTTTGGTGTCAAAGCAGCCAAGGAAACCTTTTCAAAGGAGACAAAATGGCGTGCTTCCTGCCCTTTGGAGTTGATTCACACCGATGTTTGTGGCCCGATTACACCACAAACATTAGGCGGTAATTGATATTTTATGTTGTTTGTTGATGACATGTGCAGGTATATATGGGTATATCCTATGAAGAATAAAGATGAAGTTTTCGAAAAGTTCAAGCAATTCAAAGCAGAAGTGGAAAAGGAAAGTTCACACAAGATACTTGTTTTAAGGTCGGACCGAGGTGGAGAGTTTAATTCAAATCAATTCATGGAATATTGTAAGCAGGAGGGAATAAGAAGACACTTGACAGTGCCCTACACCCCTCAATAAAACAGAACCGAACCATTCTTGAAGTCACTAGATCTCTATTGAAGACGATGAACATACCAGACAATTTGTGCGAAGCAGTACGCCATGCTGTTTATATGCTAAATAGAATGCCAACCAAAGGAGTGCAGGGGATGACACCGTATGAAGGCTGGAAGGGTAGAAAACCGACACTTGAACATGTGAGAGTTTTTGGATGTGTGGCGCATGCAAAGCGTATGGTGGGTCATCTCTCAAAACTTGCTGATCAAAGTGTTTCATTAGAGTATTTGGGAGTAGAACCTGGAAGCAAAGCTGCTTGATTATATAGTCCTAGCCAGAATAGAATGGTGGTTGCACGTGATGTAATTTTTGAAGAGAGGTTAAATGGGATTGGAAAATGGCAAGGTGGACCTACAACAAACTCAAGGCTCAGTTTGGTTTAAAGTAACTAATAATGATATGGGAGGAAACACCCAAGGGCAAAATGCAATTGGTGATGGCATGTCAACATAAAAGAATTCAAATGAACCACTTTCTCCACTATTCAGCACACCAATAAACCACAGTACAGTACCCATGCAAAGTGAAATATCCTCTGCATCAAATTTAGACAATACTCCAACAAGTTCACCATTCATGTCAAGTGAAGAAGATCAAAGTGTAAACTCTGCATCCTATGATCACACACCTACTCAAGGGTTTCGGTTGTTATCAGATCTATACGATGAAATCGAACATATTAAAGAAGAACCATTTTTAATGTTTTCTGATGACGAACCAAAATCATATAAGGAGGCAGCTGGTAAAGATGGTTGGGAAGAAGCAATGAAAAGTGAACTTAAATCGATTGAAAAGAATAACACATGGAGTCTAACCGAGCTACCAACCGGGTGCAAACCCATTGGGTTAAAGTGGGTATTCAAATTAAAGAAGGATGCAGCCGGAAATGTCACTAAACACAAGGCTCGTTTTGTTGCCAACGGGTATGTGCAACAAAGAGGAGTGGATTTTGATGAAGTCTTCGCACCGGTGGCTCGTTTAGAGATGATTAGATTACTATTCGCTTTGGCAGTAAGGATGGGATGGTGTGTCCATCACCTCGACGTCAAATCAGCTTTTCTTAATGGCGATTTATGTGAGGAAGTTTATGTATTACAACCTGATGGCTTTACTATTGCAAGAAAAGAACATATGGTGTACCGGTTAAATAAAGCACTCTACGGGTTAAGGCAGGCACCAAGAGTGTGGAATACACGACTCGACAAAGTTTTGAAAGATATGGAGTTTCAAAGATGCACCCTTGAACAAGCAGTTTACAGGTTGCAAAGTGGCACAAAGACTCTAATTGTTGGTGTATACATCGATGATTTAATAGTGATCGGCATAAGCGAAGAGCAGGTGATGGAGTTTAAAAGGAACATGACAAAGGTGTTTGACATGAGTGACTTGGGTTAGTTGACTTACTACCTTGGTATTGAGGTTGAGCAAACTACTAATTACATCAGACTTAGTCAAGCAGGCTTCGCGAGAAGGATCCTTAAAGCAGCAGGACTAGGGGAGTGTAACCACTCAGCGTGGCCAATGGAACCTAAGGCTGGTCTAACAAAAGACGAAGCAGGTGAGCCCGTAAACGCAACAGACTACCGAAGCCTAGTAAGTAGTCTAAGGTATCTTTTGCACACTAGGCCGGACCTTGGATTTTCTGTTGGTGTAATTAGTAGATATACGGGGACACCAAAAGTAAGTCACTACAAAGCACTGAAACAGATTCTGAGATACTTGAAGGGAACAATCAATTTGGGCTGAAGTATACAAAAGGAAGCAATGATAATCTGGGGGGTTTTAGTGATAGTAGTCATGGTACCGATTTGGATGACCGGAGAGGCACAACAGGAACCGTGTTTTACTTTGCAGGGAACCGATTACTTGGCTATCTCAAAAGTGTGACATCCCGTGTTTCTAGGTTAATACTCGTACGTTAATAAAAAGTGATAAAATAATTAAATGCATCATAAGACTTAATTTTATGATAATTAAGGTCATTTAAGGTCTAGCAAAGCCCCTTTGTGCATAAATTTTATAATTGATAATTTTGAGAATTAGCGGGTCTAGCGACAAAACTTTTAACAAGCGTTGGTGACAATTTGGTTAAATAAATTTGGTCAATATATGTTGATTTTTATGATTTAATATATATCTTAAGTGAAAATATTATTAGTCATGAAAAATAATTATTATTATTATTTACCTTGATTGCGTAAAATTAAGACTTTTTAAAATATTGTCTTGTTGTAACGTACAGTCCGTTGCATACTGTGTTACACCGTGTATATTTTTATTCTTTAGTTTTAGTCACTATTATTAAATATTGTGAACCTTTGTAAAGTCTAAAATTAATACTTTGATTTTATATAAATTTTTTGCGTAAAACCCGAACGTTTAAGATTTTTACAAAAAATTTAACGAGACCGACACCCGCCTTACACCGGGTTGCATCTCACTTGGAGATCCACCAGCCATATCATCAATAAAATCAAATGATAATCTCACAATAATCACACTCAATCATTTTTATATAAACAACACTACACTCCACCCATTTTCCACACTCAACCATTTCTCCATCATTCATCTACACACACTTTCTCTCTCATCTCTCTCTTTTTAAACCTCATGGCTGAATTCAACCCAAAAATCCCCCATTTCCTTTGATTTTGATCATCCAAAGCTTGTTTCAAGCATCAAAAATCTGATTTCAATGATCCCTTAGTGAGTTTGGTGCAAGAAATTGCATAAATCCAACTCCAAAGAGAAAAAATCACCTATATTTCTTTGGGTAAGATTTGTTTTCTTTAAAAACCTCTTGCAACATGACTTTTGAATGATTGTTGCAAGTTTTGTTCACTAAAAACTAGCTTTTCTTGAAATCCAAGGTTCCAACAAAGGTTTTAATCAAGAAAATATGTTGTAAAATCATGTGTGTGTGTGTGTGTGTGTGTGTGCCGTAAGTGTGTGTGTGTGTGATGATTTTGTGTTTTGATGATCTTTAACATTTTGTTGATTTTCACTTGCATGCAAGATGATCAAACTTTAATTTGAGGTTATGAACATCATAAGAAAACCCATCTTCAAAAGGAGTCTATCAAATGATGAAAATGGGTAATATATGATTGTATGTAAAGAATGATTTTCTTGAACCCATCTTGCTCTTGATTTCATAAAGGATTGAGTTGATCTATGAATAATGGTGATCATGATCTGAAATCTTTTGATTTTTAAGTATGTTTTGTTGAAATGAAAACTAAGAACATAAGATAAAATCTATGATTTGGATTATATATATATGTATAAAATCGTGTATATGTATGTATGTATGGTTTACATCTTTGTTCTTGATTTGTTCTTCACTTGTGAGTATGGGGATGATTGAAATGATACATGTATATAGTAATCATGATCTGAAAACTCTGAAGTTTTTATTCACATTTTATTTAAAAGAAAAGATGAAAACAAGTCAGAAATTAAAGGTACTCAAGTGTAGATGGGACATGTCATAAAAGTTATTAGCCAAAAGGCAAGAATCTTTGTAAGATCTGGAAAAAGAATTTTAAAACCAGTAAAATGTAATTTAAAAGTTAGTAATATTACTGAAAATAAAAGTCTTAATGATTGGGTTTAATCTCGTAAACATTTTACATTTAAAAACGCGTTAAAAATGGCGTTTTGGGTCTAAAACAAGTATTTTTGTATAAGTTCGGTTTGGGACAGAAAATAATATTTTGTTTTAAGTTAAAAAATTATGTTCTTAAGTATATAACAAACCCATAACAAGCAAGGTCTTCGGAGATGACTTTATACATGCGAAAAAGCCGAAAACCGACAATTTCGAGTTAAAAATAATGGACTGTTTTGGAACTGAGTTTTAACAACTTATTTCAGAATGTTTTTGGTATAAATGAGTCATTTTAAAACATTTAACATGGTCACAAGATATATATGGGTTGATGTACTGTTTACGCGCGTAAAACCTTGTGGTTTCGGGTCAAAAATCATCGTATACGTGTGAAATTTGTGTCAAACATAATAAAACATATTTTTAAAATATAAATTGTCTACAATAATTTTATATATGTTTTACTACTGAAAATTTAAATATTTATTAAAAAGATTAATAAAAGTTGAGTTGTGTTAAAAAATAATATTTATAAAATAATAATATAAGAAATAGATTTCTTAACTAGAGCAAGAATATGAATATTAATTTTAAATAAAATATTATTATGAATTAATAGTTATTTATTTATTCATTCATTTATTTATTTAATTATTTGTTTGTTTGTTTGTTTTTTAGTACATAACGTAGTAAATTTTACGTTATATTTTTATATACTTTCATGTGTCTATTTTTTGTGTGTTATGTGTTTGTTGTTTAAGGGTTAATTGGTTTATTTAATAAATAAATGTTTGTCACATATAATACAAATTATTAAACTAAACCAAAAGTCACAAACGGGTCTTTTTAAAAATGGATTTCAAGACAAATCTAGTGAGTTGGGTAAACAACTTACGTATAGACTTATTTATCGACAATTAATAGATCATTTGTGTTTAGGGCATTAATTGGTCGTTTATTTTCCGGGCTTGATTTTTGCTAGATCATCTCTCTGTCACATTTGAAGGTGAGTTTTCACAGCCCCTATTTTTAAATAACGTTTTATTTAACTATTTTGGGCGAAAAACATGCTATAACGTTTTCTGTGTGATATGATTTAATTATGGAATAACTGTATGATATTTATGATGGCCTTGAGTTGTTGTATTATTTGTGCACACTGCCCTCTTCCATAATCATTAACCCTTGGAGGGCCACAGGATATATTGGTAGATCTATTGGGTTTGACAACCGCCCCTCAGGATCGGTTGTATCGGTCTGGTACGGAGGGAATATATGTTGAAAGGATTTTGAGGGAATTTTTGTCTTGGTTTGATTATGGGGCTCTTGGTTGCGATCATAGTCAGTGGACCTAGCTAGTCCTTGACGGTCCAGGGGTTGATTCCGGGATAATCATATCTTTTTATAAAGGAATTTATGATAACCTTTTTATATAAATGCGTGAACTCGCCAGCTTTTTGCTGATAAACTTTTGGGTATGTTTTTCAGGTGATTAGGCATGCATGGGAATGAAAAGAGTTTTAGCGGCAAACTTATCAAGTTTGGATACCATTTTTGGGACCCAATTTCTGTTGCCGAGAAAACTCTTGTTAATGTTTAAAAACAATATTATGTTATTACAATTTTAGTTTTCAAGTTAAGACTTATTTTTCGATCAATGTAATAACATTCTATAATAATAGTTAAATTTGGTATCCATGATTTGTTTGCTTAATAATTGTTGGAAATAATCCAACTTCTGTTATCTCCGTCATACGCGTGCCCTTCCGGTGCGCTTTTCGGGGTGTGACAGAAGTTGGTATCAGAGCCAACGGTCATAGCGAACTAGAAAATATTTTTTTGAAAATCTAGACTATAACCAAAAATGTTTTTAAGTTAAAACGTTTTCATTCCCAAGTGTTCTGTGTCATGCATACATAAGTTAATGATACTTTTATATATGTGCTTCGTAAAATAAATTAAGTATAGATGCCTGTAGTTAGGAAATTTAGTATGGATATTCTTGTGTTACGGATGCCTTCTCGGACCCCGTTCATTCTGATCCATGATTCCGATACTGACTACTAGGATCCCATGTTTTTCCTTCCATTTATCACACCCTTGGAGATTTACCACTACCCGTTTGCACCGAGATAGGAGCCGACCTCTGAGTATGGGAATGGTTAGATTTGGGAATCTGATGATGAGAGTCCTCCTGCTGTTGGGGAGCCTAGTCAGGTAGCACCTGTTAGTGATGAGCCTGTTGTTGACATTTCTAATCATGTTCCTGAGGTTTGTATAATGAAGGAAGAAGAAGTGGGTGTCGAAGATAGTTACCAATGAGACTACCAGTGAGATACCTGAGGAGACTGAGCCCATGAGGGCTAAAGTGCGGGAAGGGTAGTGGGATTGGTTGACTGGACGGTTACAGGAGTGGGCTGATAAGGGTGGTGTACCTTCAACGTTCGAGGTTAGTGAGTCATCCTCAGCGTCGATACCTACCACTGATAGATGAGCCTGTTAATCGCACCCTAGTTACGCTAGCTACCCCATGCCTTCACTATGAGCACCAGATTTCATCCTTACCGGGTAAGGTGGGAGTGACGAGCGAGATGTTGCAGGCTATGGATGGAAGGTACGAAAGTTAGAGCCTATACTTCCAGATTCAATGAGCTTGCAAGACTCGTACCCCGGATGGTGACTCTAGACTATGCCAGGATTGAGAGATATATTTGGGGATTGGCACCCAGATCAGAGGCATGGTTACAGCATCAAACCCTACCACAATACAAAGCATAGTGGTACTAGCTAATTCATTGACTGATGATGCTATTCGGAGAGGTGTGCTGGTTAAGAAAGGGGATACTAGTAAGAAGCCCATGGAGAGCGAAAGGAAGGTTGTGGAGTCTGATAAGAGGTATGTGGAGAATAAGAGGAAGTGGACGGGAAATTTCAAGAACATAACTGGAAATCAGAAGAATTAAAGGGTTGGATCGGGCAAGATGTATGCCACTAACTTGCCAGATACAAGGAAGCAAGATGGTGTACAACCGATGTGTAGCATGTGTAATCTTCATCATGGTGGTAACTATAATGTGAATGTGTGGTGTAACAAGTATGGGCATCAAGCTCAGACTTGTCGAGTGAGGTTGATTGAGAAGCCCGAGAGAACTGGGAGAAGATGTTTTGAATGTGGAGTCGAAGGTCATTACAAGAAGGATTGCCCCAAGCTGAAAGAATCAAGTGCAAGGGGCATGGCATTTTAGATGAATGCCGAGTAGGCAAGACAGGAACCGTCCATCGTTACTGGTATGTTCCTTGTCAACAACCATTTCGCATCTATATTATTTGATACTGGAGCCGATATAAGTTTTGTGTCAAAGAACTTTGAACAATTACTTGGCCTTAAATCTAGTAAATTAGATAAGAAATATATTGTCGATCTAGCCAACGGAAAGATAATTGAAGCATGTGATGTATTTAGAGGGTTCACTATGCAATTAGAGGGTCATTCCTTTAACATCAACCTCTTTCCTGTTGTGCTTGGTAGTTTTGATATTGTCGTGGGTAAGGATTGGTTGTCAGAGCATCATGCTAAAGTGATATACTAAGAGAAGATTATTCATCAACCTATTCCAAATGGTGGAACTTTGACAATCCAAGGTGATAAAGGGAAACCTACCCTGAAGATTGTCAATGTAATGAAGGCTTGCAAGTATATACGTGAAGGGTATCTAGCATTTTTGGCCAAGGCGGTGGGTACTAAAAATGAGGAGCAAAAGCTTGAAGACATACCGATAGTACGAGACTATCAAGATGTCTTTCCTGATGATCTGCCTGGATTACCTCCATCTAGACAGGTTGAATTCCAAATCGATTTGGTACCAGGAGCTGCTCCTGTTGACCGATCACCATATCGATTAGCGCCATCGGAGATGCAAGAATTGTCCAAGCAATTAGAAGAATTGTTGGATAAGGGATTTATAAGACCAAGCTTCTCGCCATGGGGAGCACCAGTTTTATTTGTCAAGAAGAAAGATGGATTGTTCAGAATGTGCATCGATTATCGAGAGTTGAACAAACTCACTATCAAGAATGGATACCCATTACCAAGAATCGACGATCTGTTTGATCAGCTTCAAGGGTCCAGTTTCTACTCGAAGATTGAATAGCGATCGGGTTATCATCAATTGTTGATAGCTGAGGAAGATGTCCCAAAAACAGCATTCAGAACATGTTACAGCCATTACGAGTTTCTGGTTATGCCATTTGGTCTGACAAATGCACTTGCTATGTTCATGGATCTTTTGAATAGAGTATGCAAACCTTACTTAGATAAGTTTGTAATAGTATTCAGCGATGATATACTAATCTATTCAAGAACCAAGAAAGATCATGAATAGCATTTGAAGATCATCTTGGAGACGCTCAGGAAAGAGAAGCTATATGCAAAGTTCTCGAAGTGCGAGTTTTGGATTTGAGATGTTCATTTTATTGGACATGTCATTAATAAGAAAGGCATACATGTAGATCCGGTGAAGATTGAAGCAATTAAGAACTGGAAGGCACCTAAGTCCCCGACCAAGGTGCTTCAGTTTCTTGGATTGGTTGGATATTATCGAAGATTCATTGAAAATTTCTCAAAGACAGCACAGCCGTTGACGCTGTTGACTAAAAAGATAGGATGTACGACTTGACTGATAAGCAAGAGGCAGATTTTAAGTTACTGAGGCAGAAGTTATGTAGTGCTCCTATTCTATCTCTTCCTGAAGGAATAGAAGGGTTCGTTATGTACTGTGATGCATCCCGTTTAGGTCTTGGTTGTGTGTTGATGCAGAAAGATAAGATCATAGCCTATGCATCCAGATAATTAAAGGTGCATGAGAAGAATTAAACCACTCATGATTTAGAGTTGGGAGCGGTGGTTTTTGCACTCAAGATTTGGAGTAATTACCTATACGGTATGAAGTGTGTCATTTACACGGACCACAAGAGTGTTCAGCATATCTTTAATCAGAAAGAGCTTAACATGAGGCAACGTCGATGGGTAGAGTTGCTAAATGATTATGATTGTGAGATCCACTATCATCTGGGCAAGACCACGTTATGGCCGATGCATTGAGTAGAAAGGAGAATGATAAGCCTAAGCATGTTCATGCTTTAGAGCTGACTATTCATTCGTGTCTTGATTCTCAAATTCGAGATGCTCAAGTCAAAGCACTGAATGATGAAAATTTAAAGAATGAAGGATTGAAAGGCATGGTCAAGGAGTTAGTGGTTAAAACCAATAATGTGATGTACTTCATGGACCGGATCTGGGTTCCACGTTTTGGGAACCTACGTAAATTGATTTTGGATGAAGCTCGTAAATCCAAGTATTCGATTCACCCGGATCGGATAAGATGTACAAGGATGTGAAGGCACATTACTGGTGGCCTAATATGAAAAGTGAAATAGCCACCTATGTTGGCAAGTGTTCGACATGTTCTAGAGTGAAGGCGGAATATCAAAAGCCATCAGGACTTCTTCAACAGCCAGAGATTCCTCAGTGGAAATGGGAGCGAGTAGCAATGGACTTTGTCATAAAGTTACCCCGCACATCAAGTGGTCACGACACTATTTGGGTAATAGTCGATAGGTTGACTAAGTCTGCTCATTTCCTACACATTAAGGAAAAGGATCAGATGGAAAAGCTAACTAAAATCTACCTTAAAGAGGTGGTATCTAGTCAAGGAGTACCGATCTCAATAATCTCTAATAGAGACAGTCGATTTACCTCGAGGGTTTGGCAGTCCTTACATCAAGCATTGGGTACTCGTTTAGACATGAGTACTGCCTACCATCCACAAACAGATGGTCAAAATGAAACGACTATTCAAACATTGGAAGATCTACTGCGAGCTTGTGTGATTGACTTTGGAGGAAATTGGGATACTCATCTACCCTTAGTTGAGTTTTCCTACAATAACAGTTACCACATTAGTATCAAAGCTGTTCCGTTTGAAGCTTTGTATGGAAGAAAGTGTCACTCACCGCTTTGTTGGGCAGAAATTGGAGAAAAGCAACTGACTGGACCTAAGATTATCTAAGAAACTAGAGACAAGATTGTTCGAATCAGAATGAGGTTAGAGGTCGCCGTGAGTCGGCAAAAGTGTTATGCAGATAATCGAAGGAAACCATTGGAATTCCAGGTTGGAGAAAAAGTCTATCTAAAGGTCTTGCCTTGGAAAGGAGTTATGCGGTTTGGAAAGCAAGGAAAGCTTAGACCTCGATATATCGGACCATTTGAGATTGTGGCGCGAGTTGGTCCCGTTGCATATCAACTTAAGTTACTTGGTGAGCTTAGTGGAGTACATGATGTGTTTCATGTATCCAATCTGAAGAAGTGTCTTATTGATGAAGCTTTGATTATTCGAGCCGAAAAAGTTTGTATCGACGAGAAACTGAATTTCACAGAGGAACCAGCCGAAATTATGGACTAGAGGATTTAGAAACATAGAAGGAGTCGGGTTAAGTTGGTGAAGGTTAGATGGAACTCTAAGCGTGGTCCCGAGTTCACTTGGGAGCGACAGGACCAAATGAAGCGCAATTACCCTCACCTCTTTCCGTCTAGATCAGAATCAGGAGCTACAACTTAAAATTTCAGGACGAAATTTCCTAAACGAGGGGAGACTGTGACATCCCGTGTTTCTAGGTTAATATCCGTACGTTAATAAAATATTGTAAAATAATTAAATACATCATAAGACTTAATTTTATGATAATTAAGGTCATTTAAGGTCTAGCAAAGCCCCTTTGTGCATAAATTTTATTATTGGTAATTTTGAGAATTATCGGGTCGCGTAGCGACAAAACTTTTAACGAGCGTTGGTGACAATTTGGTTAAATAAATTTGGTCAATATATGTTGATTTTTATGATTTAATATATCTTAAGTGAAAATATTATTAGTCATGAAAAATAATAATTATTATTATTTACCTTGATTGCGTAAAATTAAGACTTTTTAAAATATTGCCTTCTTGTAACGTAAAGTCCGTTGCATACTGTGTTACACCGTGTATATTTTTATTCTTTAGTTTTAGTCACTATTATTAAATATTGTGAAGCTTTGGAAAGTCTCAAATTAATACTTTGATTTTATATAAAATTTTTGCGTAAAAACCCGAACGTTTAAGATTTTTACAAAAAATTTAACGAGACCGACACCCGCCTTACACTGGGTTGCATCTCACTTGGAGATCCACCAGCCATATCATCAATAAAAGCAAATGATAATCTCACAATAATCACACTCAATCATTTTTATATTAACAACACTACACTCCACCCATTTTCCACACTCAACCATTTCTCCATCATTCATCTACACACTTTCTCTCTCATCTCTCTCTTTTTAAACCTCATGGCTGAATTCAACCCAAAAATCCCTTATTTCCTTTGATTTTGATCATCCAAAGCTTGTTTCAAGCATCAAAAATCTGATTTCAATGATCCCTTAGTGAGTTTGGTACAAGAAATTGCATAAATCCAACTCCAAGGAGAAAAAATCACCAATATTTCTTAAATTGTTCATCTTTGGGTAAGATTTGTTTTCTTTAAAAACCTCTTGCAACATGACTTTTGAATGATTGTTGTAAGTTTTGTTCACTAAAAACTAGCTTTTCTTGAAATCCAAGGTTACAACAAAGGTTTTATTCAAGAAAATGTGTTGTAAAATCATGTGTGTGTGAGTGTGTGTGTGCCGTAATTGTGTGTGTGTGTGTGTGATGATTTTGTGTTTTGATGATCTTTTAACATTTTGTTGATTTTCACTTGCATGCAAGATGATCAAACTTTAATTTGAGGTTATGAACATCATAAGAAACCCATCTCCAAAAGGAATCTATCAAATGATGAAAATGGGTAATACATGATTGTATGTAAAGAATTATTTTCTTGAACCCATCTTGCTCTTGATTTCATAAAGGATTGAGATGATTCATGAATAATGGTGATCATGATCTGAAAATTTTTTATTTTTAAGTATGTTTTGTTGAAATGAAAACTAAGAACATAAGATAAAATCTATGATTTGGATTATATATGTATGTATGTATAAAATCGTGTATATGTAAGTATGTATGGTTTACATCTTTGTTCTTGATTTGTTCTTCACTTGTGAGTTTAGGGATGATTGAAATGATCCATGTATATAGTAATCATGATCTGGAAACTTTGAAGTTTTTATTCACATTTTATTTAAAATAAAAGATAAAAACAAGTTAGAAATTAAAGTACTCAAGTGTAGTGGGACATGTCATAAAAGTTATTACCCAACAAGATAAGAATCGTTGTAAGATCTGGAAAAAAAAGTTTAAAATCTGTAAAATGTATTTTAAAAGTTAGTAATATTACTGAAAATAAAAGTCTTAATGATTGGGTTTAATCTCGTAAACGTTTTACGTTTAAAAACGCGTTAAAAATGGCGTTTTCGGGTCTAAAACAAGTATTTTTGTATAAGTCCGGTTTTGGATAGAAAATAATATTTTGTTTTAAGTTAAAAAATTATGTTCTTAAGTATATAACAAACCCATAACAAGCAAGGTCTTCGGAGATGACTTTATACACGCGAAAAAGCCGAAAACCGACAATTTCGGGTAAAAAATAATGGACTGTTTTGGAACTGAGTTTTAACAAATTATTTCAGAATGTTTTTGGTATAAATGATTCATTTTAAAACATTTAACATGGTCACAAGATATATATGGGTTGATGCGGTTTATGCGCGTAAAACCGTGTGGTTTCGGGTCAAAAATCACCATATACGTGTGAAATTTATGTCAAACATAATAAAGCATAGTTTTTAACATATAACTTGTCTACAATAATTTTATATATGTTTTACTACTGAAAATTTAATTATTTATTAAAAAGATTAATAAAAGTTGAGTTGTGTTAAAAAATAATATTTATAAAATAATAATATAAGAAATAGATTTCTTAACTAGAGCAAGAATATGGATATTAATCTTAAATAAAATATTATTATAAATTAATAGTTATTTATTTATTCATTCATTTATTTATTTATTTATTTATTTGTTTGTTTGTTTGTTTTTATAGTATATAACGTAGTAAATTTTACGTTATATTTTTATATACTTTCATGTGTCTATTTTTTTGTGTGTTATGTGGTTGTTGTTTAAGGGTTAATTGGTTTATTTAATAAATAAATATTTATCACATATAATACAAATTATTAAACTAAACCAAAAGTCACCAACGGGTCTTTTTAAAAATGGATTTCAAGACAAGTTTAGTGAGTTGGGTAAACAACTTACGTATAGACTTATTTCTCAACAATTAATAGATCATTTGTGTTTAGGGCGTTAATTGGTCGTTTATTTTCCGGGCTCGATTTTTGCTAGATCATCTCTCTGTCACATTTGAAGGTGAGTTTTCACAGCCCCTATTTTTAAATAACGTTTTATTTAACTATTTTGGGCGAAAAACATGCTATAACGTTTTATGTGTGATATGATTTAATTATGGAATAACTGCGTGATATTTATGATGGACTTGAGTTGTTGTATTATTTGTGCACACTGCCCTCTTCCATAATCATTAACCCTTGGAGGGCCACAGGATATATTGGTAGATCTATTGGGTTTGACAACCGCCTTTAGGATCGGTTGTATCGGTCTGGTATGGAGGGAATATATGTTAAAAGGATTTTGAGGGACTTTTTGTCTTGGTTTGATTATGGGGCTCTTGGTTGCGATCATAGTTAGTGGACCTAGCTAGTCCTTGACGATCTAGGGGTTGATTCCGGGATAATCATATCTTTTTATAAAGGAATTTATGATAACCTTTTTATATAAATGCGTGAACTCACCAGCTTTTTGCTGATAAACTTTTGGATATGTTTTCAGGTGATTAGGCATGCATGGGAATGAAAAGAGTTTTAACGGCAAACTTATCAAGTTTGGATACCATTTTTGGGACCCAATTTCTGTTGCCGAGAAAACTCTTGTTAATGTTTAAAAACAATATTATGTTATTACAATTTTAGTTTTCAAGTTAAGACTTATTTTTCGATCAATGTAATAACATTCTATAATAATAGTTAACTTTGGTATCCATGATTTGTTTGCTTAATAATTGTTGGAAATAATCCAACTTCCGTTATCTCCGTCACACGCGTGCCCTTTCGGTGCGCTTTTCGGGGTGTGACAAAAAGCAACGAACCGTGACTCTTTCTTCTTGTGAGGCTGAATTTATGGCCACGACCTCAGCGGCGTGTCAAGCATTGTGGTTAAGGAACTTGATTAAAGATATCACTGGTTTGGAAGTGAATTGTGTGAAGTTACTTGTGGATAATGAGGCGGTAATAGCATTGATGAAGAACCCTGTTTTCCATGTACGAACTAAGCACATCGACACTAAATTTCACTTCATAAGGGTGTGTGTGGAGAGTGGGAAGATCTGTATTGAACATGTCAGTGGGAATTCACAAAGAGCTGACATATTAATGAAGGCACTACCACGGGTTAAATTCAAGGAGATGAGGAGTCTGTTGGGTATTGAAGACCTTAGTGATGTAAGCCAACCTTAAAGGAGTGAATGAGGTGGTTAAGCTTGTCTGAAGCTAATCAGTTGAAGTTTTCTGCATGATGAGTCGCCTGTGAGCACATGCTAGATCATGGCATTGTGATGGATTTCTTTTATTTAATTGTTTTAGTGGAGTTAAAATTTCTTTTAATTAATTTTGAGTTAGTGGGTCGTAATAGTAGGAGAAGTTTCCCATTCAGTTTCAGCAAGTTTTTCTTTTGTTTAAGTGTTGTACGTTTGAAGTCTTTGAAAGCAAGAGTGAGAAAACTTGAGCCTAGTTATTTTTCATTTTGAGCTATTCATTGTTCTTTGAAAAACCCAGATTACATTCTAGTGTGTTGTTTTCTTTGATTTCCAACAATAACCGCCTTAAAAATGATTAGTTGAACACTTGTGGTCGGTACCCACAGCCGCCTTGAATTATAAGAATACTTGGGATCACCTGAAATATTATCAATTTATTGAAAGCATTAAATTTCTAAGCACATAAAATAAAATAAAATGAAATAAATTATAAGGAAAGAGTGGCACAAAACAGCTATGCCCCAGCTCCCGAAATTGATTCGGTTTTCAAGGGTTTTGTGGCGGGATATCCCCCCACTCATGATACATCTGGTTTCTAATATAAATGATGTCATTGCTCAGATCATCAACTTGGGAATGTAGATTTTCCACCCGGTTAAATGCTTGTTATGTGTATTCAAAAGATAGAGGGGCATGGTTGCTGGTGGTCTAGATCACCTCATAAAGATCTAATTGTAACAGCCCAGCGTAACCACACTATGATATTGTCTGCTTTGGCCGGGACAAACCACCATCGCCTCACGGTTTTGTTTTCACCTGGACCGGGATGTACCACCATCGTCTTGGCAAAACGCGTCACAGTGGGGAAGGTCTCAAGCCCCTTATAAAGAAGCCTTCGTTTTCCTTCCCAACCAATATGGGATGTTACAATCCACCCCCTTTAGGGAGCCCAGCGTCTCGCTGGCACACCGACCCAGCCCTAGCTCTGATCCCATCTATAACACCCGGCCTCTCACACTACCAATATTGTCTGCTTCGCCCACGAGGAGCTCAGGGATTTGCTTTTGGTTGCTTGGGTGAAAACTTCCCAGGGAGGTCACCCATCCCTGGATTGCTGCCACCTGAGCATGCTTAACTGTGGAGTTCTCCTCTCATCCACAGCCAATACGCCAAAAATGCGTTGGTGATACTAGAGACCAGACACTCCTTATCAACCAGGAATCTTTTCTGTCCACGACCGATGTGGGATATATGTACCACACTAATATACTCGAGAATTCACCGGTGTGCGAACTGGAAGTCCTAGCTTGTTTGTGTTATGCCGACATTTCGAGGTACATAATGATTTCCTTGAGATCTGCCAGATCCCAAATTTGTCTCTTTTTGTCCATAAATCTCTACTGTCCATTCGACAGGTTTGTGACCATGTACATGCTTATACAGATGCTCAAATCCAACAGTCCTGGAATCACTCTTTCAGTTCCCTCCGTGTTACATCCATAACTCTCGTACAAGTTCAGAATCCGACTTCCTCCAAACATCGGTGCCAGAGCACCAGTAGTTGCATTCATGGAAAATAAATGACAAAACATATAACCAATATTGCATGGTTGACGATTCGCTATACAATATAGAATAAATAAATCCCTTAGATTAACAACTCCCTCGCTTTGACCATGTGCAGTTATCAAATGGCTAAGGAGACGGTGGACGTATCACACATCGGGTCCCGTATTCGTCTACTTTTGGTTTTACTCAAGTTAAAACCTCCCTTTCCACATTCTACCCCAGAATGCCTTACATATTGCACCACTATCTGGATCTTTACTTTACTCATCCGGAGAGGTGCGATACGCTGGCATTCCCGATATCACCTCTTCTTCCATTTCTTGTTCTATATAGATTCCTAGATAGACTCTAAAAAAGGCAATGGATGTTGTTTGCCACCTTCCATCGAGTCTAAATGAAACTGCCTGATCATCCTATGGGTTAGAGTTTTTCATGCTGAATTTAAAAGATGCCAAATATTCAAGATTTAGTTCATAAATAGAAGGTCTTTTTTTGTGAAAACACACATTTCCACTAAATACTCAATAAACATTGTATCTTTCTAATTGTCCAATGACTGCCAAGGTGTCTTTGTCAACTTGCAGATGTGATCTTTCAGCTCTTTGTAAAAGTCTTTGTAACCTGTCACGATACCACCTTTAACGGCATATGTGAAATTGTAAATAAGGAAGATTCATGTTCTTGAAATTATAAATAAAAAAGTTAAACTATATAAAATTGAATTTCTGGAACAATTTTGTTATGATAGTAATCATGCACGAGTTTTGATGAGATATAAATTTCAAGTTTGGTTTATTCATGTTTAAAACAGTTCAAATTTTTATTTTTAATAAAAAAAATATTAAACATGGGCGTGTGCCTCGTGGAACACGGAGGTGTGTCCAATATTTCGAGCTGTGAAATTTTGACTCGAGCACCATGTGGTTTTGCTTGTAAACATATTATTAACTATGGTTTTTATATTTTTCTTGCTTAATTAATCAAAGATTACATATGTAACTGTTTTAAACACTTTGTTAATAATTCATAGTACTTAAAAATAAAGTGTTAAAATCAATTGTTTAACAAATTAAACACTTGTAATATGAATTAATTAACAATGATTTAACCACGGTTTATGAAGATAGTCATGTTAACAACTTAAACTAAAACAAAACCGAAAGAAAATTAACTAAAAACTATCATTAACATACTAATTAACACATAAAGAAGAAGGTTTATAGCATTAATCATTCAATATAAACATTGTTTGCAAGAATTCACATAAAATGGTTAGGGTTTTGGTTATTTAGAGACCTAATCACCTAACTATATGGAATAAACATCAGTACATCATGAAATTAGTTAACACTAACCTCTTGGTGACTAATCCTTGAAAGAAAACAAAAGAACACTTGAAAATGCTTGAAAATATGAAAGGAAAATGAAAGAGATGGTGAAAATTGAAGTGAATACGGGATGTAGCATGCATGCATTCGATTTTAATGAGCCATAATTGATTGTGGATGAGATAAAAGGCTGAAAATTGACGTGAATGGGGGCGTGCCTCCCCTTTGGTCCATGGTTTTCGGTTTTTGTTATTCCGTTTTTCTGCGTTGCGCGTTGCATAATTTTCCCAATTAAGTTTATCACTTCCAAATCACCAGAAAAAAACGAAAATAGTCCTAAAGTTAATTAAAACAAGCCAAATGACAATTACATTTTCTAACAACCTATGGTTACATGATACGTTAAACTAAGAGTCTAAGACTACAAATTAGACTCTTAATCACGTGATAGCGCACACAACACATCACGAAATGCTTCTAGAAGAAACCTCCACAAATTTTATGTGGAAGGTTCGGGATGGGATAATGCGAAGTGCGGTTGCTTAATCCCGCAAACTGACGTTTGCCGAAACGAGTTCTTCGCTCATTTCTTGAACATTTAGGATGATTTCAGCTAGGCGTTGGTTTGCCACTAAGTTCATTTTGGTCAAGTGTTTGATTAGTTTGTGTAACTTAAAGAAATATTCTTGCAAGGTCGGTTCCCGCATTTCGGAACGCGATTTCTTCGCAGGGTTCCAACCGGAGCTTCCATGACTGGATTCTTTCATTCTTTTGATGTTTTTGAGTAGGTTTTAGTGTGATGAAAGGCTGGAACAAGTGTGGTATTTGGATACAAGCCGGGAATAGTGAACGCGGGGGAGTGCTTAGGTAGGCACGACCCTGTGCTTGTTAGAATTTGACATAAATTCGACCTATCCTGTGCTTGTTAGAATTTGACATAAATTCGACCTATAACGTTCCAGAGTCGTCAGCGGAGATCACGATAAATTATTTTTAGAGGCACAGGGGTGTGCTTCATGGGGCACGACCCCGTGTTTGGCATGTGGAGTCATACAAAAAGTTAAATTTTAATGAAAAACCTATGTACAGGTGTCGGGACTTCAGTTTTGGGTCCTCAGTGCGACCCTTCCCCACACTTAGTCTTTGTTAGGGCGGAGGTAATATTCCTCCGAGAAGATCTTGGTTGGTCCATCGGTATACCATTTCAAACGACGACCATTTACCTATTAACTTAAACCATCATCGTTTTCAATTTTGATGGCACCGTTCGGAAAAACGTCTTTACTCATAAGTTTCAGACCATCGCGATTTCAACTTTCCAAGAAACAATTGAAACCGAGAATTATATAGTAAGACATGTTCTCCTATGTGGAATCGTTTAGTTTTCTTTAATAGGAAATCGTGGAATTTCCTTGTCTTTTCTTTGTAACCCATAGAATTCTCGTACGCCTGTTCTATTAGTTCCTCGAGTTCGTGGACTTGCAAGAATTGATTTTTACCTGCAGCATTTTGATCCAGGTTTACGGCCTTGAGTGTCAAATAGGCTTTGTGTTTGAGTTTCACAGGTAGATGACACGACTTGCCGTACACTAGTTTGAACAATGTAGTGCCGATGAGAGTCTTATAGGCTGTCTTAAAAGCCCAAACACATCATCTAACTTGGTAGACCAATCCTACAATTTTTCAAGGATTCATTTGACACCTTGGTTAGTGACCTCAACTTACCTATTCGATTGTGGATGATAAGCAGTTGCAAAACGATGGTGAACATCGCAACGAGCCATTGCTCTCTCGAGTTGGTTGTTAAAAAATGCGTTTAGCGGTAACTAGTTTAAGCTTTAGGAGCACCAAAATGAGAGAATAGTTTCTTGAGGAATTTAACAATGTTTCATGCAATGTTGGCAGGTAAGGCTTGAGCTTTAGCCTATTTTTAGACATAATCAACTGCTACCAAGATGTAACAATTGCTAAAAGACACTAGGATTGGCCCTATGCATATACTTGAAAGATCCCATTGGTTGCTCTTTTACAGGCATCATAAGTGTGTACCATGTTATGGGTGTCCTTGAAGATCGTGGGCTAGTAGAATCCAGAGCCAAAGAGTTTCTTAGCCGTTAGGGTTGCTCCATGGTGTCATCCTGTGGGTCCTTCATGACAATGCCTTAAAATATGTTATCGTTTACTTCCATATACGTATCTTCGCATAAGCTGGTCAGCACCGATTCTAAACCGATAGGATCCTCCCAATAGTAATGCTTGATATCAGCGAAGAATTTCTTCTTTTGCTGATAGGTCATTCCCTTTAGAAGAATTCCACTTGCTAAGTAATTCCTGAAATTGTCAAATCAAGGATGTTCATCGATTGAAGATAAGATGTGCATAAGGATATAATGTGGAAAATTATTGTTTATTTTGAATTCCTCAGATTATGAAGGGTTTGGATTATCAAGACGCGAGAGATGATCGGCCGCCAAATTTTCCGCTCCTTTCTTATCACAAATTTTAACGTCGAATTCTTAGAGTAGAAGTATCCAACGTATCAGTCACGACTTTGCATCTTATTTGTTGAAAAGATAATGATGGGCTGCAAGACTGGTGTAAATGATTGTTTCCGAAAGGATGTGACATGAATAGAATTTGTCAAACGTGAAAACTACCGCAATAAGTTCTTTTTTGGTCATGGTGTAGTTTTCTTACATATCATTTAGGGTTTTGCTTGCATAGTAAAATAGGTGGAATTGCTTGTCTTTCCTTTGGCCTAACATGGCTCCTATCGTTAAATCACTTGCGTCACACATGAGTTCAAATGGTAATGTCCAATAGGGGAAACCATGTTCGGAGCTGTTACCGGTCTCTCCTTCAGCAAATTGAATGCACTAATGCATTCATCAAGAATACGAATTGCGTGTCTTTCTTGAGGAGTTGTGTCATTATTTGTGTGATTTTGGAGAAGTCATCAATGAATCGTTGATAGAATCCTGCATGACTTAGGAAGCACCTGATTGCTTTCACGGTTGTAGGATGCGGAAGCTTGGAAATAGTGTTGACTTTGGCTTGATTAACCTTAAGTCCTACTCAAGAGATATTGTGTCCTAACACTACTTTTTCCATAAACATGAAATGGCTCTTTTCCTAATTTAAGATAATATTAGAATCTTCATATCTAACCAACATATTTTCTAGATTTTCAAGACATTGTTTGAATGACTTTCCAAAGATGGAAAAGTCATCCATGAAAACTTTCATGAATGTTTGATCATGTCATGAAAGATTGCTACCATGCATCGTTGAAATGTAGCATGGGCATTGTGGAATCCAAAAGCAATTCGCCGGTAAGCAAATATGCCATATGGACATGTGAATGTCGTTTTCTCTTGATCTTCGGGAGCAATTGGAATTTGAAAATAACTTGAAAAACCATCAAGGAAACAATTGAACATTTTGTTAATAATCTTTCAAGCATTTGATCGATGAATGGTAAAAGGAAGTGATCTTTCCTTATGGCATCATTGAGTTTGCGATAATCAATGCAAACTCTCCATCCTGTAATCGTACGAGTTGGAATGAGCATATTCTTCTTGTTGGTTATAATAATCATTCCTCCTTTCTTTGAAACAACTTGGACGGGACTGACCCAAGGAGAATAAAAAATAGGGTAAATCAAACCGGCATCTAGTAATTTGGTTACTTCTTTCTTTACAACCTCTTGCACGCTCAGATTTAAACATCTTTAAGACCAAATGATAGATTTAAAGTTTTCATCCATCGGAATTTTGTGAGTGCAAAAGGTTGGATTGATTCCCTTGATGTCCATGATTTTCTAAGCAATTCCCATTTAGGTGCTTTAAGCACATTGATCAGCTTGTTCTTTTTATCATTAGATAAGGTGGATGAGATAATGACAGGTTTTCAAGAAAGGCGTATTCGAGATGAGACGAAAGTTATTTGAGTTCTAGAACCGGAGGATCTTAGATAGACGGTTTGGCTTTAGGTTCTAGTTCTTGTTTAATGATCTCGAATGCTTCTTGATGAGATATTACTTCTTCAAACTCTAGTTAGGAATGGTTTGATCTTTATAGGTGAGTTTGATTATTCGTACTTTTATTAATTGAGTGTATCAAGCTTCATATTTGAGATTTTCCCTCAAATGATAGCTAATGATTGAATCACGTACGTCAATGTAATATAGTGAGTCAGCTCATCTTATATCAAATGTTACTTCCTCCTCATTCAGTCTAAGCGTAAGTCTATCAGTGCAAACATCAATGAGAGCTCGAGAGGTTGCTAAGAAAGGTCGACCTAAGATAAGAGGAGCATTCTTGTCCTCATCCATGTTAAGGATCACAAAATCAACTAGAAATACGAATTTGTTGATTTTGACTAAGTGGTTTTCAATAATGCTCCTCAGATATTTGACAAAATGATCAGCTAACTGGTTGCTCATACGGGTTGGTCTAGGTTCACTTAAGTTTAACTTTTCAAAAACCACATAAGGCATTAGGTTAATGCTAGCACCTAAATCAGCTAAGGCGTTACTAACAGACATGTTTCCAATTAGGCAAGGTATGATAAAGCATCCTGGATCAGTAATCTTTTATGGTAGTTTGTTTGAAGGGTGGTGGTCGTACATATTTCTTGGTTGATTCTTTAATAGAAACATGTTGCCTTTGCTTTTCACTTACATTACTTGGAGTTTCGGTTTTAAAATTTTCCAATATTGGTTGTAATGTAGGTGCATCACCTTGAGTGGTTTTGCCACATCTTTTAATGATGGCTTTCAGTTGTGCATTAGGGTTTGTCATAGTATTGTTAGGCAAATCACCTTGGGGTCTTTTAGATAGTTGTTGTACTATCTGACCTACTTGGTGTTTAATGGTTGCAATGATGCTTTGTTGCTTTTGATGTTAGTTTTGTTTCTTTGGAACCTTTCCTCATTTCTTCAATCTGATTTTCAGATGTATTCATCTGTGGCTATGGTAATCAACAATTGCTTCAATAATTCTTCTATTGATCATGCTCCACAGTCTTGGTTACTACTTCTTGAACCTTGGTAGGGTGGATCTGTTGTTGGTAGGGTGGCCTTTGGTTGAATCCAGAGGATGATCGGTTGTTGCCAGATTCTCTGTAATTCGAGTTGCTTCTCCAATTTGAGTTGTTATATGAATTGCTTGGACCTCCTATGTAATCAATATCTCCAACCATCATTATGCTTTGTGGACATTTGTTAGTCTTGTGAGAATCTCCGCATGTGTTGCATCGTGTTGCAGTTTTTCTTCAGCTCGGCTTGCAATTGTTTGAACTGTTTGGTTAGGGCTTCTCATTTGGCTGCAACTAGGGTTTCTGAACATAGTTGATGAATTCCATTAGAACTAGGTTTTATTTCTTAAGGGATTGTAAGCAAAGATTTTCTTACATGCTTTTACTAGGGCTTGGTATGCTTTGGTTGGCGTGACACTTCCGAAATCTCCTCCTGCACTTTGATCGACAACTTGTTTGTGCACTTCGCTGATTGCATCATAAAATGTTTGACACTTCAGCCACAAATCAAGTCCGTGATGTGGGCATCTCCAAAGGAGACCTTTGTATCTCTTCCATGTTGCATGTAATGATTCATAATCTTCTTGGCGAAAGCTTATGATGCTGCTTCTCAGTTTGGCAGTGTGATCAGGCGGAAAGTATTTCAAAAGAAATTTTTCAGCCATTTCTGCCCATGTGGTGATGGAACCGGGGCGAAAGCAAATCAAGCCAATCGATGGCTCGACCTCGATGTGAGAATGGAAAAAGTCTTAGTCTAATTGCATCTACTGAACAATTACTAATTTTAAAAGTTGCACAGATACGAAGGAATCAAGAGATGTGACGTTAGGATCTTCTTCTTGAAATCCATGGAACTAACAGTGTTTTCTACGAGTTGGATAATACTAGACTTAATCTCGAAATTGTTGTCCACTATTGTTAATTGGACAATGCTAGACTCACAACCATCTATTGATGGCATGGCATAGTGTGTCATCAAAGCTGGCATCTGTAGCCTTCGCTTACCTTACAAAGCAGATTTTAGTTGACGTCCCCAAAGAAAGTTCTATCAACGGAAAAGAAGTACACGACATAATCAGCAAAGTAGGCTTCACTTGGATGACAACCATGATTGATTACTTGGTAGCAGGGACTTTACTAGAAGACAAAGATGAGGCAAGATGTTTATTGCTAAAATCAACAGGGTACATACTCGAAGACGACAAGCTTTACAAGAATTCATACCTTTCACCCATGCTGAGGTGTGTTGGTCCGATGCAAAGCAATTATATCATCAGGGAGGCACACATGGGAATTTGCAGTGCTCATGCCAGGCCACGAAAAATCACGGCTAAGGTCATGAATATGGGATATTACTTGCCAACCATGCATAGGGCATAAAGGAAGAAATACAGCATTTTGAAGCATGCAAGTTGCATGCTCCAGTAGAAAGAAAGCCAAGACATCAGCCTGGCCATTTTACAAACGGGGAGTGGATATTGTCGGGCCATTCACAGATGCCGTCGGCAAAGTTAAATTCCTGCTAGTGGCTGTAGATTACTTTACCAAATGGCTAAAAGTAAAACCATTAGCGTCCATATCAGGAAAGTAGGTCATAAAGTTCTTTTGGGAATCCATTATTTACAGGTACAACCTTCTGAGGGAAACAATAACGGAAGGCAATTCGCAGAACCATTCAAAGGATAGTGCATGGAACACAAATCAAACAGAACTACACATCTGTTACACACCCGCAGGCGAACAACCAGGTTGAAAGAATGAATCGTAGCATAGTACACGACTTGAAGACAAGGCTAGGATGATAGGAAAGGCATGGTTAGAAGTAGACATGGGAAAAAAAACCGGTTCGGGAACCGGTTCGGCCAAAAAAACCGGAACCGGTTTCAAAGAAAAACCGGTTTAGCCCAAACCGGTCCCGAACCTACCCTAATCGCCGATTTGATGCCGGTTTGGTAACCCCACCCTTAAAACCGGTTTATAAACCGGTTTGAAAAGTTAAAAACCGGTTAAACCGGTCCTAAAATCGGTTTGTTAAAAAAACCGGTTTCAAACCGTTCGGAATCGGTTTGAAGGTTCGAGTATTCGGTGAACCAAACTGGTTTGTAACCCGAACCGGTTTGGAAAAAAACGGTTTGAATCCCTCACAAAAAAACGGTTCGGTTTTGAATTGAACCGGTTTGGGTAAATAAACCGGTTTGTACACCTCTACTTAGAAGAGTTACCAAGCGTACTATGGGTACTACGCACAACTTAAAAACTAGTATAGGAAAAACACCGTTTAGCTTGGTCTTTGGATCGGAAGCAATGATTTCAATGGAAAGAGGAGTCGCAACATCCTGAAGAAGTAGTTTTGAAGACTAGGACAACGGTCATGAAACCCAGGTAAACCTAAATTCACTGGAGGAAGCCAAGACCAAGCAAGCATTGCAGAAGCATAATACAAGCTACGACTATAGAAGTACTACCACTCTGAGGTGCAGAAAGAGACCTTTGGCAGCTTAGTCCTACAAAAGAATGAAGCTAGTCATCAAGAGAACGAAGGAAAAATGGGTCCAAAGTGGGAAGGATCATACCAGGTAGCAAAAGCCCACAAAGCAAGATCATACAAGTTAAGGGACATGGAAGGTGGAGCAATTCCAAGGCACTTGAACATCATGAACCTTCGCATGTTCTACGTGTGAAATCAAGCGGTAAGAGATACGAGCCCAACTAGTGGTATACCTTATTAAAAGCATTGCAATAGCGATGCCTCTAGGAAATGATGCTTAGTAAGTAACAAAGTTGTAAGGTACGGTCCACTAACCTTTATGAGAGAATGTTGTATTACTTCTTCTCTGTTGTATTTCAATTTCAATGAAATGAATGTTGCATTTTATGTCATTATGGTAGAACAAATTTATCAAGTCATTGAATATTGGTTCAAAATGCCTACTGCTATCCAATATCCACAAGTTACGGCCTTTACCTGCTTGTGTAAAGGTTGAGCACCTAAAAGAACTTGCTTCGTTGGATCCATCCACGACCTACTGATGTACTACTTTGCGCAATAGTATAATAAATACAAAACACACGTCGGTTAAGCAAGCTTTGTAAAATCCAAGGTTCTACAACATAAACCTCACAGGAACTATCAAGGTGAAACAAAGTACCCATCATCAAACACATGGAAAAAATAGCAACAAGGAATGGTAATCATACTATATAGAAAAAGAAATAACCAGGTTTAGCTAATACATACGTGATAATGTCAGAAGTTCACAAAGTAAATGTCACAGTCAGCAGTTGAAAGATAAAGATACATAATCACTACGCAGATTTCCCATCACCAGGCTCATCGCCTCCGAACCCACGATCGGTATAGCCACGCTCAGTCAAGCCAACATCAGCCACAACCTCACCCATGGTTGACACATCGCCAGGTCCTCCAACTATTATGCTAGACACGTTAGCTACAGGTACCTTGTCCTAATCACCTGTATCAGATAAGATACTAGAAATAAGTAAATAAAAACCAAATAAATGATAACAAAAGTAGTACTCACCCTGCTCAGGAGGAACACTAGACGACCCAACCACCCTACTAAAACATAATGAAAATTGGAAGGCACATAATTAGGGGTAGGCAATACGGAAGGAAAGATGAGGTTTTAGCATGCGATCCCAGACTCATAAGACTACTGCCAATTTGGCCACCGTGGGATAGCAAAGACAAGGATTGTTTTTTCTCAGCCACCACCGGCTTCAACTCTTGAAGAACATTCAAATGCTTGTCCGAACACACAGTAATAGCCTCTAGGTACGGAAAGCGGGTTTGATGAGATGACATGATAGCTTGATTCAACATAGACTTGGCATTAGGATGGTAGTAAGCAATGTCTTCAATACGTTTACCTTTGACATGGCACCTAAAGGAAGTCTTCAACCCAACTTATAACCCGAGCATTTTAAGAATGTTTTTTCCACATAATAGACATCTTTACGCGGGACCTGTCACGAACAACTATCCCAACCTTCAACCGAGTCGTTGCAGCAAACATGTACGCACCAAATTCAGTCTAGGCACTATTTATCTTGTCTTGCAAAGTGGAATCGTGCAAAAGGTCAGTCACGATTCTCATGGCAGGGGTTCAGAAATGCTGCACCATCTTCCCACTCACAACCAGATAGGAAAATATGTCCTTGCTAAGGATGCCAAAGCCAGGGGTAAAAGGAAAATCATCAAAATCAGGGTCTAGGTGGTTTCCATCATCCAGGAACATAGGATACTTCAAAGATCATTCACCAACGTCCAAATTCTCATTTTTCTCAAAGCCCGGAGACAGAGCATTCGCCATAGAAATAGGATCAGGATCGGATGACAAAAAGTGAAGAATTCCTGTGAAAGGATAACATTGCGCCGAGCAGAACAGGTACACGGTTTTTTACCTCTCCCTGGAGGATCTTCATTTTTCATACCAAGGCCCCTACAGAAAGGGCCTCAAATCGGTATCAATTGGAATATGCGATGAGGGTCTGAATCACCAGATAACAATGGAAAGACGCTGAGATAACCTTCCTCAGCATTCATTGCCTTGCCTCGAAGGGTGGCCGCATCGTCTTCCCTCACAGTGATATGGCGATACACCACTTCCACATCGGATGTTTATTCAAGTTCCTTTAATGAAAGCAAACTCATATCTACAAAGTAAAATCAAGAATGAAATAAATTAGATGAATATAAACACCCAGTGACAAGAAACGAACATACCAACTCCAAGTTGTTTAAACGATAGGAGGACGTCATGCGAATCCCAGTCTTTGCTTAATCAGGCCAGCACTAGAGTAACTTCAGGATAAGGGTTGATCCAAGTGGGCCTATCAGTCAAGGTTTGATGATGAATAGGGTTAAGGGAAGGAACACGAAGGATTACTCAGCAAGAGTGCCTTGCGGATCTCGAAGAGGCATAAGGAAGTGGATGAGGGAGCTCTTAACCCAGAAAAAGTGGTTTTTCCATCACTTAATGGACAAATTGGAAGGAAAAACACATCGACAAGAGGGTTTCTTGCGCATTTGGATAGTTAACATATCCCTATTCTTTGCCAATTGAAAGAATTACCTAAACAGGCTAATAGACGGAGGAATACCAAAGGCTTTACAACACATCTCTAAATGTGTAATCTTGCATACCCCAAATGGTACAAGTTGACAAAGGGTCAAGTGATAATATTCAAGTACGTTCAGGAAGAAGATGGAAAAAGGAAGCCTCAGATTGGAATACATGAAAAAATGAGTACAGAGAGCGATGGAACCAGCAGGACAATCAAGAACCGAATGTTTCAGATCAAGAAGACCGAGGGAAAACTCAATGTCAATCTTATAATGAACACATATCATGGCGACCACCCATTGCAAAGAACAGAAGAAAGAACAAAACGGAGAAAAAAGATAATGAAGAAGAATGAAAGTACCTGGAATCTTTGGACTTGAATTAATGCTATAGATAAATGAAGAATGATGAAGATATTAATGGAAGAAGAATGGTTACAAGCCCCAAGGGGAAGTAGTTGACAAGATACCTATCACATCACCGTCATATCATAATGAGTCTTATCAATTAATGATGATTGAAAAATGAGACTCATTTTTGGCGGGAAAATTCAAAACATTAAAGGCTTAGTCAGCCGAAGATTGCGTGCAGAGCATTCGCTACCACGCCTGATTAGGGGCTGATGACGTAGGCAAGGCCAATGTCAAGGACATGTGACGTAAGTAAAGACGCAGGTATAGCCAAAAGGCAGGAAAACCCTTATAAGATAAGACAAGGCTATGGATGAAGGTTAAGATAGGAGGAACTTTGTAATAATAAGAGTTGTGCCATTGTACTTTGTAATAATAAGAGAAAGTAGTAAAAGTCAGTCAAACCTTTACATATAAGTAACCTCTATCCAAAATCAAAGAGAAGATATGCAGGTAGAAGATGACCCATTTACCAAAATAAGGAGAGATCATAGATCTCTTCTAGTCCCTTTGGAAGCATCCTCAAGTATAAATAGGACACTTAACATTCATGTAAGGAATCCAAGCAACTCTTCATTTTCTTAACACACTTCTAAGTACCCCAAACTGATTCCCACACCGGAGGTGGATCGCAGGGACATTTCCCTACGGTGAGCCTAATAGTTTGCTTTCTTATTAATAGATCCCTTCGAAGAAACAGTGGTCGGTGGAGGAACCAATTCATGTGCAGTAACAATTCTATTTATCAAAATTTATGGATCATAAATTCTTTCTACCCATCATTTGATTAATGTAAAATTTAATTGATGACTGAATATCTTTTCTCCTAAACAATATTATAGTTAGACTGCTTGAAACAGTATTTCTTTATCACTTTTACCTGATTTTCAGATGTGGCTAAATTTGATTGCCAAGAGCAAGCAGGAAGGTGGGTTGATGTTATTTGAGCTTATGTATTCTGTAGTGGGCATGAATGATTACAAAACAGGTATGCTACTTTTCAATCATTGTCTTTGTTAATTAATTTCATTTCATGTCTTATATTCTTTTATTTCTATGTCTTATTCGGTATAATTTTAAAGGAAGATAATATTCCATGAGGTTTGTAAAGTTGGTGGAGTTGGTGGTGCAGGATCGGGTAAGGGTGCTTAAGTTTGTAATTAGCTTCACAGGAGGAGAGAACTTTAGATCACTTAACAATTCAAATAGGGAACTGGTAACTATTTAGAAGATACTAAGCCAACACAAGTAATGTAAGTGAAACAAGAACAAAATCCCAACACAAGATAAAGTTTTCAAGGAAGTTGTATATTGATTCTCTAGTTCTATTACAAGTGTGTTCAAGTATATCTTAGTTACAAGAACTTGAGACTCTTATATACTACAACCTACAACCGTCAATATACAAAAAGACAGTTGGGATTTGACTAATCTAGCCAACCAGATCAATCTACAGTTAAAAGGAAGATTGCCTTTTGACTAGTGACTATGACATACCATAGCTCACTGACTTTATCTAATAAGACAAGTCTACAGCAACAATTATGGAAAGTTACAGGCAAAGACCTTTTTCTATAGTTTGATAAAGTATGGAAGTTTCACCAACTAATGAAAAGCAGGTGAGTCTTCAGAGTAGCAGCGGAAGGTACAACAGCTTTATCAAAAAGTAACTCAGAGAAAGCATATTTTCTCTATCTTCGGAAGAAATCAGTCTTCTCATCAAAATGGCTTCGGAAGACGTTGTCTTGTGAAGCTTCGGAAGACTTCATCTTTGGCTTCGGAAGAAAGGGTCTTTGGCTTCGGAAGATTTCACACTTGTAATATTTTCTGATAAGTGTGAAACTTCCAAAGCAACTTCTTCTGAACTGTTGGCTTCAGAAGATCTTACACTTAGACTTATTTGTGATTGTAAGACTTCTGAAGCTAGTTCATCCTTGTTCCTTAGTGCATGCTGGAAGACTTGGTTGTTTTGGTATCCTTTGGTTGCATCAGCCTTTAATCTTCAGATGTTCCTTACAAACTCCCCCTAGGATAATGCTACCAAAACAGAGAAGTTCTTCAGATTTTGATAGTCCACATCAGGATCTTCAGCATTCCTTTCTTCATCATAAGATCTAAATCCTTCAGACTGCATAGAACCTTCTCATGTCAAAGAGATCATGCAGAGGAAGTTTAAGCATGTCATTTGTGAAGTAGACATGTTGTTCTCCCTGATCTCTTATGACATACCATCTGTCTGGATCTTCAACAAAAGTTCATGACAGAATTTGTCTTCCAGTAGCAAGAGGCTCTACTATGATTGGAGTTTGTTGAGAGACCTCTTCATGCACTCCCTCAGGATGCTCTGACTCATCCTGAGGTTGGGAGGTGGATGCCTTTCTTTTCTTCTTCTTTGAAGCTGATCTTCTTCTGGCCATCCTTTTTCTCCTCCCAGATTTCTTCAACTGAGAGGGCTGGTCTTGAGTACCAATTGGTTCTATTATGTCCCTCTCAGTTGGGTTCTCCTCTCTCACAGGTTCAGAAGGAGAGAGAGGAGGACCCTGTATGGGTCAAAAGATGAAGTTGGCTCAGATGTAGCTCCAAGTTCAGGTTGTGTTGTCTCAGTAAGTTCAACCTTCATCTCAACTTCAGGTTGAGCTGGACTTGGTGGAGAATGCAAGTCCACCAGCTCCCCCCTTTTTATCTTCTACTTGATCACCCTAATATGCTCATCCATTATGGATAGAGACATAGGACCAAGCCTCCTTTCAAAGAACCCATACAGCTTCAAGAAGCTCATCATCCTTTGTCTGTCAGCAGACTTCTTTTGGCTTTTATGGATGATGGCTCTTGACTTTGCAGCTTTTTCCCTTAATCTTTTCCTTGCAGCTTGCCTTTCTTTTTTGGCTTGTTCTTCCAGCTGCTTGTTGTATTCAATCATTATGTACTCATATGATAAGGGAAGAAGTGCAGCTGCCTGATAGAGACCTGTGGCACTCAGGTAGTTGATCATCTTTAGTCTTTCTTCTTCATTAACTACCTGAGGTTGTTCAGTGGCCACAGTCTCTGGCTCAGGAGTTTCTTGAACTGGAGAGAGGATAGGAGCATCTTTGTAGAGTCTTTTAAGTCTCCTTTCTTCTTTGATTTTGAGGAGCAATTCTGCATCCTCTGCTTCCTTCCTCTCTTTTGACAATTCAATGTCAGCCAGTTCATTCAGCTCCTCTAAGGGGAGAGAGATGAGTTCATCAACATTGTAGCTTCTGGTTCCCTGGTAATTCAGCCTGGCTGCCCTTAACTCATCTTCCTGAGTTTTTAGCCTGGGGGTAGCCCTGACTGCAACTTTCCATGAATCTTGGGGAACCAGTTGAACTCTCTCCCCTTAGCTTCCACTTCCTCTCTCTCTCTCTTCTCCTCAATCTCCTCAGGAGTCATTTTACTTTTGCCTTTGTCAACCACAGGCCTTGGTGACTCAGACTGGAGAGAGCTTTGGCATTCATTTCTTGGTTCAGCTATCAAGCTCTGGCTGGAGAGAGGTTGTGAATCACCATCATCAGCTAGTGTTTCACTGAGGGTAATGGGTGCAGAGAGAGATCCTATCTCAAGGTTCACAGGTTCAACCTCTGGGCCTTCAGTCAAGGCTTTCCCTTCGAAGCTAATCTCCGGGTCCACCTCAACATCCAGTTGACCAAAGATCTCACCTGCTAGTCTCAGTTTATATAGTTTTGATCTCAATTTGAATTCCTCTAGCACCCTTTCTTGGATCCTTTCTACCAATCTTGCAGCTTGTCTGTTGTTGCTTGGGTTGACAAGTGGCAGATCTATCAAATTTATACTCTCATAATTGCTCAGTCTTGAAATGTTGAAAACTTCTAGTTGACCCTGAGCTCTAGAGATCACAAGAGCTCTCCTGTTACTGTCATACCCCAACCCCTGATTGGGTTCTCAGAAGGGGCAGACATTGCTCTTAGTATTCCCTCCTCAAACAGTTGTTGGATGAGCAAGTCTAGATCATTGTCATGAGGAGGTTGCTGAGTATGGACAAGTTCAAGAGAGGGTGGTGAATCCTCATTATCCACACTCTAGGAAGAACTCCCAGGTTCTGTGGCTGTCAAGACTTTCTCCCCCTTTTTGGTAGCATCACCCTCTTGACTAGGTGAGCTGGGGAATTGGTGCAAGACATCCACAGGTTCTTATGGTCATGGTTGAGTTGTCCTCCTTGGTCTCTCAGCTTACTGGCCCTTAAAATCGGTGATCTCAAGTTGCTGGTCATTGACCTTCTTCTGTAAGATAGTCACCTGAGATTCCAGTTGAGCTATCTTTGAAACTAAGTACGTGCATGTTTTTGTCAGTTTGTGCACCTTTTGTTTCAGACTCCCCTCATCTTCAGTTGAAGAATCACTGGGGGATGAGAGAATTGGACCTATGTCTTCTTCATCATCACCAGCATGGTGTTCTTGGCTGCTGGATTTCCCCTGCCTAATGACAGCTTCCAGAGAAGTGTCAAGAGGCTGGGTTGCCATGGTTGAGGTCCTATTGATGTTATCACTTGCAAAAGTGAGAGCCTCTTCCATATGGATCTCCTGAACAAGTTCAGGAACATCCACCTCAGTGGAGGGTAGATGATGTGGGCTAGACCTGGGTGAGTTAGAAATACTCATCTCTCTTTGAGCAGGGGTGGAGAAGAAAGACTCATGGTATTCACTGACATCCAAGTCCGCATCATCATAAAAGTCTAAGCTGGGTATTGGTTGGTTGAGATCTAGAGGTTAGGGATGGTAGCTATCCCCTGAAGGTTGATCACTTGAGTTTAGAGACTCAGAGTGAAGGATAGAAGCTGTTTGGGTAATGAGCTCATCAGCCTGAGCATGAGTAACCTCAGTACTGATTATTGGAAAAATAGGAGTGGTCTGCTCCTCAGGGGAAGTAGGAGCTCGAGATTCTACTTCCTCCTATATGGGTTATGATATGGGAGCCTGCACATGCTCAGTAGCAAGTGCAAGGGTTTGTTTGGATTTTCTTTTGTAGGTGATGGTGATAATAGGCTGTGTTTGAGGTGGTTGAGAAGTGGAGGTTGTCACAAGAGCTCTCCTGTTCCCCTCAACTGTGGTCCCAATTCACAGTTGAGAATGTTTTGAACATACCTGGGGAACATGTAATATTCTAAGGAGTCCAAGTTAGCAAGTAAATTTGTATAAACAAACTGAGAGTACCTGAACTTGACCTCTTATACCATCCCATGGACTATGAAGGAGAGGTCTTCTGGAACTTGATTCCATCCTCCATGTTTGTTAGATAAGCTGTGTATGATGACATGGAGGAGGTACTTCCATTGGGATGAGACATTCCCCTTCCTTAAGGTTTTGACTGAAAAGTCACCTTCATAGCCCATATGCTGGAAGGAATGGTTGACAGCAGATTTTGGAAAGGACAATTCACCTGCTTCATCATCCAGCTGCAAATGGGTGTTTATGATGGCCGGAGTGATGAAAATTATCCTCCCCTGCACCGTAGCAGACAGTGCCTTCTCCCCATCCATGGTGACCTCTTGACAGGTCCGCCAGAATTCAAGCAACTGATCTTCATAGAGAGGAGGATCGATTGTAAGGGAGGTGAAGTAGTCAGACGAAGAAAGGTACCTACAAACATCTGAGAAGCTTGGATCCTTCTCAGAATTCAACAGGGGAACTTGATTCTGTTGCCTGTGTAGGTGCATGGTGAAATCAGGGTCGTTTCTTCGATCGATGTTGGCCATTTGGTGAAGCTTATTAGTGAAGAAAGGAAGAAGAAAGTGAGTTTGGGGTGAAATTAGGTTAAAGATTGTGAGAGTAGAGAGAAGAAATGGAACCGTTGAGAAGATATATGCAGTGGATTTGAGACAAAGTTAGAACAAAAGATAAACTTAGAAATCCGTAAGTGTGTCCCACTTCTGAAAAAGCGCCCAAAAAGTTAGTTTTCATGGAAGTTGAAAATCTTCCGAAGGTATTTTTGCTTCGAAAGTTTTTCTTAAGAAAAGCTTCTGAAGGCAACTTTGCTTCTGAAGATATTTCATAGAGTTGTGAAAATTTGGCTTCGAAAGGAATATACTTAAAGAAATTTCTTCCGACATAAATTTTGCTTCAGAAGAACTAAGTCAGAAAATTATCATCTTTAGATAATAAATCTTCCGAGACGAAATTGCTTTCGGAAGATATGTGTTCTTTGAATGCATTTAAGTACTTATAAGCACATTTAAGCTTCAGAAGATATTCTAAGAATTTCTTCCGAAGGTAATCTCTTATGAGTAGTTAAATGATTTAAACACATAAATTTCTTCCGAAAGTAATTTGAGTTCTTCCGAGACAAAATAATAAATTTTCACAAATCTAAGGAATATCTTAAAAAAATTGATTTACTTCCAAAGAGAACTGGGCTTATGAAGGTGATAATATAGAAAACTTAGGACACACAATTTTTAGAAATAATGTTGATTAAGTGTTTAAAGAAAAATCTATTCAAAGTTAGTCATCCCAATAGATTATATAAGATATTTAAACCTCTGTTCATCAAAAGCTTTAGTGAACAGATCAGCATATTGTTAATTTGTGTTAACCTTGATTAGTTTGATTAATCCTTTCTCAAAATTATCTCTAATCAAATGATACCTGATGTTGATGTGTTTGGTCCTAGAGTGCTGCACAGGATTCTCTGTAATAGAGATAGCACTGTTGTTGTCTAAATGGATAGGAGTCTCCTTGAAATTGAATCCATAGTCCAGCATTTGATTCGGAATCCAAAGCACTTGAGCACAGCATCTTGCAGCAGCAATATATTCAGCTTCAGTAGTTGATGCAGACACACAGGATTGCTTCTTGCATTGCCAAGAGACTATCCTTCTACCAAGGAATTGACATCCCCCAGATGTAGAATTTGCAGTCATGTTGCAGCTACCATAGTCACTATCTGTATAAGCATACAGATTAAATTCTGAATTCTTTGGATACCAAAGGCCTAGTTTAGGAGCACCTTTGAGGTATCTGAGAATTTTTTTCACAGTAACTAGGTGTGACATCTTAGGGTTGGCTTGATATCTTGCATATATGCATGTGGCAAACATAATATCAGGCCTGCTAGTAGTGAGGTACATAAAAGACCCAATCATAGCCCTATAGAGATGTTCATCAGCACACTCCCCCTCAAGATCAGGACCAAGGGAGTGGGTTCTGGCTATGGGTGTCTTTGCAGCCTTACAATCAGTCTTCTTGAATCTTATAAGCATGTCTTGTATATACTTTGTCGGACTAATGAAGATGCCATTTTCAACCTGCTTCACTTGAATTCCTAGAAAGAAGTTGATTCCCCCATGGCACTCATTTCAAATCTATCCTTCATCAGCTTCTTAAAGTCTTTGCAGAGCTTTAGATTAGTTGAACCAAAGATGATGTCATCTACATATATCTGAACTAGCATTATGTCATTCCCTATTTCTTTGATGAAGAGAGTCCCATCAATAGTACCTCTTTTGTATCCATGTTAACAAAGATACTTTGATAGTGTCTCATACCACTTTCTTGGAGCCTGATGCAGTCCATATAGAGCTTTATCAAGCTTGCAGACATAATCAGGATGATCTGGGTCTGCAAAGCCAGGTGGTTGTTTGACATAAACTTCTTCATCTATCACCCCATAAAGAAAGGCACACTTTACATCAAGCTGGTAGACCTTGAAATCCTTGGATGCAGCATAAGCCAGGAATATTCTTACAGCTTCAAGTCTTGCTACAGGAGCAAAGACATTAGTGTAGTCAATTTCTTCTTCTTGAGTGTACCCCTGGACAACCAGTCTAGCCTTGTTCTTGATGACAATCCCTCTATCATCAGTCTTGTTCCTGAATACCCATTTGGTTCCTATGATAATTTTCCCTTGAGGAAGAGGACATAAGTTCCACACCTTTTGTCTTCTGATTTGAAGCAACTCTTCTTGCATTGCCTCAATCCAGCTTCCATCCTTCAAAGCCTTATCAACTTTCTTCAGCTCAATCTGGGATAAGAAACAAGAATGCAGACAAACATTGCTCTCATGTGTTTGTCCTCTTGTTCTCACCCCTGTGTCAACATTTCCAATGATGTTTGTGGTGGGGTGTGACTTGTGGATCCTAATTTGAGGGATCACATCAAGTTGATTTGAGAGATCTAAGTTAGAGAAATTTAGATCTAGCAAAGAAGTGCTACCCACCACATCAACACACATCAACACACTTATCAAGAGAAGCTTGATCCAATGAGTGTGTTACATCATTAATGTTGTCTTCTATGGACTGGTTATCAGCATCAAGAAATTCCTGATCACTGTCACCACCTCCGTCTCCTTCTGCTTTTGAAGTTCCTTCACCTAGATTTGGAGCCTCTGAGCTGGAATTTTTTAGGCATCTCAGACGAATCAGTAGTATTTGTCATGCTTGTGCTGATGGAGCTTCATTTGCAGGGTTAGTTACCATTGGAGCTGAAGTAGTATTCTTTTTGGTCTTCTCAGCTCAAATCTTGGGTCAGGATCACCTGTTGATATATTATCTGTAGATCCTAAAACATTCTCACAAGACTTGTTAAAACAATTGGTAACTAAATCAAGATCAAATAGCCAATCCGAATAGAACCTTTAACACTGGGAGTGTTTTCATTGAAGGTCACATTGGCTGACTCCTCAATTACTCTAGTTCTGAGGTTGTATACTCTATAAGCCTTAGCTTGAGAGGAGTATCCAATAAAGTGTCCATCATCTGATTTCTCAGCAAACTTGGCTACTTGATCTTTGGTATTCAAGATAGTGCAAATGACCTGAGGAAACTAATGAATGGTCTCCTTTTATGCCATAGCTCATAAGGAGTCTTACCATAAGTCTTAACTACTAAAACTTTGTTCTGCACATAGCAGGCTGTGTTGATAGCCTCTGCCCAGAAGGTGATACGCAGTTTAGAGTCAGACAACATGGTTCTAGCAGCCTCAATAAGTGTCCTGTTTCTCCTCTCAGCAACACCATTTTGCTGAGGAGTCCTGGGAGAACTATATTGTCTTGTAATACCCTTTTCATCACAAAATGTATCAAGGATTTGGTTTTTAAATTCTGTTCCCTGATCACATCTTATGGTTTTGACCTTGTGATCACATTGATTCTTAATTTTCAGAATGAAGTTCTTCAAGATCTCAGGAGTCTCATCCTTAGTTCTAAGGAAAAAGACCCAAGTGAATCTTGTGAAGTCATCTGTGATCACTAAACAATAAGAGGTCCTTCTAGACTCATTACACTGGTAGGGCCAAACAGATCCATATATAACAGGTGTAGGGGAGTAGTGATGGAGTTGGTTTCCTTTGGCTTGTGAGACACTTTCTGCTGCTTTCCTTTCAGGCATGCAACACAATGGTCATCACTTGTAAACTCTTTCTTTGGCATTCTAGTTACCAAATCATTTTTAATCAATTTATTCATGTTTTTGAAGTTTACATGGCATATTCGTTTATGCCAGAGGAAAGACTCATCACTATTTGTTTTAGATAGAAAACAAGACACTTCTCCAGAGGGAGTTGTTTCTTACAGTTCCATCTGTTTCCCTTCCTGGGGGCTCTGAGCAGGATGTACTCCTAAGGAATAACCACCCCAGGCTTGAGAACAATGAACTCATGCTAAGTGAAGAGCATGTGATGTTTTTGGTCACAAAATTGGGACACACTCAAACGATTGTATCCAAGCTCCTTGACAAAGTGTACCTTCTTAATACTGAGCTTACCATTTGAGACCATGCCCCTGCCAGTGATGTAACCTCCTGCATCTCCTCCAAAAGCAACTGGCCCTCCATCAAACTTCTCAAAGTTTTGAAGCAAGGAACCGTTGCCTGTCATGTGTCTTGAGCAGCCGCTATTAATGATCCATACATTTCTATTGGTTTTCAGCTGCCCCTGCATAAAAAAGATGATTTAGTTACATTTGGGAACCCAAGCATCATTGGTCTTGGGCTTGTTAAAGTGAATAGAAGACAATGAAACAGTAAGTGATCCTATGTTCAGGCTTTGAGGATCATTTGTTGTTGCTGATGATGAACTTTCAGTCACATGGTCTTCCTTCATCTTCCACACCACCTTCAGAAGATTGGGCTTGACCTTTAAAGCTTCGGAAGTTTTAACAACTTTGGAAGATTTGGAGACTGGGCCTTCGAAAGATCTAGCTTTCACTGCAGCTGGCTTTGGTGCTTCGGAAGTATTCCTTTCTTTCGAGACCATTTTTCCTTCCGAAGGCAATTTAACACCTATTTTCCTTTTCACTTTGGAGCTTTCAAAGGAAACAGATTTTCCTTCTGAAGCTAGCTTTTCCTTCTTCTTCCCAGAAGCTTTCTCTTTGATCATATGGATAGTGCTTTTAGGATTGTAGATGCAATCCTTAGCCAGATGAGAAGTACTACCACACATGATGCAGTCCATTTGCTTCCTTCTAGGAGTCTTTTTCTGAGAGCAACACTGAGCTTGAACACTTTCTTTCTCCAGCTTCTTCTTCACAGATGATGCAGCAAGCTTCTTAGGGAGAGACTTACTCTTGGAGGAGGATGGTTCAGACTGTGTAGCAGTGGTGCACAGCAATCCAGCCTTTTCTTTACTAGAATGAGTTGGAACTATACTAAAACTCCTGGTACTAGAGTTTGTAGTTGATTCCTCAGGCTTTACCACTTCAACCCCTGCAGAGATAAACGTTTGTTTCTGCTTGGAGTCAAAAGTGGCCTTGATCTCTTGAGCCTTCTTCAATCTTCTCTTTGCTCTTCTAATTAAGTTCTTCCTCTTTGTCTTTGTCATACCAGCCTTCTTACTCTCCTCAGGAGCATGGTGACCCTTTTTGGATTGACTATCTTCACTCATTTCAGAGTCATCCCTCACCATCTCCTCTTCATCCTCTTCAACACTAGGGTCTATGAGGGGAAGCTCATCTTCACCAGTTCCACACCTTGGAGATCTTATAGATAATAGAGTGTGTGGAGGAGCTATCTCAGTGGATCCCCGCTGCTTATTCTGATAACAAACTTTTGCATGCAGAGATGAGGATATGATATTCTTGAAGGTCTCTTCTTCAAGAACACATTTTTCAGCCCGGGCTTTGTTGATCACAAGCTCAGCCTGGAATTCCGTCAACTTGGTAATGAGAGCTTTAATTTGAGTCCTGTACTTTATTTGCTCATGTTTAAGAGTTGAAATTGTTTTCTCTAGATCTTCTATCTTAAGTTTATAGTCATTTTCAGCTCTTTTAAAATCAACTTTTAGGATATTCAAGGACTCAATATCAGATCTCATTTCCAAGTTGTAGGACCTGTATCTATTCACTTTAGCAATACATTCAGGAGAGCAAATATGTTCTAGTACCTTAGCCTCATAATGGTCAGCCATGAGTGCTTGATTTAGTGAAGCATCTTTAGCCTGAAAGCTCCAGTCAAAGCCTCCTTCTTTAACGGCAACAGCAGCTTGCTGTCTTGGCTTCTCATTCTGGTGCCCTCCATTAGTGTAGTTTGGCCTGGATGATGCTTGGCCACCGTTTGACTTAGGTGCCTTGCATTCTTTGGCAAAGTGACCCATCTGATTACAGTTGTAACACTTCACTTTGCTCTTGTCCAGTCCAAACTTCCCACTGGTAGCATTGCTGGGAAACCTTCTCCTTGTCCTCTTGTAGAACTTCTGGGCTCTGTGAGTGAGAAGAGCCATCTGCTGGACTATCTCCATGTATTCCAGATCATCTGGATGGATACAATCCAGGTCTTCAAGATTGAAAAGAAAGTTGCCTTAACTTTCATTAGTAGAGACAAAGGCTTGAGAGGTGCTTGTCTATTGGAATGGACTTCCTTGGATATTGCACTCCCTGGGTGTCTCTGGGAAGGTGATGAAAGGACCCTTTTGTGAAGTTTCAGGGTAGCAGATAAGATGGTGTTGTGGTTCTCTGCTATCCCTTTCACCCACATGAAGGGTAGAACTCTGGTGAGTGTTGGAGTTACCAGATGGGTTTTGCAAGTTCATCTCCATCTGGTATCCACTGAGTATTCCATATAACTTAGTGAGAGTCAGGATCTTGAGGTTTTCAGTCCTCTTAATGACCACACAATAGTGTGTTCATTGTCTGGGAAGAGAGGACATGAACTTCCTAACAATATCCCTATTCTCAATAGTTACTCCAACATCAGCCAAAGTATCCACAATCTCAACATACCTGAAAAACTGTTGAATCATGGTTTCACCTGTCTTGAAGGTAAAATTTTCAAACTGCTGCTTCAAGAGGTCGTTCTTGTTTTCCTTGGCTTCATTAGACCCCTCATACATTAGTTTCAGTGCATCCCATGGTTGTTTAGCGGTCTTGCACTTCTTGAAACCTCTGTAGATGGAATTTGGAAGAGCAGTCTGAAGGCCTGTCATGGCATTCTGATCAATGTCAATCTTCTTCCAGTCTTCTTCAAAGAAGTCAACCCTTTCTTTGAGTATCATACTACCACCAGCAGCAGCTAAAGTGGTGGATAGTACATGAGGTTCATTGACAACAGACTCCCACATCCTAGAATCCTGAGACTTGATGAAGCCTTCCATTCTTTGGCACCAAGTGTCAAAATCCTCAGGAGTGATCAGTGGGGACTTTGTCATAGTTCCAGTTTCCATATCAGCCTTAGAGATAGCTGCCATTTAAAGATTTAAGTGATGTGTGAAGCTAAGAGGATTAAAGATGGTGAGATCTTACAATCAAGAGCCTGTAATGCTCTGATACCAATTGCAGGATCGGGTAAGGGTGCTTAAGTCTGCAATTAGCTTCACAGGAGGAGAGAACTTTAGATCACTTAACAATTCAAATAGAGAACTAGTAACTATTTAGAAGATACCAAGCCAACACAAGTAATGTAAATGAAACAAGAACAAAATCACAAGAACACAAGATAAAGTTTTCAAGAAAGTTGTATATTGATTCTCTAGTTCTATTACAAGTGTGTTTAAGTATATCTTAGTTACAAGAACTTGAGACTCTTATATACTACAACCTACAACCGTTAATATACAAAAAGACAGTTGGGATTTGACTAATATAGACAACAAGATCAATCTACAGTCAAAAGGCAGATTGCCTTTTGACTAGTGACTATGTCATGTCATAGCTCACTGACTTTATCTAATAAGACAAGTCTATAGGAACAATTATGGGAAGTTACAGGCAAAGAACTTTTTCTACAGTTTGATAAAGTAAAGAAGTTTCACCAACTAATGAAAAGCAGGTGAGTCTTTAGAGCAGCAGCGGAAGGTACAGCAGCTTTATCAAAAAGTAACTCAGAGAAAGCATATTTTCTCTGTCTTCGGAAGAAATCAGTCTTCTCATTAAAATGGCTTCGGAAGACTTTGTCTTATGAAGCTTTGAAAGACTTCATCTTTGGCTTCGGAAGAAAGGGTCTTTGGCTTTGGAAGATTTCACACTTGCAATATTTTCTGATAAGTATGAAACTTCCGAAGCAACTTCTTTTGAACTGTTGGCTTCGGAAGATCTTACACTTAGACTTATTTGTGAGTGTAAGACTTCTTAAGCTAGTTCATCCTTGTTTCTTAGTGCATGTTGGAAGACTTGGTTGTTCTGGTATCCTTTGGTTGCATCAGCCTTTAATCTTCAGATGTTCCTTACAGGTGGGTTATATCTTCATCTCCGTACAGGTCCAAATGTTTGTACAGAGTGGAACATTAGGTCTTAACTTTTTTTCTATATCTATACTATTATATAATATATTTTAGGAGAACAATATAGTAATTTTACTTAAATCGTAAGACGGCTAATACAATATTTTAAGCATAGAGTACAAATGCTCTATGCAATAGTTCCATTTTCTCCCTATTTAATAAACTTTTTTAATTAATACACTATTTAATATACACTATTAATACATTATTTAATAATATAATATTATTTAATTCAATATATTAAATATTATATTATTTGTAATACTTGAAAATAGATTTAAATTTATTAAATACTATTTAAATACTTAAGTATATAACTAATATTTATAATAACTAATAGTTATATTTTCTTTGGGTATTTTGGGTAGTCGATTAACTTTAGTATTTATGACTAAATTTGTTAGTAAATGACTATTATTTAATATGTCTAAAAAATAAAATAATATTAATAAGAATTATTATTTTATTAAAAGGTTAACAACAACAACAACAAGAATATTGTGTTAAAATTTAATACTGTATTTTTGTCATGTTATTGTATCTTTAACAATCTAATAATAACATATCATTAATCATTATACAATGTTCTACATTTTATGATAGTTTTTTATTCAAATACTTTTAACGTATTTGTTTTACTTTATATCTACGACTTATTAAATATCATATGTTTAATAATAGTATCATGGCGATATAACAACGAATCACTAAAGCTTGTGTAGATATCCATGAGAATCCGAGCATTTATATCATTGAACTCACAACAATCATGATAATTTTAAAAACTATCATTGCGACGTTCACATATACATTTAAAATCAAATCGCGGCAAAGCGGCGGTGTACACTATATTACTATATAAAGCAAAATCTTAGGATACAAATGTAATTTTATAAAAAAATTAAGACACCTAATACAACTAAGGTTAAAAGAGGGAAAAGACCAAAATTGTAATTGCCACTTGTGGCATAATGTTATTGGGTAGAACAACTAAAAATGTATAAAATTACAAGGTGCAAATGGTATTTTAAAGTAAAGCTCAAGGGGCCTAATTATAACTTGAATACCAATAAATAAATAAATCAAACCATGCATCAACACCTTTTATATTCCTCCTTAAGAACTTGTACCAACTGTTTTTGTTGTTATAAGCAGTGCTAGAGAGAGAGAGAGCACACCAATATTAACATTTATAAGTTATATAATAACATACAATTTGATACTTAGGTACTATCGTATCAAATGATTCATATTAGATAATTGATGGGTTTTCATCGTGCCTTATGGCATCTCAGTTTTAAATAAAATTTAAAGTTAATTACAAAGATTGTCCATGTGGTTGGATAAAGTAAGAGGTTTAGTACCTAAGCAAAAAAAAAAAGAAAAAAAAGTATCAAAGTTTTTGTGCTAACTTTTGAATTTTACAACGAGTCTGAGTACTAACAATAATATACATTAAATTTCTATTAAATTAGGGTGAAATGCCCAAAATACCAGTTTTATAATTAAAGAGGCTATTTATGTAATTACTCAATTTTATCCCAGTGACCATATGTGTGACGAACTTTAACATTAAAATTTAAAACTCAACCAACCACTGCCTCCGTCACATAGCTTTAACTAGTACCATCATCGTGTAATTAACATTATAATCAAAAGGGTTATACATGTAAGTTTTCTAAGTGATTTTTTGGGATTTGTATTTCTTGTGATTCTTGATGTTACTGTTCTAGCAACTGCTAACAGTTTAATGGAACTTGTTTTTGCCTGATCTCTTGTTCATCCAAAGATGGTTGCCTTTGTTTTATGTCCCATAAGTTATAGTTTTGCCTTTCACTATTCAAGATATCCCTGTACCTTAAGGGGTCAAGATCTGTATCATTTTAGGTATGTACATGTTTTTAGTTTTACTTCTTAATATTTATCTCTATAACACTCCCCCCCCCCCAAACACCAATTAGGGTCGACATGTCACATAGTACAATAATCATAGTATTAATAATGAAAAATTTAAAGTAACAAATATTTAAATCCCTACATAGGTTCAAATAATATAATAATATATTTTGTTAAATATGTAACACCCCAAAATTTAGTGATTTTGTATGTTGCTAGTTTTGGTGCCAAAAAAGAAATAAAAGAAACTTTAAAGGCTTGGCGTAGGAAATGTAAGTGAAAATAAGGGTGTAATCAGGTGAGGTTCACAAAAGGCTAATTAAACCTAATTATTCCTCTCATTCGACAAAGATCAAACAAAACCCCCTTCTCCACCTTCTTTATGACAAAAATAACTAGAGGGGAAGATCTTTCCATTGTTTGATTCTTTTCACCCAATCAAATGTTAAGAGCTTGTGATTCTGGATTGTTGTTTAAGTATCTTCCACCATTTTGATTATGTTCATGGTTTAAATGATTTAAGGAAGATTTAAATTAGTTTAGTATTATAATCGTGATGAAAGGGAATTAGGATGAAATAGGAAGGAAATTCCAGCCATAAAAACAAAATTTCCATCCACTATTCAGTTTTCTAGCGATGGCTAAGATGGTAGAGTGCGGTGATATGGACTCGTGGCCACTTGAATCACCACAACCGGAGTTCATTTGACTTAGTTTCAAGCTATTTGTATGTTGGCACATGAAAATTCAGCTTTAACAAATTTATGGATTCAACGTGGATAAAAGCAAAGTCTAAGAATAGGCAAGTGTAAAGGGCTTGAAAAAAAGACAAGGGGAGGTGTTCAGTCACATCATGTGCGGGACATGACGAGTTTCATATATATATATACTTAGATTACAAGTAGGAAGGTATATTTATGTAGCTTTGTCTTTTAGTTCCCTATTATTAGATGATTCATCATGAATATGATTTAATGTAGTTGTTTGGTACTAGGACTAGAAGAATTGGATGTACCAATAATAGATTGTAGGAGATATCATTTCCTTTTTATTATGAATGGCTAACTAGAAGTTTCGTAGTAGCCAATGTGAATTCTATGAACCCATTTACATCTTTTTGAATGATATGCATATTTTGTTTGATTTTACATGAAACTAAGATTTTAAAGTAGTCTCAATGAAGTGTTATTCTATTCGATGATATGTTCTTCATGATGTTCATGTATAGCTTGACCATGGTGTAAAGATGTGTATTATGATGATCATTCAATATTAAAAACATGGTTTTATTCAAATATATAAATTATCAGTTGTTAAGCATAAAGTAAAGATTCATGAAGATGAATTTGAATGAAAGCTTGAGTTATTTGACCCAAAGAAGATTCATGATGTTTTGTATTAGTTTAGGTTGCCAAAAAGAAGTCATGTATGTTGTGCTATGAAATAAATTTAGTAGCAATTCATGGCATACATCATGTAACTCGATACCATAGTACGACTTCTAACATGGTGGTAGGCAAATCGAGGGGCATAATCAATAACATGGTTTGACTGAAGTGAATGTTTTGCTATTGTGGATCCATAACCTGTTATATATAAAGTTACACTGTTTACTTTGATCAATGTGATGATTATGTGCTTATCTTTTTAATGAGATTTTTAAAAGTCTACATAGTTGATGAAAGTAAAACTTGAACTCATTCAATATTCTTGATTTTTCATGTGCAGACTAATTTTAGGTACCTAAAGATGATAGAATATTCACCATGGAAAGGATATGAAGACTATTTGCACATTCAATAGCATAAGTGAAGTCATACTTGAGTATGTAACACTTCAACTCGGATAGGGATGACCTGTCAAATTAAGAGTTAATGTCATCTCTTAGAATGATTTATGTTATCTCAAGAAAAGGTTTTCATATGTAAGCATATTATGAACATAACATAAATACATAAAACATAAAGCATCATCAGATATTACTCGAAGTCCATGAGATTCAACTAATTAACATGGGTGATGAGGGGTAGCTAGCACATACACCCAAGTGTGAAGAGGCGTGCGGGAAAATCACAAAACCAATCCCTCATGATAATATGTTCATAAAATTTATCTTAGGATCAATCCATACGCCTTCATAGTAGTACATTATGAAGGCGTATGGGTGACGAGGGGTAGGTAGCACATACACCCAAGTGTGAAGAGGCGTGCGGGAAAATCACAAAACCAATCCCTCATGATAATATGTTCATAAAATTTATCTTAGGATCAATCCATACGCCTTCATAGTAGTATAAAATGTACCGTGGTTGCTTCTTGAGTCGAGCTCATAGGTTACATTAGTTTGACTCACCATCATAGATGGTGCAACATATTTTATGCTATAATGATGGAACTATGTTCTTAAATACATAAAAATAAGGGATGACTTGAGTAACACAATACATATACATATGTATCATTTTCACAAACTTGTAACTTGTGAACTTTAGTGTTTAAAACTTTTAAACATATCTTTAAAGAATTAATAAAAGTAAAGCTTCCCCCCATCCCACACTTGAACTTTACATTGTCCCCAATGTAGAGTTTGACACCTAATCGTGGAAGATGAAAGACGTTTGCACCTAGGATCCGTGTACCCCCAAGGCTAACACCCCAAAACTATGACCCACCATAACAAAATCATATTTGAAAACATTCCCTTGACATAACATTTAACACACCACCAAGTACAAAGCAGCAAATAATTGTCCCTATATTATCACACACCACCCAAACAACTGAAAACATAAAACATAGTTCAACATAATTATTAAGAAGGAAAGAGCATGTTGACATGATCATAGGATCAGCGAGTGCATCAATAACCACCCGATGGTTGCCCAAAAATACTCTTAAAGCTTCATTTTCTGACATCTCCCATGTTGAATGCATCTGCCCAGATAGAACTTGATCCACTCGCTTCATTGATTGGTGGCATGGTGGTTGGCAACCACATAGATGGTGTGGATTGTGGGTAGAATGGTGCCTTCTGAGTCTAACTAAAAGGCATAAGATCTTATGACTGCCACTCTGTAGGAGGAGGTGTCACTGTATAAGGCAGTCCATGCATGTAATCCTCCCAGTGGCAGATACCTCTCTATACATGTAGTCTTGATTTTGGTAGAACTCCCGAGAGTGCATCATATGCTACATTTACAACTTGTTTCTTTCTATCTCCTCTTTCTTTCGTTCAAACATCTAGCTCTGTCCACCTTGTAAACCTAACAGAATGAGTTGAGCAACTACAACTCTCATCCTATGCTGCTATGGGTCATCATCCTCCTTCTTCTTCCCTTACCAGAGTCTGTCTTTGCCTTCCTTCTTCCTGTAGAGTGCACCTTCTCTTATACTTGATATCCCATCTATCACCTCAAGATACAACCCACTTTTCTTATCAATTAACTTATGCACTTCCCCAGATCTCGTATATGACCATCCAGATGGCAGATTACTTACTTTAAAAGGCACATGTATCACCTTCTTTTTCATATCTCGACTAGGTAACACATTTTTCTTTTTAAAGAATTTAGCTAACAATAGACAATGTGGAATGGACTTTCTGTCAGACTTTTACCGTGATTCCTAAATACCCCAAAGGATTAAATGCCTCATAAATAAGGCTGGTTTCTTGGTGACCAACGCATGCAGGACCATTACCTTATATAGCCTCACTTTAGTTTTATCACCCAACCAAGATAATATATTTTGATTTAGGAAAATCGATAACAACTTTGGGAGTGGTTTCAAATTTTCCCGATTGAGTGACCATCTTGCAACATTCGTTCCTTCAGGCGCTTGAAACATTTCATGAATAATGTTTCACCACACTTCTTCTTTAGCTACCTTGCAAGCTAGCATTGCATCAGATGGATATGTGTACGGTGTTCCATCGGCTGTCCTTGTGTCAAAGTTTGCAATCCGGTTTAAGTTAAAAAATGATAAGCTCTTTGTTTTCCCATTTACCTTCCCCGTGAGTTGGGTGGTAGATGGAGGAGAATTTCCTGGTTCCTTTTTCAAAGTTGACATCCATTCCAAGATGGCATTCACATAGATTTCCTCGACCCCATTATTATTGAAGCTTAAATGTTGTTCCCAACCCAGTCGTGTAAAACATTCGACTGCTCCAAACCTTTCGAAATTGGATCGGTAAATTTGGCGCTCACATATCATCAGTTGTCAGTTGCTACTTGACTCTTTTTCATCATTTTTAAATTCATTTTTACTTGAACATGCTCTCCCTTGAATGATGATAGGCATCGGTTCTTCCTCCGAATTAGGAGACCTTCATCCTCGTACTCTTCTTTATCTGGATCCACTTCTCCCAAGGCCTTAGTGTCTGATTCCCCCTCAGACCCTAACTCTTGCATTGCTACATCTTCTTCTTCTGAATCTTCATTATAAGTCACCTTTGCCCTCTTTGCTCGAGATGAGTAAGCCACTTCCTTCCCTTTATCCTTTCCTGCTGGAACATTGGTCCGCCCCATCAATCCTACAAGAACACAACTCAAAATTAGTACATTATTAGTAACCTACTCATATGTTCCTATAGCCCAAGTGTATGACTTTTTACCGCAGATTATAGTTCGTTGGTTAGTTGATAACAAAGATGTTAATTACACGAATCCACTCATATCATCAAATACATCATCTTATGTAAAGAAGAATTCTATTCTATCTCCTACACCCTTTTAATCTTAGGTCCATACACCTTCAATATACACCCTTACTTTGATTCAACCCCACCCATAACTAAAAGTATATGATTACTACCCCACACTTTAAGCACCATCACTCATCTATCCATACAATCATGTTCACCTAGTTAGAGAAATTTAGAATTAGAGACATACCTTAGTGTTTTAGAATGTGTAAAGCGATAAAAATTGAAACTTGACTCAAATCCCTCAAAACTACCCCACAAATTCATAGATTTTTCCTTCTCAAAACTCATAAACGGCTGCAAATCTAAAAAATTACTCCGTGGGTTTTTCAGCTCTCGAAAAACTAAGCAAAACACATATGAAACTTACTTGATTAGGTTAAAGATAGAGGGGGTATTGGTTGATGACAAAACTAGGGTTTTGGTGGGTTAGGGTGAAGAAGATGAAGAATGGTGAGAGAGGGGAAGGAAAACGGGAGTAAATGTTAGGAGATATGGGTAAAATTCGGGATTTTTGAGTGGTTGGGGTGATTACACGAATTTTAGGGTCAATATACGGACTTTTTAAAACTGCACGTGAGCCGACGTAAGCTACGTCCTAGAGGACTTAACTTATGGCCTTACTGCAGATTGAATTCTTTTGTTCGCGGACGTAATACAGTCAGTTCAGACGTAAGTTGCCATGAGGACGTAAGCTTACGTCCTTAAGTTACGTCAATTTGTCATTTTTCAATTTTTTTTTGTGCAAAGTAATTATAACTTAAATAAAATATATTTAAATAAAAAAAATGGTTTAAGTCAAATGGTTTAAGTCATTTACCCCCACCCCCTCGAAAATATTAAAGTCGTCCTCGACTTTAATTCAAATAGAGATGGACTCGAGCGGTTAGCATTCCCACCATTGTTGCCCATGGGTTTGTTACCAACAAGTTAAATCAAGACCAAAACAAATATTAAAATTCATAATAAGAAAAGGAACACCACGGGTTGCCTCCCGTAAGCGCTAAGTTTTTGCAAGTCTTCAGCTGGACTTCTTGGGAACTTCAAGCATTAAACTCAAATATCGGTGAAATTAGTACAAACTTCACCGATTCTTCTAAAACCGGGTTTAGATCCTTATCTTTCAAATATGATTTCAGATGATAACTATTCACGACTTGCCTCAGATGATCATCGAAATCCTCAATCTCGACATCGCCATAATGTCTAATACGCTTAATCCAATAAGGTCCGTCCATTTACTTTTAAGCTTACCTGGAAAAAATTTCAAAATGTGAGTTAAATAACCACACTTTTTGTCCTACCTCGAATGTCATCCCCTTTAATTTGGCATCATGCTCACTTTTCATCCGTGCTTTGTATGAACTAGCTGACTCATACGCTTTATCCCTTAACTCCTCCAATTCGACCAAACTCGTATTATGTTGTTTACATGCAACATCATAATTAACATTAACCTCTTTCACTACCCATAAAACACAATGAACCAGCTCAACACGTAAATGTCATCCCTTCCCATTGACCAACCGGTAAGGGGTAGTACTAATAGGCATTTTATATGCAGTACGATACTGCCCACAATGCATTTTTAAGTTTTGTGTACCAATCCTTGCGGGCGGTTCGTACTATTTTTTTGTAAAATCTTTTTGATTTGCCTATTTGATTCTTCCACTTATCCACTTGTTTGTGGATGATATGGTGTTGCAATCTGATGGTCTACACCATATTGTTTAAGAAGTTTTCTAAAATTTAAGTTTATGAAATGTGATCCCCCATCACTTATGATCACACAGGGAATACCAAATCTAGAAAATATGTTGTTTTGAACAAACTTACAAACAACATTATGATCATTTGTTTTAGTGGCAATTTCTTCTAGCCATTTAGACACATAATCGACTGCCACTAAAATGTATAAATTACCAAATGATTTGGAAATGGACCCATGAAGTTAATTCTCTAGACATCAAAGATATCAATAAGCAAAATTAGCTGCATAGGCATTTCATTTCTCTTTGAAATATTACCCATATTTTGGCAATTTACACAATTCTTAGCAAACTCATATGCATCCCAAAATATAGTTGGCCTAAATGACCCACCAGTTAACACTTTATGTCCTGTTTTTGGGCCACTAAAATGACCTTCACATACGGATGCATGCACAAGTCCTAGCATATCTTTGATCTCAAAATCCAGGATACACCACTTGATAACCTGATCAGGTCCCACTTTGAAAAGATCCAGGTCATCCCAGATATACTTCTTAACCTGTGACATGAATTTTTGTCTTTTCCACTTTTGCCAATGCTCGGGCATAGCACCTGCAGCATAATAATAAACAATGTTAGCAAACCATGACAATTCTGAAATAGGAAGCAAATATTCATCCAGTAACATTTCATTTATTTCCAAAGTGCTATCTATATTGGTGTTGACAATCCTAGATAGTTGAACAACAACCACGTTCTCATTACAACAGTAGAATCCATCTGATCAACCTTAGTTTCATATCCTTCTTCTCCATCTAATACCGCACGGCACTATAATCCGAGTAAATAATGACTTTGCTCCCCCAAATGTTAGACCTGAAGTTATCAAAAGCATAAACAACTGCAAGTAATTCCTTCTCGGTAGTAGTATAGTTCCACTGAGCACCATCTAAAGTTTTACTAGCATAATAAATTGCCATAGGTTTCTTTTATACCCGTTGTCCCAAAACATCACACATTATTTCAAAAGGTAGTGACCAATCTAGTGCTTGCAGTATTGGGGCTTCGACCAATTTTTGTTTTAAAGTGGTAAAAGCTTTAAGACACTTTTCATCAAATACAAATTGCACATCTTTCAAAAGTAAGTTACAAAGTGGTTTTGTAATTGTACTAAACCCTTTTATAAATTGCCTGTAAAACCCGGCATGTCTTAAAAATGACCTAATACCTTTTACATTTATGGGAGGAGGTAGTGTTGAAATAACTTTGATTTTAGCATGATCAACCTCGATCCGATGTTTTGATACTACATGACCTAACACAATCCCTTCTTGCACCATAAAGTGGCTTTTCTCCCAACTTAAAACCAGGTTTGTTTCAACACATCTTTTTAAAACCTTCTTTAATTGAATTAGACAACTATCAAAAGATGGACCAAAAATTGAAAAATCATCCATGATGATTTCCAAAATCTCCCGAATCATATTTGAAAAGATACTAATCATGCACCTTTGAAAGGTGGATGGGGCATTACAAAGTCCATATAGCATTCTCCTGAATGCAAATGTGCCATAAGGACAGGTAAAAGTGGTCTTTTGTTGATCATTAGGGTGAATTGTAATCTGATTATTTCCCGAATACCCGTCTAGAAAACATAAAATTTTTGACCTCATAACTTCTCAATGATTTGATCAATGAAAGGGAGTGGAAAATGCCTTTAGAGATAGCTGCATTTAACTTCCTATAATCAATACACACGCGCCATCCGGTAATAGGTCGCGTGGCTACATGTTCACCATCCTCACCTCTCATAATTTGAATGCTGGTTTTCTTAGGAATAGTTTGTGTAGGACTTACCCACGTGCTATTAGAAATTAGATACATAATTCCTGCATCCAACCATTTAAGAACTTCCTTTTTTACCACCTCTCGCATTTTGGGGTTGATTCATCTTTGAGTGTCTCTCATAGGTTTTGCATCAGCATCTATAATGATTTTATGCATCATAATAGATGGACTAATACCTTTGAGATCCTCAATTGACCATCTAATGGCTACTCTATGCTCCTTCAATACTTTTAGTAACAGCTCTTCTTGATCACTTTCCAAAATCTAATGCAATGATGATCAGGAGGGTTTGATTTTCTCCTAAGAATGCATACTTTAAATGTTTGGGGAGCTCTTTTAATTCCACTTTCGGTGGAGTCTCCAATAATGGATTTTATTGAGAATTGATGTGGTCAGGCAGAGATTCCACCCGATGTGTCCATGGTGGTCTTCCTTTGTGCACAACTAACAGTTCAAGTTTCTTTTCATCTTTATCCAACTCATATGCATGCTCAACACCTATCCTATCACACAAAACACACATCTTCGTGGTGTTTTCCTCATTTTCATAAAGCTTACACCAGTCCATATTGTCTGACATAAAACATTCATTATCAAAAGAGGAGTTAGTTACTTTGTCATACACATTAACGCTTAATTTACGATTACCAAAATTCATGTCAACTATTCCATCTCGATAATTAATTTGTGCATTACCAGTCGCTAAGAACGATCTACCAAGTATGACATTAGATTGTTTGGTTGTCAAATGAAGCATAATCATGAACTAAGAAATCAACTGGATAGTAAAAATCATCCACCTTGACATTTACATCTAGAGGTCCCATTATTTCTATTCAAGTTGTCGAGATGCCAAATACTTGAAGAGCACCTGACAAGATACCACTTACATTAGCTGAAACATCAAGCTTGTTAGGAAACTTGTGGGTTTGTTTTTGAGTGCACATATCTTTCAAGTATTTGGCATAAGCAGAGACTTATTTTATTGCAGGCAAAAAAGGTAAATTAACTTTAACTTGTTTAAAGACTTCCCATATCTCCTCTTGTTATGGGCCTCTTTTATTTATCACTTTTTTTTTGTTCAACTAAATATGAAGAACAAAGAATGGTATTACACTCCATTACCTTATCGTTACCTTTTTGTACATTATCTTTTAAAATTGGTTTAATTACCTCTTGAAATGTTACCTTTTTTGTTGATTAAAATAGGTTCCTGATTATTTTCAATATCACTATCAACATCCTCCACTACCCATTTTACAAATGGTGGTGGTGGGACAACTTTGTTGTATTAAATTTTACCACTATAAAGAGTACGTACCTAGTTGATTTGTGTATTCCTCACATTTTTTGTGGCAGCTCCCTGATGTTGTGGGTCGATTGTGGTGTCACTCGGTAGCTTTCCAGAGTTCCTTTTAATTTGAGCCACATCCTTTGCAAGTTGACTCACTTGTTTGTTTAAGGCTTCATAAGCTTTGTCCCTAATTTCATTTTCCCTCTTATGTTCTTTCATATTTTCTTTCATCATCTTCATCAAAGCATCTAGCTTTGTGTTTGTGGACTCTTTACTTCCAACTTGTCCAGATTGCGAATTGCCTTGATAGTTTCATGATGAACTACCTTGTTGACCCCCATGATTGCAGCTCCCTTGATTGTTTCCTTGAGAATATGAAGTTCTTTGATAACCACTTTGATTGTAATTCCCTTGTGTTTGGTTTTGATATGCTTGAACGCTTTAATTATTACGTTGAAAGTTAGGATTCATTTGGTTTGAAGCATTCCCATACTTAAAGTTAGGATGATTTCTCAATCCGGAACCATAAGTATTGGAATTCATGTCAAATTGCTTTCTATCTTCGTAAACTTGATTAACTTCCTCACCTCTTCCTATTACCAACTAACATGATTCACCATTATGACCCAACTCACCACATTCTTCACATACGTCATATCCCAAAGTTGCAACCTCCTTCACACCTATTCGTCCTAGCTTTGCCAATTGTTTCTCCAACGATGCAATTCTCTCTTTAGTCTCATAATCAACCATGGTTGATCTTACCGTAGTGGGTTTAGATCGTCTACTAGCAAAAGCTTGTGCTTTGGAGTTTCTACACATCCTCTCTAAAAATTCCTAGTCTGCATCTTCATGATTAGAAAAGAATGTGTCATTGCTTGTAGAAAATAAGTACTTTCTCTCCTCATTGGTCAATCCATTCGAAAAAGCCTTGATCAATTCCCAACGTTCAATTCTATGATGTGGGCATATACGAATCAGTTCCTTAAACCTCGTGAATGCTTCATGAAATTATTCTCCTGCTTGTTGTTGGAAGGACCGGATACCATCTCTTGCATCACTGGTTTTACCCATAGAATAATATTCATCCAAATATGTTTGTTGCATTTCTTTCCATGAGAGAATACTATTGTCGGGTAAGGTGAGAAACCACTGCTTTCGCCTTATCTTTCAAGGTAAATTGAAACAATCTCAGTCTTACTTCATTTTATATGAAGTGGTTTCCACTGATAGTGCTACATATGGCATCAAATTCAGTCTTACTTCATCTTGTGTTGTAGTACCTCTAAATGTAGGAAGAATGGTGAGATAATGAGGCCTTACGTCAAAACCTTTTCCTCTACGGTTCGGAGGTGCGATAGGATTTGGATTTTCAGAAATAACCGGTCTGAAATGGCTATACACACCTTGTACTTGACATCTTTGAGATCTTCTTGACTGGTTGACATTATTATTATTAACCCTACCCCATTGTTGATTGATAGGTGGTGCATTCCACTCATATTGATCATTCCCCCAATTGTTATTTCCATTGTGTCCTTCACCTCCACCGAAATTTCCATCCCACGCATCATAATTTGCACCATTATAGGGTTCTTCATTGTTATTCCACTCATCCTTATAATCTTCATTATTCGTTTGAACACTATGCATGCTCACATGATCAAAGTCATCTCCTTGGTTGATGTTATTTTGATTCATGTTATTCTTGGGCGGCGGTTGATTCAGGTTGTCATTGCAGTTGTTATATGGTGGTGGGGTGGATTTGGGTTTTGATTCTGGTTATTAGGAGGAGGGTTTGGATTTTGAGGTGGTTGATCATTTGGATTTTCTATTTGGGTTGAATCAAACGAACTTTAATTGATTGCTCAATAGCTTGTGAAATTGATGTAGTTAATAACCCTGATAGATGAAAAATATGATTATACCTTGCTGATTTCTCTATCTCTGGATCGGACTCTAGTGGTGATTTCCTACCCTAATAGCAAGTATGCATGCAACCTGTCACCTACACACTGAAAAACACCAAGCGTAACAAGGAAATAAAACAAATAAAGCAAGAAGTAAACAAAATTTAAAACAAATCAAATAACAAAACACCAAGCGCACAGATTCCCCGGCAACGGTGCCAAAATTTGATCGATGTCGAAGTACCAATCAAAGAAGATGTAAAATGTGTGCTCTTATTCACCTTAAACTAGTTAGGGTAAGTAGGCTTGTCGATCCTGGTGAAATTAGTGGTCGATGTGTCGTACTTTGATTTGTAAGAAAATTGATTAATTTAGTGAATTACTGAATTATTGCCTCTTGGCTATGACAAGTGAATTTTTGGAATGATTAACAAATTAACTAAGAAATCAAATTGCAAATAATGAAAATTGATTAGAACACACTTATGAAAAAGAGCAATCCACCCCGGGATTCAGGTTTAGTTTTCGGTAATTGTTTAGTTTAACTTAGTTGAAAATCGTTAACGGGGATTCTATGCATGCGATGATTAAGTGATATACATGATCAAGACTTAACGGGTCTTAGTACACAATACCAATTGAATTAACAACCAAGACTTTGCAATCATACAACTCGTGCAAAATTATATGACATTCAAATCAAGATTAACCAAAACAATTATTTAAACAATCAAAACACAAGTTGAACTCAATAATGAACTTAACATGTTCTAAAGTTTAATCCCAACACAAATTAAACACGAACAAAAACCTAATAACATGAAAGCTATTACCCGAGGTAGATTACGAGAAGATTAGCCTTGCATCTTCGCGAGTTCGGCAACAAAATCGGATTGGAACATACTTTGATGGATTGGAATGAGTTGGAGAAGTGGAAGAAACCTCAAGAATTGCCAAAGTTCGTCCCTTTTTGCTCCTGATGCGAATTAGGGTTTTTTGAATTAATAATCCTCCTTAAATATGGTCAAAACCCATAGAATTGGTCAAATCTCGTAACACGACGTTAGCTACGTTCTCCCAAGATGAAAGCTACGTCCTTTCTTGAATCGTACTTCCTTGCTTACTGTCTTACGTCCTCACTATCTTTCTTTGGGGTACCGACGTAAGCTACGTCCCCTAAGACATAACTTACGTCCTCTTGTAAACTTCAATTCTTTTTTCTAATTTCTCTTGCTTCACATCCCTCGTACTATTTCAACCTCTCTACGCTTCTCAAATCTCTTCTTTTAAGCTTCTGCACCTGCAATTTGAAATCATAACAACGTGAATGCATTCGATAGTGACTATATAGTAAAAACGTATATTTAACTATTTAGAACACATGCAAAACATGAATGCATCAATTGACAATTTGTTTCATCAACAACATTAGAGTAGTATTTTCTCAAAGATTAACTTAAATTCTGATTACCATCATCTGAGGGTCTAGGAAGATGATGTGCCAAAGACTATATTTCAAACCAGATACGGGCATTACGATTTTCTAATTATGCTTTTTGGGTGGACGAAATGCGCCAGTGGTTTTCATGGAGCTTATGAACAGAGTTTGTGAGTCTTACATGGATAAGTTCGTTATCATTTTCATCATGCAACATCTTGATTTACTCTGATGGAAAAGAAGAGCATTTATGACACCTCAGATTAATTCTTGAGTAACTAAAGGAACAATTGCTTTATGTAAAATTCTCCAAATACGAGTTTTGGATCAGAGATGTATAATTTGTGGGTCACATAATTAACGAGAATGGGATTCAAGTTGTAAATTAAGGGTATCAAGAAGTGTGAGATCCCAAAGAGCCAACAGAGATGATAATTCTTAGGATTAGCTAGATGATACTAAAGGTTCATCTAGAATTTTCACGTATAGTGTTACAATTAACATACTTAGCCCAAAATAAATGTTATGCCTAATTTAGGTGAAGCTCAAGAAAATGAATTTGAAGATTTAAAACAGACGTTATGTAGCTTGCCTATTCTATTATTACCAGAGGGAACATACATATTTTTCGTAGACCATGATGCCTCTCATAAGGGATTATGGTGTGTGCTTATACTGAGAGATAAAGTGATTGACTATGCATCCCGGCAACTAAAGAATCATGAAATAAATTTACACCATTTATGACTTGGATTAGGTGCTATAGTGTTTACTATTAAAATCTGGAGGCACTACTTATATGACACCAAATGCGTAATCTATACTGACCGTGAAAGTTTAACACACATCCTAGATCTAAAGATGCTCAACATGTGTGGTGTGTGCTAATGGTATATATAAATTTGATAAAAAAATTTCATACATATACTAGTGTGCGATAGGTACATTTTTTTTTTGTAATATCTGTATGAACCAACATGAGCCACTAGTTCTTAGTGGCAAAATAGTAATTAACGAAAAAATTATAAAAGAAATTATAAAATGAAAAATAACATAAAAATACAAAAATAAAAATACAAAAATGTTTCCCTCATTTCCTTCTTTCATAAAAAAATAAAACAATTTATAAAAAAAACATGTTTTTTATGAAATTCGTTTTAGACATATGTAATAACAAATTTACACATGTGTAATCCATTATTACACATGTGTAAATCTGGTATTACACGCGTGTATAACCAGATTTACACATATGTAAATAACGGATTGATAATTTTTTTAAAAAAGATATGTTAATATGATATGCGTTGGAAAGATAAAAAATATTGAAATTAATGGTGAAATTTTTAAAAAAATAATATCGTGAAAAAAAGTTATGAAAGCTATAAAAGAGGTGAAATTATCATGTAACTTGCATGTGATGTAAATTGTATGATTTATATATTTGTTTTTAGAGTTTTTAGAAAAAAGTGGTTTTTAAGATAATTCTACCCTACATATAATAGAGATCAAATGTTAACATTTCTTTATTATAATAACCCATTAACCCAACTAGTGGTTCACAGTAGGTCACGTCGCCACTTTAAACTAGTGGTATACAACGAACGTAAAAATAATTAAAAAAATATTGCAAGACTATACTCGAACAAAAGATATTAAAACAATTTTTAAATGGTGTAATTTGTATAGAAAATTTATATCATACAAAAAAATTAAGAATGTTTTAAAAATTGTGAAGTTTTTTAGAAGGTGAGAGAAATTTTGATAATGATGAAAAAATTATTATATCAATGGTGTAATACAATGTAAAATTAGTTACACTACATAATTATAGTGAAAGTGTTTGTTACATTAGAGTGAAAAGGTTATCACAATAAACAATGGTTAATAAAGAAACTTTACCTTATATATATAAAAACACACACACACACACATATATACATACATACGTGACCAAAGATGACATAATAATCACACTAAAAACACAATATTTCATATGACAGTCACAAACATTAACCATGTCATATTGCAGGACCGGTTAAGGGATGGTCAATACAATCAGTCTCACAGGTTCAACTTTTGGGCCTTCAGTCAAGGCTTCCCCTTCGAAGCTAATCTTAGGCTCCACCTCAACATCCAATTGAACAAAAGTCTTACCTGCTAGCATCTATTTATATAGTCTTGACCTCAGCTTGTATTCTTCAAACACCCTTTCTTGAATCCTATCTGCGAATCTTACAGCTTGTCTATTTTTTGACTTGGGTTCACAAGTGGAAGATCAATCAGATGGGTGCTCTCATAGAAGCTCAACTTGAAAAAGTTAAAAATTTCCTATTGACCCTGAGATCTAGAGATGACTAGAGCTCTTCTATCAGTGTCATACCTCCATCCCATGATTGGATTCTCAGAGTGAGGAGATGGGGTAGGCATAGCTCTAGGAATACCCTCCTCAAACAAACTTTGTATGAGTGAGTCCACATCCATGTAGACTTGAGTAAGTTGCTGAGTATGGACCATTGCAAGTGAGGTGGTGAATCCTCAAAGTCCGTACTTTGTAAAGAACTTCCAGGTTCTGTGATTTTTTGGGCTTTATCTCCCTTTTTGGTAGCATCACCTTCTTGCATAGGTGAGCTTGGGGTTGGGTCTGTCACATCCACAGGTTCTTATAGACCCTATTAGTTCTCCTGAGTGGTCTCTCAGCTACTTGCCCTTGAGATTGGTGATCTCAAGTTGCTGGTCATTGACCCTCCTTTGTAAGACAATCACCTGAGATTCCAGGTGATTTATCTTTGAGACTAAATAGGTGCATATTTTTGTCAGTTTTTGCACCTTTAGTTTCAGACCCCTCATCTTTATCAGAAGAATCATAGGGGGATGAGAAAATAGGACCAAGGTCTTCTTCCTCATCACCAGCACTTTGTTCTTGGCTGCTAGATTTCCCCTGCACCATGACAGCTTCAAGTGAAGTGTTAATGGGCTGGGTTGCTGTCACACCCTGAGCCCAAGGAGGGTGGGATGTCGCAGATTAGCAAAACACATGGCAGCAGAAACTAACCACTCAAGAGCACACAAGGAGGGAAATCACATGGCATTACATTAAAACAATATATTCGGGCTATGAAAGTCTTGCCCAAACATCAAATCCACACCCATTGTAAATTATCCAAATTTATTACACAACAATTCCGAATGTCTAATAATGTTTTCAAAATCAAGTAATGCCATTCGTAGTCATGGTACTAAGCCACCCATTAAGTGTCCATTACAATCCATGCTTCATCAAGGGTTACCTGAAACATGCTCAAAAAGATTTTGTGTTAACTAAAAAGTTGGTGAGTTCAAATGCTTAAAGTTAAAAAACAAAAGGACTCTTTAGAATCCATAAGTTAATTTAAAAAAAAACATAAGTATCACTGTTGTGGGGTCACAATCAACCCTGCACTCAGCCCCAGCTAGCCTCTTCTAAACTTGTGTTATGCCGGTTATCCCATAGGGGAAACTGAGCCTCAAAGAGTGTACCATACCTGCTGAGTGGTACACCATAGTATCTTATAAAACCTGTCATATGACACAAACAAGCCCGCAGGATCTCAGTGTGGTACCCTTCCGGTTATGACGGAAGGCACTATGCGTGGGGGATTCCCCAAATAGATCTACCCATATAAAACAAGAGGTTCACACAAGAATTAATGATTGTGATACAAGTAGGTGCAGGTTCTAACATTAGCTACAACATATAATAGCATCGCATAATAGTACACAAATAATTTTTAGTTCAAACATAGCATGTTTTATCCCAAAATAGTAGTAAAAAAAAGGGGAACACTAAAACTCACCTTAGGTAACTCAATAGTTCTTCAGTCACAGAAAAGATTCAAGTCCTAGCACCCTATGATCAAGATACAAGTAGTAAGCTAATGTTCTTAGACTATTGGAAGTGTATCTAAATGTATTTTATGGTCATACATTCACGTGGCTTCGTTTCTTAGAAGTTTATGTCAAAAAGTTTCCTCTTTAGGAAAGTTAGGGTTTTTGATATATAGATGACAAGTTATATGACTTTTATAAGTTTGATTATATTATAATAAGTTTAGTAAGAGTTTTCTAGTCATAAGATTACTGAAATTTAGTTATATTTATGAAATTTACACTTTGGTCCCTCAAGTTTCAAAATTTACAATTTTAACCCAAAAGTTTGCTTTCTTCCATTACTTGACCCAATATGGCCCTTATTAGTTCCTAGGGGTTTTTATATTACTTTTAGGCCTGTTTTAACTTAATATTTTTAGATTTTAGCTTGAGAGGTTTAAAACACAAAATTCAAGTTACCAGTTATGGTAAAACCGTTAATTTAAGCGTCTAGTTTTAAACCTTTTAATTTCAACCCATGGAACTCAAGTATAACATTTTAAGGGCTTATAACCAAGTTTATAATCTGTTTTAAAAGTATTTTGGGGTTATTTGAGCAAAAAGTTTCATTTTTAAACAAACCCGTTTTTACCCTAAACCGAACACTCTATTCCACTTTCTTTCAATTTTCCAGCAAGATTTCACTTTGAGGTCTTCTAAATTACTGAAATAACATTGATTTAGTGGTCTTAGGCTTGTTACACTATTTTTAATATTTTATCCAAAAATCTCTCGGTTTATGCTTATTTTTATTAAATAAATTCATAGAAATTACATATTAACCCAAAAATTCACCAAATTCGGTTTTTAGTACTAAAATTATTATTTTCGGGCCTGAAGATTTTAAAACTTGCAACTTATTAAGTTTTAGCCATTTTGAGAATTTCACCTCCTTTTCGGGTTACTAAATAAGCTCTTTTGTCCATTTTACCATACCTTTTCACCCATTCCACATTTACCACGAATTTTATAAGATTAAAATCATCAAACTACTGGAACAAAGCATAATGTCACGGATTTTTCATAACAAGCACCATAGTTGCTTTTTAGAGGGTGTTTTACATCGTTTGCACATGTGTAATCATCATAGTTTGTGCTTAAACATCATTAAACCTTTCTGTAATGTTAAACCCAGATTATTATGATGTTAATAAACTATTTTGGAGCAGGTTTTAACATTGGTTGAAGGGTTTCTCAAAACAAGTGGGTTATTGGTGCTAAAATACACGAAAAAGAGGGTTTTCGGGTTGAAATCATATGCACCAACCCATGGTTCACGAACACCCATTAAAATATACCTTCTTGAAGTCTTGAGTCTCACAGAAATAGTGATATGGCCTCAAGTTTCTGTTGTGAACAAGAAAAGTGAGATTTCATGGTAGAAAAGTGAAGAAAACTCAAGAAATAGCTTTGTTTGGGTATAATGATGCTTACACTCAAGGTGTTTCATGATTTTGGAATGATTTGAGGAGTATGAGGGATGTAGAATCACGAGCTTGAGCTGAAACTCCTTGTTCTTGCAAGAACCTTGTGTAGAAGCTCACCAAAACCCACTTTCAAGCTCGTTTTGCACTTGGTTGATGTTGGGGTAGTGCTATTCTTTTGGATTTTTGCGGAAAAAGGAGAAGAAGTTGCAGAATTTTGAAGGGGAGAGGGAGTGTTTTCGTGAATGAGGGAGAGAGAATACGGGTGGTGTGTGTTTTGCATGTATGGGTGAAGAGAGGGGTGGAGTGTGGGTGTGGTGTTTGAAATGGAAGGGTGGATGGTGAGTGGGTAGAGGGGGCGGCCGAATTCTCATTGGGGGAGGGGGATTTAATTATTTTTTTTTAAATTTTATTATTATGTGATGTAATTTGTTGTGTAGTGTAATATTAAAGATGGTAAATTCTAGTTTTACAAGTTTTTAAGTGAAATGTTGCATATATATGTATGTGTGCCGTAATGTGTAGGTATACACACACATATCATTGTTTTAATTAAAATTTTAATTTCTAGTATAGATTTAATATTTTTCTAGAATCGCTTAATAATTTCTAGACTAAGGCAAGATATAATGAAATCTTATAAGGCAACTAAACATAAAATCAATTATCATGTAAGAAGAAAATAATATTAATAATAAGAATGAAAATAATGTCGGATAAAAATTAAAGTTAAAGTTGGACCTAGGAGTCGGTTGTTACATTCTCCCACCGTTTGGGAATTTTCGTCCCGAAATTTTAGCTTCGATTAGATTCTGAACGGGTGGGCTTAAAGAGGTGCGGATACTCCTTTCTCATCTCATCTTCTCATTCCCATGTGAACTCTGGTCCTCACCTAGAGTTCCATCTCACTTTAACCTTGGGTATAGGACATCGTCTAAGTTTCTGGACTAATCGGTCAGTAATCTCTATGGGCTCCTCCACAAATTTCAACTCGCTAGTAATTTTGGCATCCTTCAATGGTAATTCCAAGGCTTTGTCTACGAGACATTCTTCAAGTTAGACACATGAAAAGTGTCATGTATGTAACTCAAATCTTGAGGTAGCCTCAATTGATATGCTACTGGGCCAATTCTTAATAAAATTTCAAATGGTCCAATGTATCTTGGGCCTAGCTTGCCTTTCTTGGCAAATCTGACTGCGCCCTTCCACGATGCGACTTTTAGCATCACTCTATTACCCACTTGAAATTCCAGGGGCTTTCGTCTTCTATCCGTATATTTCTTCTGACGATCTCTGGCTGCTCTCAGTCGTTCCTTAATCTTAAATACCTTGTCTGTGGTTTCCATCACAATATCGGGTCCCATTACTTGGCTATCACCGATCTCATTCCAGCTTAATGGTGACCGACATTTTCTACCATATAAGGCTTCATACGGAGCTGCTTTTATACTTGCGTGGTAACTATTATTGTGGAGAACTCCACTAGAGGAAGGTGGTTATCTCAACTTCCACCGAAGTCGATCGCGCAAGCTCTTAACATGTCCCCTAGAGTCTGAATGGTTCTTTCACTTTGTCCATCAGTTTGAGGGTGGTATGCAGTGCTTAGGTCAAGAATGGTCCCCAAAGCCTGTTGGAGAGACTTCCAAAATCGTGAAGTGAAGCGACTATCACCGTCTGAGATAATCGATAGTGGCACTCCATGTCTTGTTACTATTTCATCGATGTATAGTCGGGCTAGCTTTGGTAAACCGTAATCTTCTCGAATAGGTAGGAAGTGAGCTGATTTGGTAAGCCTATCCACTATTACCCAGATTGCATCATGCCCTCGAGAGGTTCTTGGCAACTTTGTAACAAAATCCATCATAATGTTATCTCATTTCCACTTTGGGATTTCAGGTTGTTGTAAAGTTCCTGATGGTTTTTGGTTTTCAGCCTTTACCATTGCACATGTCAAACACTGTCCCACATAGGTGGCAATGGACATCCTTGATCTAGGCCACCAAAAAAGTGCCTTTAAGTCTTGATACATCTTGTCACTTCCTGGATGAACCGAATATCTGGATTTGTGGGCTTCATCTAGGACTATCTCCCTAATTCCTCTGTGTTTCGATACCCAAGTCCTTCCTTTATGCTTATACAATCCATCGTTACTCACTTCTAGACATCTTTCCATTCCCGTTAGCATCTCCTCAGTTAGCTAGTCCTCTTTCAGGGCTTCCTTTTGCGCTTCTTTTAATCTAGCGGTAAGGCTAGTCTATACGCTCATTCTTAAGGCACGGACGAGAAGGGGTTTTTCCCTTTCCTTTCTACTCAATGCATCCGCCACTACATTGGCCTTACCTGGATGGTAACGAATCTCACATTCATAATCGCTCAACAATTCTACCCACTTTCTTTGGCGCATATTTAACATTTTCTGATACAGAATGTGTTGCAAACTTTTATGATCAGTGTAAATGACGCATTTGGTATCGTAGAGATAGTGTCTCCATATTTTGAGCTCAAACACCATGGCACCCGGTTCTAGATCATGATTAGTGTAGTTTCTCTCATGGTCATTTAACAATCTGGATGCATAAGCAATCACCTTGTCTCTCTGCATCAATACACACCCCAGCCCCTGACGTGAAGCTTCGCAATAAACTACGAAATCCTCAACGCCTTCCGGTAGGGCAAGGATAGGTGCACTGCACAGCTTCTCCTTGAGTATCTCAAATGCCTTATTCTGTTCCTTGATGAACCTCCGATAGTATCCCGCCAAACCAAGAAATTGCCTTATCTTGGTAGGAGTTTCAGGAATCTTCAAGTTTTTAATGGCTTCTATTTTTGTTGGATCTACTTGAATACCTTCTTTGTTCACCACATGTCCTAGAAACTGGATTTCGTGCATCCAAAACTCACATTTGGAGAACTTTACATATAACTGCTCATTCTTGAGCAACTCAAGAATCAGTCTAAGGTGCTTCTCATGCTCTTCCTTGCTACGGGAGTAGATCAAAATATCATCAATAAACACAATCACGAACTTGTATAGATATGGCTGACATACTCGGTTCATGAGGTCCATAAATGCCACAGGTGCATTAGTCAGTCCGAAGGGCATGACTAAGTACTCATAGTGTCCATACCTAGTTCTAAAGGCTGTCTTGGGTATGTCTTCTTCCCTTATCTTTAGTTGATGGTATCCCGATCTTAAATCTATCTTGGATAAATAGCTGGCTCCTTGTAGTTGATCGAACAAGTCATTGATTCTTGGGAGAGGATAGCGATTCTTGATTGTAAGCTTGTTCAAATCACGATAGTCAATACACATTCGTAGGGTTCCATCCTTCTTTTTAACAAATAGTACCAGTGCACCCCACGGAGAAACACTTGGTCGAATGAATCCTTTATCCAGCAATTCCTGGATTTGTACCATTAGCTCCTTCATCTCGGGTGGAGCGAGTCGGTAAGGTGCCTTGGCCACTGGTGCGGCACCAGGCACTAGGTCTATTTGAAATTCGACCTTTCTAGTCGGAGGGAGTCCCGGTAGGTTCTCGGGAAATACTTCCGGGTACTCAGCCACCACCGGTATATCTTTGATTCTCTTTTCTTCTCTTGGTTTCATCACGTAGACTATGAAAGCGGAGCATCCCTTGTGGAGACTCTTGGTAGCCTTTAGGTGGGATATCATGGGGTACAGCGTGTTGCTTCTATCACCGTGGACTGTTAGTGTACTTCCATCAATTAGAGGTATTCTAAGTAAACGCTCACCACATACAATTTCAGCCTTATATTTAGCTAACCAATCCATTCCCACAACCACATCAAATCCTCCTAACGTTATAGGCATCAAGTCTAATTTAAATGAAATACCCTCTAATTTTATCATGCAGTCTTTGATGATTTCATTGGTTTCTATTATCTTGTCGTCAGCTAATTCTACCGTGTATGCATCAGTTAGGGTACAAGCTTCCAAATCAATCAAAGGCCTAAAGGTAGTAGAAACAAAACTACTTGTTGCTCCAGTATCAAATAAAACAGTAGCAGGGTAGTTATTTATGAGAAATGTACCGTTAACCACGTCAGGATCCTTACGGGCACCATTGGGATCCATTACGAACGCTCTTCCTTTGGGCTTGTTAGGCCTAGCATCCTTATCCCTCGCTAGCTTGGGACACTTGTTCCGCATGTGTCCTGGATCCCCGCACGCGTAACATTGCTTCACGGGCTCATACGTACAATCTTTAATCAGGTGACCGGTTCGCTTGCACCTAAAGCAAGGCATCGGGTTGCATTCTCCTTGGTGGTGTAGTTTGCACTTGTTACAAAAGGGCTTGTACCTAAGTACAGTTTTCGGGCTCTTGCCCCCTGATCATCACATCTTGTCCCTTCGCCAGCCCTCCTGCTTGAGCTACCGCTATTGCCAATGGCCCTTTTAGCATTAAATTACTTTCTCTTCTCGCCCATCACCTTCTTTTTGTCCTTATTCTTCCCTTGTTCCATCCAACCAGCCCTAATCAAGTCGTCCGTCAAGCTACCGGTAAGATCAACTGCCGCTTGGAGGGTTGTAGGCCTGGCAGATTGGACCATGCCCCAAACTCTGGGATGTAGTCCCCAGGTAAAACGGGACAGAGCTGAGAACCGATTGATGTATTCAATGTAATTTGAGCCTTTCATTTCCAAGCTCAGAAATTCAGCTTCCAGCTTTGTGGTCATCAATTCTCTAAACTTCGACCATTTCATGCGGCCGGCAGCATTTCTGCCTCGTGGCTGAACGACGATCGTCCACCACTCCAAGGCTGGCCCTTTCAGAGATTGGGAGGCGAACCTGACCATGTGCTCAGTTTTGCACTCGCTGATATCCGGTACGGCTTCGATCTCGTCTAACCATCGGTAAGTATCAATCGCACCCTCGGTGCCGTAGAAATCTTTTGGTTTGCACGCCATAAAAGTTTTGTAAGAACACCCGGTTCTTATTTCCTCAGCATCCTCGACGTTACCTTCATTGTTTCCAGGTCCTTCATTTTCGGTTGTATTTTCCTGGTCTGCGTTTATGTGAGCTATGATGGTGGGGATAGCATTGGAAATTTGCTGGGCCACCAGATTGGCGATCCTTTCATCATTGGCATTTTCTTCATGGGTGGTCCTTGGTGGAGTAGGTGGTAGATTTCCACCCTGGTTCCCGATGCGCCCAGCACCCCTATTCCTTCCCCCACGCATTCCATGTATAGGCGGCATTCTGGTGTCAACATAGATAAACTCATTTAGTGTCTTATAAGATTTGTTTCAAGTATCTCGCTACATCGATTCGACTCCTAAAGGTCGCTTCACCAAACACATGAGGGTTCCCAAAATACATTATAAGTCATACATAGTTTCATTCTAATTTTATAAAGTTAATTAACATTTTAAAGGGCAATCAAATTAGTTTCCTAGAATATACTATTGTACATTCCATTAGACAACCTGCAATAGATAAGGTAATATCACAAAAGAAAATCATGCATAGATAATTGTAGCAACCAACAAGCAAAATGTTAATAGTCTCATGGTGTCACAAGTTGGAAAGTGCCACACCCCCAAACAAAAATCATAGTGTCTGAAATAGATAAATAGTTTCTCAAAATAGTAGTATCTTCCAAATAATCAAGTATCATCTTATCATTACTGCCATGTATTCTTCAACCACCCAAACCAACCTGACCCCCTTTTCTTCTGTTCTTCTTCCAAGCGTTGGACACCCTGGGACACCATTAATGCCTGGAACTAGGTGGACTGTGAGGTCCGTGTGGCATGCTGCAGGGTCACCTCATGACGCTGGATGGTCCTAAGGATATCGCTCAGTGTAGGGTCAAAAGGACCAAAATCGCTAGCTCGGCGGCTGGACTGTGAGCAGGGGCCTCCAGCTAAGACACTCGGGCCGTCGTACAAGCTACGCCTAGGAGGTATCCAGAACTCGTCCTGTGGTTGGGGCCTGGGCGGTCCCATCATCGGAGGCGCCGGTGCGGGAGCTTTCGTAGGAGGAGGTGGAGGAGGTGGCATACTGAATGAAACAGAAGCTCCAGGTCGAGTACTCTTGTGTGGCCGGGTGATGACTCGCGTGCCCCTGTTCCCGATAGGCGGGATAGGCGAATGTGCAGGTGCAGTGACGTGTGGCGAATGTCAGGGAAGATTCCCCTGATGGCTCCGTGTCGTCAGATGTCACCGATATCCATCCTGGATGGCTGCATCTCCTCATGTACTCCTCATACTGCGATGGGGATGTTGCCCTCCTAAGTCTTCCCACTGGGGCAGTCTCGTCGGCAGGGAATGCAGGCGCTTTACCGTTGTTAGCCATGAGTCTTGAGTTCCTGTAAAATCATCATGAGTAATTTGGTTTCTCATAGCTCATGACAATAGTAATGATAGTATCTCATAATAGTAGTTACAACAGTAATGATGGTAGTAGTATCTATAATCAATAATAATATAGGTTACAACAGGTACGAAGACACAGTTTAGACCACACAAAAATATTTTCTATCTGGGAGAAAAATTTTATCACTATTTAGGGGATCGTGCCGGAATTCACGCGTCCGGTAAATTCATGATTACGTTGATCAAGTGTAATCATCAATTTACCCGACCCACTCATTCCAACACATTCCAAAACAAGGACAGTCCTAGGGCATCAGGGTTGTAGCCTAGGGTCTACTAAGGTATTCCCGACTTCTCTACAACCTGGCTCTGATACCAATCTGTCACACCCCGGGCCCAAGGATGGTGGGACGTCACAGATTAGCAAAACACATGGCAGTGGAAACTAACCACTCAAGAGCACACATAGAGGGAAATCACATGGCATTACATTAAAACAACATATTTGGGCTATGAAAGTCTTGCCCAAACATGAAATCCACACCCATTGTAAATTATCCAAATTTATTACATAACAATTCCGAATGTCTAATAATGTTTTCAAAATCAAGTAATGCCATTCCTAGTCACGGTACTAAGCCATCCATTAAGTGTCCATTACAATCTATGCTTCATCAAGGGTTACTTGAAACATGCACAAAAAGATGTTGTGTCAACTAAAAAGTTAGTGAGTTCAAGTGCTTAAAGTTCAAAAACAAAAGGACTCTTTAGAATCCATAAGTTAATTTCACAAAAAAAAAACATAAGTATCACTGTTGTGGGGTCACAATCAACCCTGCACTCAGCCCCGGCTAGCCTCTTCTAAACTTGTATTATGTTGGTTATCCCATAGGGGAAACTGAGCCTCAAATAGTGTACCATACCTGCTGAGTGGTACACCATAGTATCTTATAAAACCTTTCATATGACACAAACGAACCCTGGCATCCTACCCTCGTATAATGCAATTTCTGAAAACAAGAATTATTTTTATGTATATACAATAAATTTATAAGGGGCTGCCGCCCCCAAACCCACGCTGTCACGCAGAGGGTGGTTATATTATTTGTATTCTTTTGTGAAGAATGTGAATATATGGACTATAATTATATGTATAACTAAAGATGAAAGTGAAACCTAAAGAAGTGTTATTGAGCTCATAACAATGTACCATTGCTAAAGTAAAGTCTTGCAAGCAAAGGATAAAGGAGAGTTGCATTTGTTGTGCTTTCATGGATAAAGTAAAGTCTTGTGTTCATCACAAGCATGGATAAAGTAAAGTCTTGTGTTCATCACAAGCGGAGGGTCTGGCCCTTAGGCAGATCCCCAAGACATAATAACTGGGAATTGACGGATAAAGAAGAGTAATAGAAAATAAACAAGCGAAAGTCTTATTGATAAAGTATTGATAAAGTGATAGTCTGTGTATAGTAAATGTGTTTGTTTATGTGATGACTAGTTTAGAATGATAAAGTTAACATACATCACTAAATGATTTTCTGATAAAGTAAACCCAGAATTCACTTAGCGAAGCTGACTTTTGTATGCATATAGTTTGACAGGTGAGCTGTTGGATTTGAGTGAATGTGGGCATGGATTCTAGAAGCTACTTGCCATCTGAAGGCTGACATCCTTGATTAACAAGATTATTAAGAAAACTATTTGATGTTTTAAAGGCAATGTTAATGTTTTATTTGAAGTATGTCGTAATGGATTGAAACTTAATGTACTTTTCCGCTACAATGTTTATCTAATTGAATGTTTTAAATCTATGTTTTTGCTTTGAATGACCTTGTACGGTTTCCTGGGATCAGGGCCTTACTGAATTAACACACCGCAACTTCAGTGTTGATGGTCGCTGGCAATGATGTGACATTGGTGCTATTTGATACGGTTTTACACTTCCGCCGTAACGCGTGTCTTAATTCTAGTTTAATTCAATTACTAATTCATAAATAGCTTAACATGTTCTTATTTGACTCAATATCCTGCCATAAAACCCATATTATTATTATTATCTATGATATTCCACTAGGAATTATCCTTTTCTTTTTCCTTTGGTTCAACCCATTCACCTTAAACTTCTTGGTTCCATCCTTACTAATTAACACGTACGCTTTAGATGTGAACAATTAGGTGTTGGAGAGCTTCTTGTGATGTTTTGTTTTTAGCACGTGTAAGTATGTCTTGAGTTATCTTATTAATATAATCTATGTCGATTAATATCTTTTCACGAAAATTATATAATATTTCAAAAGAGTTCTTATGCTTAATCGTGTAAAAAGATATCTTTTAACACATTTAGTCTTAAATTTGTTGTGTAAAATTATCAAAAAAATTTGGTGTGTGTAGTGCTAAGGTTTCACATCTAATACCCTTTGTCATGTGGATCGTTTTTTATTAATTGGGAAATTAGACAAATGGATTTGTTGAGAGGACTTAAAGAGAACTTTAATCCATATTTTACTGGAAGGCGTATATCCTGAATTATCTTGGTGATCGATACATTTTGTTTAATCATATATTACTGTTCCAAATCTTGAAGATAATTACTAACAATTTCACATATGATACGAGGAATAGAAAATTAAACTTCTTTAACGTAATTAATTATGCGAGTATAAACGGTATAATTTAACATGTGTGTTTAGGCTATTAGCAGATACTAGATTACTATAAGGATTTTTTTTCAAAACGTACTATTTTAATAATTTAAAAAACCATGAAGATTTAAAGAAAATCAAATGACAACTTGGGAGAAATAATGTACATTATTATCGAGAAGTAATTTTTAAAAGCATACATTATTTATTTTCAAAAAGTATTATAGCTAGGGACAGGATTACGAGAATTAATTTAGCACATGTTGAAATAGTTTTATTCATTTAAAAAAAACTAGATTGGGTGTCTAAAGCTCGTTGAACCAAGCATTCTTGATATTAATTCTATGTCGGAGAGAGTAATTAATTATATTTAGATTCTTATTTATTTAGATTAGTGCTTTATTAGTTCCGAAAAGATAAATAATGACTATTTTTTAATGAATATCTTGCTGCCGTCAATGAAAAAAAAAAAAGAAAAAGAAAAGTAATGACACAACAAGACAAAATTTAAATGACTCGATGTGAACTTTAACTCCTTTTCTCCCAATAAAAAACGATTCGATCTTCAGTTCATTTGAAAAAGGTAATATTTATTCAGTAAAGTGTTTAAACTAATATTAGTGTTATACATGCTACTATTCTTCAAAGTAAGTTGAACTTAGCTACATACCATTTTATTATTTACGTTAAGAAAAAATTGCATTTAAGAAGAATACTATAAATATACAGATGACCTTGAAATGCACTATCTGCAACATATATTCAACGAAGAAAACTACATGGTCATTAGACATTAATTCATGTATCCAGTAACTAAGTAGAATACCATCTAGGGTTTTATGATCAATAACAAGGATTTGTTTAAATCGTCCGTAGGCATTTTTGTACAAAAAAAATCTAAGTGAAGTTCTTCGGTGTCATTTATTTTCGGCAAGATATTCATACCAAAGCCAAACCTTAAAGGGAAGCTAGATGCAACATGTTGAACTACTTATTCATCAAGTGTTTTCATTGCACAAAAACATTGTAACATACAAGAGCTAGTTATATCGGAAAACCACAATTAAGAGACAAAAATTGATGTTGACGAGCTAAAAAACTTTATGTAAAATAAACTAACCATTGGAAGTTTTTTGTATGAACTTATAAAGAACAAGGAGATCGAAGTGTATTTGTGACTTAGTTAAGAATAATGTTGCTTGAGTGTTGCTTATGATGTTTAGTCTCCGTTGCCAAATGTTTTGATCAGTAGTTGCTATATCATTTTCCTGCAAGTATATTTCAAGAAATGAGTGTTAAATTTCTGGTTCAGTGAACAAGTAATGCAGAAATTCACATATTCAGAAGAATTTCAAGTAAACTTGAGAGATATCAATAAAACATCCTTTAGACTCACCTTCAGACATCGTATTAACAAACAAAAACCTGAAAAAACACAAATGAATGTGGTCTACAACAGCTACACTGCGAGAAGGGCGATGCATATTGATCTAGCTACCCTAGTCTTCAAATTACGATTACAGCATTCTTAATTTAAATCTGCATAGCATTGGCTACCGAGGCTAATCGTTGTTGCAACATAGATGGATCAATTAATGTCGGATCACTTGCCTGCAATAATAATCAATAACTTAACGATCTAACACAATGCTCTACCATAATTTCCAATGAGTCTTAACAAAACATTTATCAATTGCAGAAGACATATAACTAAAGATATCAACAGTTAAAGTGATGTGCATGGTACCTCAGTCTGAATAGAGTGAAATAAACGATCATTTACTTTGGTTAAAGTGCAGCTCGTGACAACAAGACCTTCTTCCATAAGATGGTTTAACACACCCGAAAGCATGAAGCCGTCCTCTATCAAGCAACTATTGATCTGAATCTCGAATCCCCCCTTACAGAAGTTGACTGAAACCGTATTCGGGATGTTATTTGATGTCTGCAGGTTAGTGTTTGAAACTGATAATTTCTTGAGCTCATCTCTTTTTGTGCTGAGCCCCTTAATATTTTCCTCCATTTGTTTGATGTAATGCACTGCTTGGTTCATATGATCCGATATCGAACGGTTTCCCTAATCAAAATCCAAAACTCATCAAGGGTATTTAACATCTTTCTTTGGTCTCACAATCCAACACAAAGTCACAAACAAAACAACTAAGTTGAAAAGAAAATGTTACAAAACTAGTGTGCACCTTGATGAACTCAAGAGGAAGTAGATCTCTAAGTGAAGCATAAAGTTTAGTCATTTCTTGTCTCCTTTGTCTTTCAATCTCCCTATGAATCATCTTCTTCTGTATCTTGTCATTTACGCCATCTCCTCCCTGACCGCCACCGCCACTGCTGCCACCACCGCCACCCGAACCGGGCATATTGGATGTCGGGTTTCCACCCCTTTTCCTGGTGCTGCTGGTGGGATAATTTACACTACTTTTACCCTTGTCATCCACAATGGAAACATGTTCATGAAGATCAGGTGTATGATCTTCTTGTTGGAAAGAAATCAGATAAGGATGATCGTGATCCACTAAATCGTCATTTTGCTGTAAAGAGAACATAATATGATTAGGTTTTGGGTTTGGTGTATCCATACAGCAAATCATCAAGATATCTTGTGATTTCTTCTAATGTTTATTAAGTAGGGTTTTCTTTTGTCTGATAATAATTTAAAGATCACGAGTTCCACCAGCGTAGCATATTTTCCTTTTCTTTATTGTTTTTTATTTGCTTAGGCAACTGTAGTTTTGTACAAACGCAACCCTACTCACATGCGTTCACACCAACGGTCCACCTTAACATCGAAAATATTTCCCCTTTATTCCAAACATCAACGTTCGATTGTGAAATTTTCTGAATGATTCATTAGATTAACATCTGTTTAACTGTAGGTGTCATAGCGACAATATTTATTGAATATTATAAGGAGCCACCGGCCAAAAGAGATTTTTTTTCTACCAACGGTAAAGTTTGTGTGTGTACAAATAAGTAATTCTGACCTCGTGGTCTTAAATCGTGAAACACACACCAATCAACTTTTTGCTTTTATTTGTATCCTTCAATTAGTTTTATGTAGTACATTTAATAGTAGTTTTATCATTCATTGTTTTTTATTAAGTATTAATAGGTTTTAAATATTACCGTCAACGTCAGGAAAGAAGCATAGAAGGGGTTGGATTTCACCTATGATCAGATCAGTGGGCAACCATAGTTTACTTTTTGCGTAGTGTTGTTAACGTTATTGAAAGCTCATTACTTATTTAAGTAGGCCTCGTTTTTCGGAGCTGCTCCCAGCTCACACTATGGTGGAGGAGGTGCCGTGAAGATCTAAGAGTGTGAGCAGTACGAGCTAAAAGGCTCCCATACTGTTTGGAGGGCAGGGGGCGTAGATGCTAGACAAACATGACCCCTATCTATCGTCGTAGAAGCTGTTCCTAAGAAAGATTATGGTTCTATCTTTTGTTCTGTTAGTTTAAAAATGAGATCAGAGATTTTGTCACTCTTATAAGTCTAAGGTTAACATTGTCATTGATGAATGATTATTAATTTGGTGTTACTAACTTTTAAACAAAAAAAGTAGTATATTTATCTTCGAAAATCTAAAAATTGCTATTACAAAGCAGTCTTTAAATATTATTATTTTTATGAAAGCCAAACAATTAGGAATTTATTTTTAAATGGATTTTACTTTTAATAATAATATTTAATGATTAAACATTTTATGAAGTAAACTAGAAAATAAGTGCATGCAATGTTGTGCGTTTATTAAATTCGTTACATAAGTTGCGATGTTGACAATAACGTGATTAAATAAATAAAAAACGAACAAGTTGCAGCAACTTTGTTTTCAAGATTGGAAACAGATAAAAAACTGTTATATAACTCGTTAGTTAAAGGCGATAACAAAGTTTTTTCTATAACGGGTAAAATTCTGGTCTACCAAGATGTGTTTGCCTTGGATATTATGTACCTTTGGTCAAACATATTTTATTTTATCAAATACATTTTCTATCTTTACATCACACATAAACAAAACAAAGGGCAGATGGTGTGACTAATATTTGTGTAAAGGCACATGTAATTTTGTGCTTTATAGTGTGGCTGTTGTGTCATCTTTGATCATAAACATTTCATTTTGCCCAATACATTCTCTATCATTCATCAAACATAAAGAAGACGAAGGGAAGATGATGTGGCAAGTCTTATGAAATTTTATGCTTTTTAGTATGGCTATTGTGTCACCCTGGGTAACACACATTTTATTTCACCCAATACATTTTCTATTTTTCGTCACACATAATGAAAACAAAGGGCATATGTGTAAGGGTATATTAGAAGGCTGATGCAACCAAAGAAGCCAAAACAACTAAAGAGCTTCCTGCATGTATGCACTGATGTACAAGGTAGAAGTTACTTTGTAAGTTTTACACTCATCACAGAAATTATTCCAAGTGTAAAATCTTCCGAAACCAAAGACCAAATCTTTCAAATCCAAAGATGAAGTCTTCCGAAGCTTCAAAGACAAAGTCTTCCGAAGCTTCAAAGACAAAGTCTTCCAAAGCTAATGAAGTGAAGACTGATTTCTTTCGAAGACAGAGAGGACATGCTTTCTCTGATCTACTTTTTCATAAAGCTGACTTACTTTCCGCTGCAACTCTGATGACTTACCAACTTATACAAGTTGGTAAAAAGGTCCATGCTTTAGTAAACTGTAGATTATGGTCTTGAGTCTGTAACTTTTTACTTTATACCTTTTATCCTTTTTATAATATATTAGGATGTGAGCTATGACATGTCATAGTCACTAGTCAAAAGGCAATCTGCCTTTTGACTTCACATTGATTTTGTTGTCAAGATTAATATTTCCAGCTGGCCTACAAAGTTGGCCGGTTGTAGGATGTAGTATAAAGTATCTCAGGTCCTTGTATTTCTTTTTATGCTTTGTAACACTTGTAAAAGAACTTGAGAGCAATATACAGTATCTCTGAAAACCATATTACTCTATTCTTGTTCTTACTTTTGTCTCATTATTTACTTGTGTTTTTAGTATCATTTACATAAACCCGGTTCTCTATTTGATATGTTAAGTATTCTAACACGCTCCTCATTATGAGACTGATTGTATTGACCATCCCTTAACCGTTTCTGCAATTGGGATCAGAGCTTTTCTAGGCTCTTGATTATAAGATCTCACCATCTTAAATCCCTTCAGTTTCACAAAACACTTAACAACTTAAATGGCAGCTATCACAAAGGCTGATATGGAAATCGGTACTATGACAAAGTCTCCACTAATCACTCCTGATGACTTTGATACTTGGTGCCAAAGAATAGAAGGCTTCATCAAGTCTCAAGACTCCAGGATGTGGGAATCTATTGTCTCTGGACCTCATGTACCATCCACATCTTCAACTGCTGCTGGTGGTGGTATGATACCAAAGGAAGTGGCTGACTATTCTGAAGAAGACTGGAAGAAGATAGACATAGATTAGAAGGCCCTGACCACCCTCCAAACTGCTCTTCCAAACTCTATCTACAGAGGCTTCAAAAAGTGCATGATTGCCAAGCAGCTAAGGGATACACTGAAGCTTATGTATGAGGGGTCAAATGAAGCAAAAGTGAACAAGAAGGACCTCTTGAAGCAGCAGTTTGAGAACATCACCTTTAAGGCAGGTGAAACCATGACTCAACAATACTTCAGGTATGTTGAGATTGTGGATACTCTAATGGATGTTGGAGTAACTCTTGAAAACATGGACATTGTGAGGAGGTTCATGTCCTCTCTTCCTAGACAATAGACACACTATTGTGTGGTCATTAAGAGGACTAGAACCTCAAGACCCTTACTCTCACTGAGTTGTATGGTATCTTTAGTGGCTACCAAATGAAGATGAACATGTATAATCTATCTGGTAACTCCAACATCAGCAAAGTTCAGCCCTTCATGTGGTTGAAAGGGATTGCAAAGAACCACAACATCATCTCATCTGCTATCCTGAGAACTCACAAAAGGGTCCTTTCATCACCTTCCCGAAGACACCAAGAGAGATCTACACCCAAGGAAGCCTATTCTAAGAGACATGCTCTTCACAAGCCTTTATGTCTACTGATGAAAGCACAAGAAACATTCTCTTTACCCTTAAAGACCTGGACTGTATCCATCCAGATAATCTGGAGTACATGGAAATAGTCCAACAAATGGCTCTTCTCACTCACAGAGCCAAGAAGTTTTATAAGAGGACAGTGAGGAAGTTTCCTAGCAATGCAACCAGTGGAAAGTTTGGGCTGTACAAAAGCAAAGTGAAGTGTTACAACTTTAACCAAATAGGACACTTTGCTAGAGAGTGCAAGGCACCAAGAACAAGTGGTGGCTAAGCACAAACCAGACCAATCTACACTGATGGAGCTCCCGGAATGAGAAGCCCAAACAGCAAGCTGCAGTTGCTGTTGAAGAAAGAGGCTTTGACTGGAGCTTTTAGGTTAAAGATGCATCTTCAAACCAAGCACTGATGGCAGATCATAAAGAAGCCAAGTATTGAAACATCTTTGTACACCTGAATGTATTGCTAAAGTTAACAAATAGAGGTCCTATAACTTAGAGATGAGAACTGATCTTGAGTCCTTAAACATTTTAAAAGTTGATTTCAAAAGAGCTGAAAATGATTACGAACTTAAAATAAAAGACTTCAAGTTGTCTTCGGAAGAACATTATGTCTTCAAGTCAAATAAACTATAATAAAATTTACCTTTGGAAGAAATTCTGAGATATCTTCTGAAGCTTAAATATGCTTCTAAGTACTTACATGTATTTGAAGAACAATTGTCATCCGAAAGCAATTAAGTCTCGAAAGATTTAGAGAAAACCATTTCAACTCTTAAGCATGAACATATCAACTACAGGACTCAGATAAAAGATCTCATCACTAAGTTAACTGATTGCCAGGCTAAGCTTGTGATCAACAAAGCCAAGGCAGAAAAATGTGTTCTTGAAGAAGAGACCTTTAAGAACATGATATCCTCATCCTTGTATGCAAAAGTTGTTATGAGAATAAGCATAGACTAGGATCTAATGAGATAGCTCCTCCACATACTCTATTGTCTGTAAGATCTCCAAGGTGTGCAGCTTGTGAAGATGAGCTTCCCCTCATAGACCCCATAGATGAATAGGATAAAAAAGAGATAGTGAAGGATGATTCTGAGAAGAGTGAAGAAGATTATCCTAAAAAGGGTCACTATTCTCCTGAGGAGAGAAAAGAATCTGGGATGACCAAGTCTAAGAGGAAAAACTTAATCAGAAAAGCTAAGAGGAAATCAAAAAAGGCTCAAGGGATCAAGGCCACTTTCAACTCTAAGCAGAAACAAGTGTTCATCTCAGCAGGATTTGAAGTGGTGAAGGCTGAAGACTCAACTATGAACTCTAGTACCAGGAGTTCTAGTTCATGTCCAACTCATTCCAGTAAAGAGAAGAAGGCTGATCAGCTATGTACCACTGCTACACAGCCTGGACCATCCAGTTCCAAGAGCAAATCTCACCTAAGAAGCTTGTTGCATCATCTGTGAAGATGAAGATGGAGGTGGAAAGTGATCAAGTTCAGTCTTTCTCTTAAAAGAAGACTCTCAGAAGGAAGCAAATGGATTGCATCATGTGTGATAGTACTTCTCATCTTGTTAAGAATTGCATCTACAATCCTAAAAGTACTATTCGTATGATCAAAGAGAAAACTTCTGAGAAGAAGAAAGAAAAACTAGCTTCGAAAGGAAAATGTTTTCCCTTCGGAAGCTTAAGGTGAAAAAGAAGACAAGTGAAAACTTGCATTCGGAAGAAAAATTGGTCTCGAAAGAAAGGAATGCTTCCGAAGTACTAAAGCCTGCTGCAGTGAAAGCAAGATCTTTCGAAGGTCCAGTCTCCAAAACTTCTAAAGTTGTTAAAAGTCCGAGGTGTTGAAGGTCAAGTCTAATCTTTCAAAGATGGTGTGGAAGATGAAGGAAGACCAAGTGACTAAAAGTTCTTCATAACAACCAGTTGATGATCCTTAAAACTTGAACATAGGATCACTTACTGTTACATTGTCTTGAAATCACTTTGATAAGCCCAAGACCAATGAGGCTTGGGTTCCAAATAGGACAGATGAAGCCCGACATCTTTAAGACTATGAGGAAGCAACTGTGGCTCTCAGGGGTAGAAACAACCCTTGTCCCAAAAATGTTAAAGCTTATTGCTCATGGTGACAACCTAGCAGCACCAGCTAGTGTTGAACCTACCTTCTACTTCTCAACCACAATACAGCTAAAAATAACCATCACCTATCAAAGAAAATCCAAACGAACCCCTGCACATGCTACTCAGTTTGTACAGGCCTCTTATCATCATCTATACAAGAGGAAGTGGTCACTGGAGCTCCCACTTCTCCTGAGGAGCAAACCACTCCCATCTCACCAATGATCAGTGCTAAGGTTTCTCATGCTCAGCCTGATGAGCTCACAACCCCCACAGCTTAAGCTTCACTCAAAGTCACAAACTCTAGTGAACAACCTTCAGGGGACAGTTACCATCCCAAGACTCTTAATCTAAACCAAGCAATCCTAAACTTGAATTCTATGATGATGAAGACATGGGCTTCAGTGAGTATCATGAGTCTCTTATCCATCCCTACTCAAGGAGAGATGAGTACTCCTGTTCTCCCATGTCTAGCCCACATTCACCTACTACAGCCTGTTCAGGAAGTCATATGAAAGAGGCTCTTATTTTAGCAAGTGGCTACATCATTAAGATCTCAACCATGGCA